>JAWWEU010000029.1:12608892-12654190 GCA_035583155.1 Acropternis orthonyx
AAAACCAAACAAAACAAAACACAATCCCCCCCCCAAAAAAAAACCAAAAAAAAACCCCCAAAAAAACAAAACAAAACAAAACAAAAAAAAACAAAACAAAAACCAAAAAAAACCCTAAAAACAAAACCACCACCAAAACCAACCAAACCAAAAACCCAAAACAAAACCAGAAAGAAACCCAGGCAGAAGGACAGATGCTTCCCAGTGTCCCGGCTCCCAGAGGGCTTCCCTCTGCTACAGTCAGAAGGTCACCCCACTGAGCCCATCCTGACCCTTCCATGAAGTCCTGAGCTCAGTATTTCCAGAAACACGGGGACATGCCCACACTGCAAACACTTGTCTCTTCTAAAAGTATTTTGCTATGCCATGAGAGGAAGGGAACAGCTTGTGGTTTGACACAGTAATGCAAGAGAAACTCCAGTTCAGCCTCCCTCCCTTTCTGTTGTGTTTCTTGAGGGGATGGAAACGATAATTCAGGAAGATAAATTCAGAATGAAGAAAAGCAAAGCCCAGATGTGTGACTTTGCAGTAAATGCTCTGAGTCAAGCCTGCTAGACCCTGTAACTAGCTGGGACTTCATGACAGCAGCACTGCCACTCTCCGTGGGGCACAGAGACAAAATTCACATCCCTATTGTTCCCAGCGTTGCCTGATGCCACATGTGGTGTTACAGGGTTGGGTGTAAAGCTCTGTGTTTGTAAGTTGGTGGAGAAAGGGCTAATACCACCCCACCCCCAGCTATTAGCCACAAAGCTGGGTCAGACTGGGAGGAAATGGGAGGTTACCAGGAGTTACAAAGGTGTGCTGGGAGGGTAGGGAGGACTTTGCTGGGAGAGCTGGGGCAGGAGGCATGGATGGGATTCCAGAGGGACTGAGGCAGGGAGGCTGCTGCAATCCCTCACTGCCTGTATCCTCTCCTGGAACTATGGAGGAGATGAGGGAAAAGGCACTCGCTTGCTTTTAATACCACAGGTAGGAGGGGAAACCCTGTCAGTGCCTTCCTCCTTCTGGCTTCTGAGCTGTTCTCCAAGCAGGAGTGTAGGAAGGAAAACCTCCTAATCCTAGGCTGTGGGATTGGTGCTTAATCCCCTCAATAGCAAGTTCTTCAACTGCTGACAGAGACAGGAGGCTGCTGGGCAGGAATAATGGAAGGGAGATTAAAAGGGGTCAAAAGAGAGCCTGGAAACTGCTGAATTATGTGCCTGGGGCTTCACAGGAGACTGGTGCAAAGGGGAGAGGTATGACATTAGCAAGAATCAGGGCACAGCAAGGGAGACCTTCTATCACTGAGCAGAGGCAAAACTCAGAAATGCATGCCCTGAAATGAGCAAAACCAACTACTTTTCAGGCCAGGAAATACTTTTTGGTAACTACAGTGCACCAGATAGCAGTGTGTGCCAGGAAGAGCAAATACAGCCTATCTGAAGGCCAGGAAAAACAACCAAACTCATGCAAGCAGTCTGCAAACAAGAGAAAGTGCCTTGTGTGCTTTCCCAAAGATAGATCCTGAGAGACTGCTGTGCTTTGTTTTGTTTGTCTGTTTTTCTCCTGAAGCTGCCTGTGTTTCTAAGGGAGGGAGGTGTGGTAGGTTTAATGTAAATGAGCTTCACAAAAACATTTGATTTTGTCGAGGAGCTCATTAGCTAAAATGTAGACTATAAAAGAAGAGTTGTCAAAGTGAGACATCTAAAGAGAAGATAATGAGTTGTACTGCAAAGCATAACTGGGTGGAAGGAAAGTACATACAGAGCTTCTCTGAAAGATTTATCTTACAACTGCTGCTAAATCACATGAAGAACCGAAAGACTTTAAATTTGGGGAATGGACAGAATTAAAGGCTGTGGTTTGACATTGTGGTTGAGGGACAGACTGCAAGACTACCTATGGCTGGAGAGTAGATGAAGATGTGGGTGTACTTTCTGGTCACAGCGTGGATGTTTGACACTAATGGGACAACATGCTACAGTCATTAAAAAAACCCCAGAAAGTTAAAAGCACAGGCACATTCAAGGATCACAGCAAGAATTCCAGCTGGGAAAAACCTTTGCTGACACCAAAAATGCTATGCATTATCCTGGACAGCCAGCATCAGGAAAGCTGACCTGAAACTGGAATAACTGGGAATTCAGTGATGCAGGATATACTTTTCAGCCTCACTGATGTTCATGCTTACCAGCAGTGTGGTGACCACTCTTACCTAAACAGCCTCTATCTATGAAATGCCTTCTCTGAACTGTCCCAGGAGTTTGTAAACCTACTTGCACAGTTCCTAGGCCATGAACTTACCAAGGGCGAGAGGGTTTTCCCCTCCCTGGGATAGCTGGGCCAAAATTGTCTCTCCAAGAAGTTTTTCTTCCTGCCTGAGCAATCTGCCCCGAAATTTAAGCAGGGAGGAAAGCGAGATGGAGAAGGGGCCAAGGACGCTTTGAGTTGGTAGACAGGAGAAAATGAGAGAGGGGAGGATGAAAAAACAGATGCTGGTGCATACCAAGTACTTCACAAGGAGCTGTGATGGAGCATGTCCCCAGCCAGCCGGCACAAGGCTCCGGGAGGAGCAGGAGGTGCTGGGGCGCTCCGTAGGTGTTACTTTTCCAATTTAATAAGCTTCAGCTGCTCCCTGAGAACGTGCCGGCTCCCTTTGCAGGTGCCAGCTTTGCAAATGGGGCATCGCCCCGGCCCCCGTTGTCAGCAGCTCTGGAAGGTGAGAGAAAATTCATACGAGCACCAGGTTTGCTGGCTTTGAGAGGCGCTGGGATGAGAACAGCCTCGGAAATACTATCGGGGCTGACACGGGGGGCTCCTCCCACGCTTGGCAGGGAGGGAAAGCTTAAAAGCATCATTTGTGCAGGAATCAAAAAGCAGTGTCTTTGTGCCAATTGGCTTGGAGGCAGCGAGGTGCAGCAGGGAAAACACGATATGGGTTTGTCATCTTCCGGTAGAGACTGGCTCGCAATTACTGCTTTTTACCATTTCTAGGTGGATTGTGAGTTGGAGTGGGTTGATGTGTAAGTTGTGGAGTGGTGGGGGTTTTAGTGAGGTCTTTCTGAAGAGCTGCAGGATGTGTCTGTGAGGCCAGGGATGGCCTCGTAGAGTGAGGTGGTGTCTCCTTGCTGCACAAATACAGTTTACCGAGGGTCCAGATGCTGAACATCCCGAGTGCACCTCTCATGACAGTCAAGAAGCTCTGAGAAGTCCTTTGAAGGCGAGGAGATGCCCAAAATGCGAGTTACCCTGGAGGTATTTGGAGACCTGCGTGTCCCCCCATGGCTGAGGTCAGTGCTTGGACAATTTCTGAGCTTTTCCCATTTTCATCTCTTTTAAGAGAGAAAACATACCAAGGTTTTTCCCTACACACTAGTTCCTAGGCTCTGTAATGCTGGGGAGAGTTGTCCCTCCAGGTTATGGGAGGGGGCAAGCCCAGCTCATGAGGAACCTGGTGCTACAGAAGCCACAATGGCTCCCTCAGCAGTCAGCAGGGCCAAAAGCATTTGGGCATTAAAAGTAATGGAAGATCTTTCTTATGATGGGACATTTCTTTATTGACTGATTGCTTTGCCCTCCTTCCTTCTGCTGTTTGTCATGTGTAAACACAATTTAAGGAAAAATGAATTCCCAAGGTCCCAGATCCCACCATGTGTCCATAACTGATTGTCCTGGTAAGTGCTGCAAGGGGCAGGGAATCCACATAGCTGGTGAAGATTGCAGAGATTCTATTTTCACATGCAGCACAAGCCCTCTCAAAGGAGGAGAAGAGTGAGGAGAAAGATCTCATCATATCTGACTGGTGCTTGGAAACCAACTTTGCGTCTCACCAGTGCCAAAGTCCCAGGACACATCCTCCTGCCCTAATTCACAGTTTCAGCCATGGACAGCCTTGCCTTGCAAGATAAAAGTGGGCTAAAAGCAGCTGAGGGAGGAACTTCAGGAAAGATGAGGGCAATGTGAGCTCCTCCTGGTTGCACCGCTCGGCCCAGCCCAGCTGCAGACATTGGCAAGGGCCAAACGACAGGATAATTGCTCTCCCTGCAATACACTCACTATGTACATTTAGATTTCAATTAATTTGCTGGCTCTAAATGAGCTGCTTCCTATTGCTTTCAGCAATCAAGTCTTGTTAATTGAAAATAGCGTTTATCTTATCTCGAGGAGAAGGCTGGACAAAAGTAGGGCAACAGAATCCCATGTGAAGGTGGCACCAAGTGCAAGGAGGAAGGTGGGGGGGGGGCGGGGAAATGAAGCAAGGGAGGTCAGCCACGGTGCCCAAGGCAAAAGGTTCAGCTTTCAGCTTTTTATCTTTTTCCTTGATGGCTTCAATGTTTTCAGGGTGCCCCAGTTTGGAAGGGTTTTTCTTTTTACCCGGACTCATGTGGTCCCACTTCCAGCAGGTTATGACTGTCAGTGGGGTTAGGTGTGCTCAGAGGGCACTGGCTCGTGTTGCAAGGGCTCATGAAACCAGGGTTTAGCCCTCCTGGTGCTGGCTGAGGCCGTTGGAGCACAGGATGAGTATCCCACACTCAGGTAACAGAATCCCAGGAGCTGTTTAATGCATTTCTTTGGGTGACAGGTGAACCCCAAGGAGTTGTTCATCCCATCTTTTTTTCCACAGGGGCAGCCATGCTCCTGGAGAAACAGTAACTGAAATGTCAAAAGTGTTTTGAAAATCAAACAATACCCAAAGCCCACCTCCTGCTCCATTTTCCAAGCAAAGCCCTTTCAAAAGACCGCCAGCCTTGCAGTACTGTTTGAAGAATGATCCCAGTTTTTTACCTTTGAATTAAGTTGCAAAGTAAGTCCCTAAGACATGGGATCTAGCACAGGTTTGGTTTTTATTTTTACTCTTTCTTGGTCTGATTACTTAAACCCTCTCTGAGTTTCCCACCATTTGAACCTAATGTTATCTCATACACACAGTCGTCATCTCATTAAAGGGAAATCAGAGAAACTGACTTTAATAAATTTTAACACCCTGTGTGAAAAATCTGGCAATTAAAGCTTCCTGCCCCTGGACCTTTGAAAGTGACACTTGGCAAATCCCTGTCAGTCTTTAACAAGCGCAGCTCATCAAAGGATGGTGCATGGGGGGGTAGGAGAGGAGGCAGGGGAGGGGAAGAAATAGAAGCATCAAAACTGAGAGGCTGAAAGACAAAAGCTGACTTCGCTGCCAGAAACTGAGGAAAGAACAAGAATCATTAGAGGAGAATGATAAGCCCAGCTTGCTCTGGCAGTGAGGGAGGCAGGATGGAGGTGGGTCCAACCACACAGCACCAGGCATGTATCATTAAACAGAGACCCCCCAAGTACAGTTCTGACAGGATTTTTGTGGCTGATGCTGATCTTAAAAGGCTCTGGAGAACAGCAAACAGGTGGATACGAAGCAAGGCCATGGACCAGGTTGGCTGTTTCTCTGAAGACCTTCTGGGAAACAATCCTAGAGGTAAATTTATCCTCAGGATAAATTCACACTCCTTGCTACCAACTGGTGACAACCACTCCAGGGTCAATCGCTTCTAATACTGTTTTTCTGGAGAAAGGTTTTGGGTTTTTTTATTTTATGAATGGATAGAAACAGGTGGTTTTTATCACTGCAGACGCTCGGCTGATGAAAGGGAGATGTACTAACCAGAAGTTCAACTTCCCTGTTCACAGATGATTCTTGGTCCTTCTAGCTCCTTCTGAAACCCTGAGCAAATTTTATGAGCTCTCAGTCACCTGATATTTATACAAATGGAAATTATTATCTTCATTCCCATTCCCTTATGATTCATCTCTAAAGCACATAAAGTAGCTGAAGCATCTTGGAAGAAAGGCACGAAGTATATTTTGTGATGGTTTTTATGACTTAGACTCTGACATCTCTTAATCTGGAGCTAAAAGCTTTCTTTTACTTCCTTTCCACTTCTTTATTGTCTAGTCCCATCAGCATGGCAAGAGATGGTGAATAAACGAGTTCTTACGAGAGAAATCACTGGGTTTGTGCACAGGCTTGTGTAACACAAGCAGTGAGGAATTGATGATGGACTGGAACTCACCAGCATGAAAATCCTCAGGTGCCTCGCAAGGTTTCTCCTGAGTCTGCTGAAGTGAAAACACCACTGGAAGAGGTTTTTCAGAAGGGCAATAGCCAACCAGGGACTACTGGTTTGATTGGATTGCAGTGAAGCTTCACGTTGTGCCTGAAACACCATCTGTGGAGCCCACAGAAGTTTGCTAGAAGAGAAGCCCAAGACAGGAGACTGTGATGCAGCTTGGCTTTTGCCCAGCACAAGAGCCAGGTGGGGTGAGCCACAAGAAGAAAATGGACAGTGCAGCAGATGGAAGGACATGAGGAAGTTGCTTTGGACAGGTCAGGGAACTCAAAATTATGCAGAGCAATTGAAAAAGGGAGAGCTTAAAGTAGGTCCTGGATAGGTAACTGGGACAGCATTGCCTCTTCCTCTCCAGAGGGAAGGAAAGCTGGTCAGCTCCATGAACTGTGACCCCCATTCCCAGCACTGCCCAAAAATTGCTGCCCTTCAACAGTCACTCACACAACGAGGACTGAGCCAGGAGAGTCCCTGCCTGCTGTGTCGCCTGGGCCTCTCCTGTGCTGAAAAGGACCATTTTAGGGAAAGTTTTTGTTCTGGCTTTGCTATTTCAGCAGTTACTTGTCACTCTGCATTAGCAGGCACAAGGGGATGCTCAGTACCTGTTACACCATGTCTTGCATTGCCATTGCCTTTGGCTTCAGACCCAGAAGAGCACTCCAAGCACCTCGGCTCTCCTGTCCTCCAGATCTCTCTTGGCACAAGACTTTCTTTTTCAGGGAAAAATAGTCCATTTTATTGCACCGGCAGGCCTTGCTCCAGCCCCCAGGACCCTGATTCTTCTGTGACTACAGCAGTGTTTAATTTCCAAGGCAATTTAGTTCTGGGCAAAAAGCAATCTCAGCACCCCTGCCCGCTGCTGCCTGCCTGCAGCATCCCGCGTCAGCTGCTGGGGGGGAAATGCAGCGGGGACCCTTGGAGGAGGCACACGGGCCAGGAACTGCAGGAGGTCGAGGTGGTTGATGTTTGCCTTATTTATTTATGCAGCAGCCACCATCTCCACAAGCTTCCCTTTCTGCTGAGGAGCGATAAGCTGCTCCTGCTTGCCCGCCCCTGCTGGCTCCATTTTCTGCCCGGCTCCATCTCGTTAACATGCACCAAAAAGCCCCTGCTTACATCCCTGCCAGGCTGCCCTCCCTGTCCTGCCTCCAAAACACTGCTGGCATGCCATGGAAACAGCGGACCGAGCTTCTGGGCTCAGCAGAGGGTGCAAGGGAGAGGGATGAGGGCTGGCTCCAGAGATGCCCCAGGTATCCACAAGACAGAGATGCAGCTCCAGAATCAAATTCCCCACTGCCCTTCTCACAGCTGGCCTGGGTATGGTGTGGTGCACATAGCAATTTAAATAGGTGTAATTAAATCAACTTGCTTGCAAGGTGCTGGTTTGCAGCTGAAGGCGGGTGATCCGCAGCTGAAGGCGGGTGATCCAAACCTGAGGCTGCACCAGGGTGACTGAGGGATGAGCCAAACAGACCCCAGCGGTGGGAGCAAACCCCTCAACATGGGCTCTGCATGGGGCCTGCACCTCTCCACGTGGGTACAGCTCATCCCCAGGTGTGCCCAGCTCCTGCCCTGCCACACTCTCCTGCCCAGTGCTGCTCACAGTGACCCTGGTCCCACCATGGCTCCAGTCCACATTGCTCTGCAAGGGTCTGGACACCAGCAGTGGTGAGCACCCGTCCAGGCAGAGCTCTGCCAGGCAATACTCCTGCATCCCACATCCCAGATTGCTCCATGCTGCGATGTGCCCTCCCAGGCAGAGCTCTGCCAGGTGATGCTCCTGCATCCTGCATCTCCAGTTACTCCCCACTGCGATCCCCTTGGCTGTCCCTCCTCTTCTCCCAGCCCTCTGCAGCTGAGCAACCAGAAGAGAGAGAGACACTGCTGTGGAGGATAATTTCTGAGAGGGATTTGGGAGTGCTTCCCATCACAGCAGCAGGCTCAGTGTGCTGTGAGCTGAGGAGCAGGGAAAGCTGTTTATCCAGCAGTACCTAGCAGGGAGGAGGATGTTATCACCCAGGAAACAGTTTTGTTTGTCTCCAAGTACAAGCCAGGCAAGTTATGGCAGAGCCTTTCCCACGGGCCAAGCCAACACCAAGGGGACATTTGTTAACATGCACAGACAAGTCTCTTGTGATGACTGAGCACAGGGATGCTGCAGCTACAGAAACATCGCTCCGGTGTCTGAATTAACAGCACCCCTCTCGTGTAACCAGGAGTGGGTGGCTGCACACACAAGCCCTGCACTGGCAGCAGTTGGGCTCCCATCCTGGCTTGGCCTCCCAGCTGCTGCTCGACCCTGGGCAAATGGCCCTGCTTTCACAGTGCCTGGGAGCGATGCTGGACAGGGCTGGAGAGGGCACAGCTCCTCCACGGGGAGCTATAATTAATATTTGGAAGCTGCTGCCTGTTCTGGCAATCTCAAACTATCCACATTGTGCCTATGCCGCTCACATCTCTCCTGCTTTGTGAAGCATATTTATTATTATCTTGAGTAATTACTACTGCAGTACACTTAAAATAGGGAGGAGGGGGAAGGAATGGCCAGTATTTTATGGCCATGGAAAAGCAAAATGTTACATTTTGTACTTGTTGAAAGTAAAAAATCTTTCATTTCACAAAATGTGAGATGCATTACTAATTGCACAATTATTTTGTTCGGTGGCACTCGCAAAACAGAACTTGGAGTGCTTTCAGCAAATTCTGGTGTTGAGGAAATAATTACTTGGGGTTTTTTTTAAAAAAGTACTGAATTACATGCTCTTCCTTTATGAGAGTTATTTCTTGGGTTTCTAGGATATTTCTGCCCTAATCATCCTTAACATATAAAAAAGCAAAGCTTTGCTGCATTAGCAATTTGCTGGAGCCAGTGTGGACACTGGGGAAAGGAAGGGGCTAAGCAGGGACTGTTGCCTGTCCAGCTCCCACCACCCCATGAAGCAGATGAGCCCCTCTCTGACAGGGGCCAAGCTGCAGCATGTCATTGCTTCCCCTTGAGGAGTGGTTCCACGAAAGGCCAGGTGATACCTGACATGCAAAATTCATCCTGTGCCCTAAAGAAGTGCCAACAAACATCAGGAATGCACACATCTGGAGCACCTCCTGCTCCCAGGGGCAGAGTGGGGTGATGCAGGTACTCCAGCTGTCCAGTAGCTTGAGCAGTGGAACAGAGAAGGACAATGTTTGTTTGCAGTCAGTGAGAAGGACAGGGATGGAGCTGGAATACGGCAGATGAGTCTGTTTCACAAGATGTGCACAGATTGCAATATGCAAATACTCCCAGAGAGGTGGAATTTGAAGATCATTAAAATTAGAGGCCCTAAAAGTTCTCCTGAGGTGAAAGTTGAGTTAGCCCCACCTCTGCAGTGCTGGGCCACAATGTGTCCTTCCATGGCTGCTCTGCTGCAGGTCTCCCACCATATCTTGTCTGGGAAAATCTCAATTTAATACACCTGTAAAGTTAATTACATTGAAAATAGCTCTATGGTCTTTTTTTATTCTGTGTGTTTCTCCCTTGCCACTCTCCCACCACACACATAAAAATCCAACTGTTGGCCAGCCTCAGGTCTCCCTACCAGCTCTGCCTGGGCTGAGGATGTGCCTGGGAGCACACGAGAGCAGCACGGACGAGTGAGAGCAATCTCACTCAGCTCAGCAGGTAAGAGCAGATGTTTGGAAAACTAACCTCTTCAAGACGAGAAGAAAAATAAGTCTATTTTTGTGAGATTGATCTGCTGGCACCAACAGAGCAATCAGCTGGACTTCTAGGAGAGCAGCAACAAACAGCAAATTAGAAGGTGTCAGCCTGCTGAGATTTCAGGCAAATTAGAATGTCGATTTCACTACACTGTGCCTCAGCAGCGGCTGGTTGGGCTAAATCAACTCCTTGCATCCCTGCAAACCAGCCTCTGACTCTGCTGTGGTGGCCAGTGGCCATGTTCTAAGGTGAGGGAGCTGATGGTCAGGTGGAAGGTGCCTCCAGAGCACCCCGTGGGAATGCTGTACCTGCTCCCGGCCACCAGGACCTTCACACCGAGCTGTTCCTCCAGACAACCAGAACTTTGAGCTCCTGCCAATTAGCCGTATTCTTAAAGCAAGCTTGAGCTCTTTCTGCTTCTCCTACAAGGCTTTGAAATGCAGCTACAACTACAAACCTCAAAATACCAGCACCTGGTGCAGCAGGAGCTCTGGGCAGGCTCTGCAGGGAGCTTTGGTCCGTGGGAGCCCAAGCAGTGAATCACCCTTCTGCTACAGCCTGCAGTCCCTAGGGCTGGATTTTCATTAATGCACCCCAATGCCACCAAATTGTGCTGTTTGTAAATCTCTCTCTTCTCCTGACAGCACGATATTCCTCGCTGGGCAGCTGAAGAATAGTGAGTTGTGATCAGTCATTCCCATGGGAATTCAGGAGGTCAAACAACTCAGGTTGCCTTCACAGACTGTAAGGGTCTGATGACAGCGATTCCCACCAATGCACAGTGTTTCAGTAACTTATTTAACTGCACTAAGGAGGATCTGAGCACCCCACAGAAACTCTGTCTTTATCCCCACATGCTGACCTAACATATAAACTCTGATCCCATGCTTCCAACGCTTTCATCCACCAAAACTTATACTGCTACAAATGAGACGGATAATTAAACAGATGCACCCAGAATTAAAAAAAAAAAAAAAAAACCAAAAAAACCCCACCAGTTTACAACAGCATACAAGCACATCATCGAGGAGTAGAGATTGACAGCCAAATTTTTATCAGGTAAAGAAAATTACTCTGTGACTGTGTCTTTCTCTGAAGTCACAGAATTTTTTGGAAAGGTTTGTTCTTGGTTTTAAGGAAACAAAACTTCACCTGACATTTTAGAATTTAGATTAATGAAGTTTGCTTTCATTCTTTCCCCCATTCCTATTGAATAACGGCAAACACTTGCCATTTTCTCATACCACTTCGATCACAGAAATTAATGCTCCTCTTTGGCTGAAATGTCTGGAATGAGTTAAGCTACCCCCGAGAAATTACTGCAATGCTGGATGTGCAAGACAGGCAGAATGACGAATCTACTGGCAAAGTGGGGGAGGGAGAATGTTTTCAAGTGCTTTGTAATTGCTAGGATTTCTTTTAATCCTGTTTACATTAAACTTTGCACATTAAATTCATAACCATGGTGTGCAACCAGGTGCGGTAGCAATATACAAAATCTTGTTAAGAGGAACAAATGAAGAAGATGGAAGGATCTGGGATGGCAAAGGAGGGGCATTGCCATGGAATTAGCACCTGCTGATTTTCATCCTTTCTAATGATAAATTGCTTGTCAAGAAACTTGAAGGGGACCAAATACTGTCAGTTAACTATGCACTTGAGAGAAATAATTGGAATGGAAAATGCAATGGCTCGCAGCAATCTTCAAAATCTCCTGGCTCCTCACATTTCCATCCAGTGGGCTCTGCCTTGCTGCAGAGTGGCATCATTCAAGGTTCCTCCTGCTCCTCTCTTGCACTTGCTTTTGCTAATTGCTGTGGGATTTTACAAACCTTAAATACAAAAGGGTCTTGAGCAGTTCTGGCTGGATTGAACTATTGTGTCGGCAGCTTTTCAGCCCTGCCAGTGACACTCAAAATAGAAGAGTTGGATTTTAACCAGGTTTGCAAGTAGAACAGAAAAGAAGGATCAACCCATTACTAGTGTCACTTTGGGAAGTCTCTCAGCTCACACTGGTGCTTAAGCACTATCAGCCACTTCATATTATTAGCTGTAGAAATGAAAGTTAAATGTCATCATCCTTATGCAGAGACAGAAGTCCTGGACCCCAGTGAGAAGTGACTTGTTAAGATTGTTCAGAAAAATAAATGCAAACCCAGAAATTTAATCTTCACCTTGGAATTACTTGAAACTCTTTTGCTGCCACAGGGATAGAAGGACCTGTACCAAGAAAAACAACAGAGGTGTGGGTATACTTTGAGTTTTGTGTTTCTATGACTTTTCTATGGTCAATAGGTGCTTGTTCCCATGGGGGCTGGGCTGCATCCTGCTCCCTGCCTTGAACAGTGGGTCATGAGAGCCCTCCTTGCATCCCAGCACCACTCACCTTTGGAAAGGGAGGTAAGGTGCCACAACAAGAGCTGAACCCGGGGCTGAGTCTGGGTTAAAAACTGTCAGGGATCCAGTGAAACCCCCAACCCAGGTAACAGCTCTTGGGCAGATGAGCTACACTCAGCCAACTGTAGGATCCCCACATCTCAGTGACAAGCTCTGCTGAGCATCCTGGGACAATCTGAATGCATCATCCTGCTCCCAGCAAAACCCTGGAGACTCCCTGACTGGGAAAAGGCATAGAAACAGGACCACTCCACAGCAGGACCCCATGCCCCTGCAAGCCCAGACCTGAGACAGCCTGGGCTCCCCACCAGCACCTGTGAAATCAAAGCTCAGTCTCACACAAAGCCCAGCAGTCTGGCCAGCCTGAGCCTGCTCAGCAGCAGGATCTTTTCCATCATGTAAGAAAACATCTGCGGAAAATAGAGGAATGAGATCTTTTCTCCAAGATATGTCATCTCCCTGTGCCACCTTCAACTCAGTGTTAACGTGGGGCTGCTGGGGACTCTGACATTTGTGGGAAATGTAAAATCATTGCAGCTTTCATATTGTTTAATATTCCTCATTGATTAGTTTCCATCTCCCTGGAGGTAAGTGGATTTGACTTGGAGCCAGAGCTCGGCAGTACCCAGTGCTGTGGGTGGTATTGAGCTTTTGAGAGAGAGAAAGCTGACAAAATAAAATGCAGTGAATTATTTTCAAAAATAAGGACAAGAAAATGAGTAACTTTCATAATGCATGTTTTTTCCTGACCTGGACTAAAATCTCACTACCCTTTTCATAAAGCTTTAACTGGCAGAGACAGTCAAACACTGACAGATCATTTCAGCTCCAAACCACGGATCTCATTTGTTGCAGCTACAGAAATGACATGTGGGCCTGGTTTTAATTTTTTTCTGTCAAGAATTGGCTGTTCTTGCTGTGCCCACCCAAGAGGAGGCTTGTGGGTGCAGCAGCCATGTGCCCTTGCCAGTGGTCTGTGGTGCTGGCAGCATGATGCTTTGTGCCATCTCCCCACCTCATCCCTCTCTCATGGACAGAACTTCCAAGTCCAGCCTGGAGTAGGCAGGAGGAAGAGCTGCCTATTCTGATGGCACAAACAGAGCTGCTGCCAGAAAAAAGACTGGCAGAAGCAGGGCAAAGAGCTTGTGGCAAGCCAGTTTTCACTGAGCCCCCATGAGGATTTCCTGCTTCTCCAGGCCCAGATCATCTATTCTCACAGAAATCCATCCCTGTGCCAGATGTCCTGAATGAAGCAGACTGCTGAGTAAGGAGGGGACCCATGTTACAGCTTAATTGCCTTGAAGCTTGTTTTGAGGAACTATGGGCAGTAATCTCCCTGCTAATAAAATAGCCAAGAATAGCCATGTCTGGGCAGCTCTTGCTACTTGATTAATCTCATCTCGGCTCCAGCTTCTTTCTCCCAAAGCTTCTTCTACAAAGCTCTGACTCTCCTCATTCCACTGAGTCATCCACAGCACAGATCCCTCTGCTCCCAGGCTGTTTCTTCAGGCTCATTATATTTTTAAAACCTGGGACTGGTTCTTTTCCTTCCCCTGTGTCCACACAAGTATATGTTGAGATCTGCTTCATGAAGCCAGGTTTTATATTGGCTGCCAGGAATCCCAGTAACAGCCTCCAAAGGGGATCTGGTGTTCCACACATCCCATGCCATGCTGGCCATGCCACAGCTTTTGACATGGGCAGAAGAGGAGTCCCATTGCAGCAGTCAGTGGGAGGAATCACATCACCCTCATCTACTCAGTCATTCCCTCCCTGATCCCAAGCTTTTGGGGTCTCTGGCATTTTAAAATACATGTTACATCTCCCCAGACTGCCTCCCTCCCACTCTCTCCATCAAATGAATGACTGGTCATTGCTTTTGTTGCTTTAGGGGTTTTTGCTATCCCATATCAGCTTAGGTGAGGTCAGTGTAATAATAGCAATAGGTAACAGAGAAATACTGAGTATTAAATAATCACATGTTTATTTATATATTTTAGGTGCAGCAGTGCACCTCTGGGCTCCCTTATCTTTTTGGGAGCACCTGGAACTGTGAAAGCTTTAAACTTGCAAATCCAAAGCTTAAACACTTCAGAGTGTTAATAATAATAATAAAAATTAATAAATGAATAAATAAATAAATAAATAAAAAGGAAGAAAAATTGTGCTCTATATTTGGTCTTTGGATTTGTTGGGTGTGCAGGAGAGAAAGGCTGGAAGAGCTTATGGATTTGTACAGGAGCTGAAAAGCTCCTGTCTGCTCAGCAGCCTTCGTTGTACCACACACAGAAAGGACAGAGCTGCTCCTCTCCCAGCACAGCCTGTCCATCCATGTTGAATGGTCCTGCTGCAACACTGGACATGGATTTCCCCCCCAGTTCCACTCAATGCCTTTAAAAATTGCTTTTAAAGCATCTCTTTTCCAATCTCCAAATAAAACTTGCCTTCCTCCTGCTTCAGTTATTTTGTGGAAGCTTTATAAAGTGTCCAGGACAGAGAATAAGTTTCCTGCTTCAGT
The DNA here is from genome assembly GCA_035583155.1 of Acropternis orthonyx. Classification (NCBI taxonomy): domain Eukaryota; kingdom Metazoa; phylum Chordata; class Aves; order Passeriformes; family Rhinocryptidae; genus Acropternis; species Acropternis orthonyx. The sequence goes on from JAWWEU010000029.1 coordinate 12,623,588, forward strand.
CCTGGACCCTTCAAAATTATAAAAAAAATGATTGAATCATCTTCCTAGGAAAACAATAGTGTGTCTGAGCGATGTCAGGAGTGGTCATGGAGACAGGCGGGTAACTAAACCCTGCGGGATGCCCAGGGGACTCTGCTCCAAAGGGGAGCTGTGCCCTGCCAGCGGTGCCGGAGGTGACTGTCAGAGGAGGATGCTCCGCCTGCGCAGATTTCCCTCCCGCCGCTAAGGAGCTCTGACAGCACACACCGGCTGCAGCCGGGTGTTTGCACCAGCCTAACACTCTCCCCGCATCCCTCGCTGTGGAATTTTGCTCCAGCCGTGGCATTCCTGCGCTGCAGAACGCGCAGCCGGGGGCACTGGCAAAGGGGCTGTGACTTGCAGGCACCGCTTGGCCAGAGGGACGGGGACAGCTTAAGCCATTTCCCAGAGGCAGACACAAAGGGGTCAGCCCAAACCCCGTCTCTCTGATATTAAATAAGTTTTCCAACCCATTGGGAACACAACAGAACGATTTACCCCTGCTTGGGGCAGGGTGTTGGAAGCCCTCTGTCTGATCTGGGATCTAGGAACGAAGAATGGGATTTTCCCAGCATTTGGGATATGTCATGCCTGACTCCTCAAGGTTTAACTTTTGACCAGGATCTTGCATGCTCTCCAGAGCTGTAAAAAGGATTTGTGCCACACAGTCCATCGTTTGGCTATTTCCAGCAAATCAGGGCACTGCATACAAGAAAAGAAAGTGCTGCAGCAGCAATTCACTGACTCATGAATCAAATTTGATGAAGAGATGCCTCTGTTCAGTCCTTACCTGTCCATTTCCACCACACTCCCCAAAGTACGTGGTGGTTGGTGGTGAACAGTGAATCAATCTGTGTGAAGGTGATCTTGAGTTTAATGTGAGTGAGAAGGCCTAAGGTGAGGTGTTAAACCTCCTGGGTTTTAAGGTATATTTTGGAGTTCAGAACAGGTAAATGTCCCAGTGAAGTCAGATTTCTCAGCTTTTCTTTGTGAAGAAAAGACAAAGATCCACGTGCTTTCTGCAGGCTCAAAAGACAAGTAGCCAGGGAGAACTTCCAAACTAGTCGTATTTATTGTCTTTCCAGTCTTGACTTTTACAGCGCTCTCCAGTCTGAGCTCCTCATTTTTCAGTATTTGGGGCTAGCTGGCAGGTTTTCAGTTTCCATCAGTGGAGAAAAGAGGATGGATACCCATGAGAGTGCCCACAGGAGCCAGGGGAAACCTGGAAGAGGGAGTGAGACAGCGGTATCTTTGCAGCAGAGAGAATGAAGATGGACAGCTGTGCAACAATACAGTCCTACCTGCTACTTTTCAGTAATCACCCAACTGAGCTGGTTCCCCCCCACCCCCCTCTCTTTTCACTGTTAAGATTTATGGGAAGGAAGGTGCCCAGCTGCATCCGAGTGCAACAAACCTCTTGTGGCTGGTAAAAACCAACGAGCTATTCTTCCCGCTTGTTAGCAGTCAGGAAGATGGAAGGAAGTGGGAGGAATCCAGAGGGTGAAGTTTTCTAATGCCTCACTCTTCACTGCCGAACCCAGAGCTATTTATGGTGCAATTATCACCGCAGACAGACTCCTTTATCATCCAGCCAATATTCTGGGTAGAAATCCTATTGCAGTCCAGTCACTCCATACATCATCTAGGAACAGGCAATGGCCAGGTGAAGAGGTTTTCTTGTAGAGAACATATCTGCCAGACACTGCTGGTCCCTGGCACCCCTGCTCACCCTCTGTTTATGACCAGGGAGGAGGCTGTGTCCTTCTGCCCTCCCAGTGTGCCCAGCGCAGCAGGAGCAGGCAAGGACAGTGTAAGGCTGTTCTGCACAGCAAGGCCAACAGGGGCTTCCCACAGGAACATGCTCCTGCTGAGGAATGAGAGATGGATTTTACTAGTGACACAAACAGGAACAAGTCTGCTGGACTGAGGATGGCTCAGGACAGCAGTGAAGAGAGAGGGGCTGCAGGGAAGTGACAGGAGATAAGTTTTGAATCCCCTGTGGTTCCATAAATGAGCCACAAGACAAGGGAGAGGAGTGAAGCACCTTACACCCAGACCATGTCTCTGAAGAACATTTCCCTGGGTCTCTGTGTATCCCCCACAGCTCTGGGGCACCCTCCTCACCTCCTGCCTGGCCCCACTGCCTGAGTCAGTGCCACAAGCATCGTCCCCAAGGAGTCACCATAGGTGGGCAGGGCAGCTCCACCATCTGAAATTTAGATTTTCTCTTTTCTCTTTCCCAAATTCCTTTTACTCTAGGGAGGAAACTGTACCATTCTCCTTAGTTTGTGATGGAATCCCTCCTGAAGTTTGGCTGCACTTCTCCATGAGGCTAGAGGGTCTCTGAGCAAACTCTCTCTCAGCCCACTTATGTGACTGGTTTGGGACAAGACCAGAGAAGATTGACTCATGGACAAGACCAGTGAAGCAAGGTTTTCTCTTAAATACCTATCTTGAAAAAGACTGTGGTGCAGATTCTCTGGTGTCTGTTGAGCACCCCCTTCCCTTCTCCATTGGCAGATGCCTTTCTTTCCTCTATTTCACTGCCCATATTCACAGACCTTGCCAGGACCTCGATATATCTGGAAGTCTCTTCCCCTGTGTCAAACGTGGGTGGTACTGGGCAGCTGCCAGTGGGAACGAGCAAGAACACACGGGAGGCTGCTGAGTCACATAGCCTAATTTTCCTGGAGAATTGGACTAAACTCCCACCCACGTCACTGTTTCCACTGCTGGGGCAGAGCTGAGCCCTGGTCTCTGCTCTGCTATCTCCCCCTTTACCTTTCAATTGCACAGAGCTGGGCTGCATTTGGTAAGGGATGAGCCTCAATACTTGCAGGGAGTGAAATTCTTGAGGTGCAGGAGCTAGAATAACCATCACTCACAGTGCCTGTTTACCTTCTAATTGTCACTGACTCCTGCCTTTTCACGTTCCTGGTGCTTGAAAAGGGAGGAATAGATCTAGGCAATGTAATTTAATACACCAAACATACCAGCTTAATTGCAATCCCCATAAGCCAGACACACAAAACTCTAAACAAATTCGATTAATTTATTTCAATTTGCACAAGTCTTCCTCTCAGACTGTAATTAATGGAGGGAAACAATTAAGGTAAACACAGCCCAGCTGAGAGAGCTGTCCTTGCTAAAAGTCACATTTTATTTTAATAATGCTGTATTTAGATAAGTTCCATGCTTTTAACAACTTTCCCATTTCCTCAACATTTAATCAGTCCTGTAAATATTTGCCTGGGCTCAAAAGGTTTTGTGAAATCAGAAAGCAGCAGGGAGAGCAAGAGGCAGGGAGAGACCAAATCACCAATGGGCACTCAGGATGGATGTGGCTGTGGGCAGAGACTCAGACAAGGGGCCAGTATATATATATATACGTGGTCCTATATAACCTTCCTCTCTCCACACACTGGGATGCTCCAAGGGAACATTGACAATAGGTTGCTTTGCCACAGCTTGCTTTGATTGGCCGGTGGAGAACTCACCAAGCAGGCAGAGCCCATCTCTCCCATTTTCTGCAGCAAACACCTGCCCTTTACAATCCTACACACCTGGGCAGCAGCTGATTGCTGTTCATTAAGCCTGACAGCCTCCAAGAGATCCATTAGCACCAGCACTGGCCCTCTGCAATGCAGTTCAGGGACGTGGTTCCACCATGGCAGGAGCTGAATGGAGCAGTTCTGAGCGAAATCCTGCACCCCTACCACATGCTCAGCCTCAGGTGTGTCGCTGTTGTGGGACTGGGGACACTGAGGGGGGTTAATTCTTCCTCTAGGTGCTCTCTGGGGAACTGAATCGGGCAGTATGGGAGGGCTGGGGGGCAACCCCTTGTTGCTGCCCCAAATCCAGGGCCCGCTAGTTGCAGGTTGGTAGCACTGCTGGTGTGATGTGGCTAAATGGGTTTGGAAAAGCTTTTGGAAAAAGCCTGTTTACTAATGCTGTGAATTACACACAGTCATGCTAAGACAGCTTCACCTGATGCATCATCCCAGATCTGCTCCTGCTTGGATCAGGGCTTGGCTTTGCACAGTGACCCACAGCCAGTGACCCATCAGGGCAGCACCTCCAAAATGCCACTGCACAGGAGGCAAAGGCATTTGTCCAGCTGCCACTTGATCTCTGCTCGGGGTCACCCTCAGCACATGCCCGTGGATCATCCCACTGTGCTCTGTGCAGGACAGGACAGATATCGTGCCACAGGCAGCCTGGCCAGAGGAAGCGACAGCACAGTCCTGTCATGCCAAACACCATCATCATATGATTGTGGGGTTTGTCCTGTGCAGGGCCAGGAGTTGGACTCGATGCTCCTTGTGGGCCCCTTCCAGCTCAGGATATTCTATGTTTCAATGATTCTGTGGTTTGTCCAGGTGAATAGGCAGGTCCTAATCCAACTGCTCCAGCAGTGACTTTGAGTTGCTTTTTTCATCACTTGTCATTTTTCCAGCTTTGAATACATCCCGTGGGCGAGTTTCTTGAAAGAGACGGCACATCTGTCTTTGAGGCTTTCTTTTTTCTTTTTTTTTTTTTTTGAAAAAGCAGGAACAATACGACCCACCTTTCATTGCACTAACTGGTATTGCTAAAGGGTAGAAAAAATTAGGTGCTGGTTTTCTCCCTTTTCTTCCCACATTCATTAACTTTAACATGTATTGTGCTTCTCTTCCAGCTTGAGCGTACTTTGCTAGAGAAGATCTTAGCTCAAACAATCTTGTGTTGATTTTCCGCTCTCTAAAGTACCGGCTGGTCTAATTAGTTTGGAAATGCACCATTTGTTAAAGAAAGATGAGGCACAGCCTGACACCTGCTGTACTAATTACTTGCCTCTTTAGCTAATTGCTTGCCCACACTATTAGGTTAGGGAAGTTGTCACCCATGCCTCCATTTGTAGGTGCCAAATAGGAAGGGAGGAAATGGTGCTGCTGGGGAAGAGGTCAGGTTTTGGGGTGATGGAAGTCGGGCCAGTGCTAGCACTATTTTATATATCCACAGGATGTAAAAAACGGGTTCAGGAGACATCCCAACATCCACAGAGGTGGAGGCTGCACGGGGTGGGAAGAGGATCCACTTGGGCACCTTGTTGGGTAATCCTGGACAGCACGTTGCCTCTTCCCACCCCAGTCCCTGCCTGTAAAATCCAGAGGATAAAGGCCAGAAACCATTACTAGGTGTTGCTGGGATGCACAGGGGAGGAATGCAAATCCAAGCAGCAGCAAGCAAAGCTCAGTGCCACCTCCTGTGCTGCAGGTCTGGGTGGCTCATCTCCCCTTGGGGAGTGCCATTGAGGAGCCTACACAGAGACAGACCCTCCCCATGGGTTTGGCTGCTGATCTGGGGCTGAAGCTGTCATATGCACTGCCACCAAGCCTGGGGCAGAGAGGCTGGAGGTGTCTGTAACTGCTGGCCCCAGCTATGCCAAGCAGGACCAGATCCAGCCTCCCTGCAGGCTCATGGCAGAGGATGAGATGAAGCAGGAGCCCCTGGAGATGAGGAAGGAGCCACTCACAGCTATCCCAAGTCTTCACAGACAGAGTGATGCTGCAGCAGCTTGGGACCTAAAGCTGTCCAAAATGACCTTGAAGACTAGAGCACCTCGGGGTGGGGAGGGTGGGGTGGTCTGGTGGGAGATAGTAATGATCCCAACTTCCACCTCACAGTCCCACCTGATGGTGAGGACACTGGGGTCCCCTCAGCCAGGCAGACATTTGTGGCAGGGTTGGAAGGGTGACAGCACGGAAGTTGTCAGGTCTTTCCCAGCTGGTCCCAAACGGATCCCAACTGCTCAGTGAATCAACTGGTCATCCCTGTGGGGCTGAAAGATGCCTGGTCTGCCTTCAAAAGGCACTGCGGGACAGTTCTATCCCAGTTGTGTGCTGGGAGAGGGAGATTCTTTCACCTTCCACCTCTGAGCTGAGGCCACACCCAGCAGGACAGCTGGAAGAGGATGGGGAGTAGGACACCCCACAGCTGCCCCAGTCTCCTGCTCCAGTTCCAAGACAGCAAACTGGCTGCAGTGGGGAGGGGGACTCCAGCACAGACATTGCATGCTTGGCAAACTGGAGGTGGACTCAAAGTGACACCTTGCACCGATCCCCAGCTACACTTCTGTGGTCATGGAGAGCTCAGGGCAGCCCGGTCGATGCCAGGGGCTGAGAGTAGGGCTGATTTTGGGGCTGGGGGTGAGAAAAGCATGGCCAGGCTCTGGTAGTGGCTGATGCTGCGCATCCCCTTCACTGTGCCTTCCTCCTCGCCCGCACTCAGCCTCTTCCTGACATCTAGTGGGAGCAGGGCAACATGGCAAAGGGATCCAGAGCCAGCTCCAGGCTCCTGGACACACAGACACACACCAGCCACAAGGCCTGGACTGTCAGAGCCACCACAGATCACAGCCGGGCTTCACCAGGGCACAGCTGCTTCTGCAGAGCATTGCTGGGGAGGAATTCAAGGTAAAAGTCCTCAGGGAGGCAGTTATTAATGGGCTGGCAGGAACCCTGCTCCGAGGCAAGGGACCTTTTTAGGGTTATCTGCCATCTCAGACCACTTGAGCCCTCTCCCTCTCTGCTGCAGCTGTTCCAGGTTCCAGGGCAGGGTGCACAGCAGAGCTGGGCAGTGCGAGTTCCCTTCTTGCCCTTGGTTTTGGATGGCACCTCTGGGAAGTAGAGGGAAGAGGCAAACTAGGAGCAAGTGACAGATAACAGCTGTCCCAGCAGGACATTCCCTCTCCATCCAGGACCGCCCTCTCATTTTAGAGCCTGTCTCCCTGGAACATCTCTCATCCCCAATGCCAGCTGGCAAAAACAAACCTGCTCCCAGCCCTCCCCCCATGGTTGTAAAGGCAGGACAGGGACAGATGCTCTCCAGAGTCATCCCACATCGGTCAGCATTTCTATCACTCTGGTCTCTCAGTTTCCATCCTTCCCCAAAGCCTTTAGCCGCACAGGCAGGCAGAAGCTCATCCCTCCTGTCTTGTTTCACATACTCGCTTTCTGCAAGCAAAACCACCTTATTTTTCCCCTTGTTGCCATCTACCCTTGCTGCACCGTGTTTACTGTGTCCACCTTGTGTCTGAAGGCCAGGATGGCACCTTTCCCCACATCGCCAAATCTCCTGGTGATGCCCAAGTACTTTTATCAAGGAGAAGCTAAAATTTAAAAACCAGCAACAAAACAACAACAAAAAAGGTCTTTATTTCAATGACCAGAAAGAAAATTTAATTCCAAGAGCAAAGATACTAATACAAACCACAGAGCACTTCAAGCAAACTGGAGCGATTTGCACGAATCCGTTCCTGGAGTGGCCAGGCACGTGTGGCTCTGGTCCCTGGCTCTTCCCCGGTGTGGACACACTTCTCCCTGCATCCCCTCATGCCACCCCCTTGCTGGAGGGACCTGCAGGGAGCTCCCACACCTGAGAAACAGACAACTTAGGGTGTAGGTGAGGGGCTCAGAGTGAGGGTGTCACTGGGTGAGCTCCCACTGACCCTGGGGAAAAGAAAGGCACTTCCCAAACTTGTGTCATCCTGCTACCTGCATGCACCTGCCCTTTGGGGGCACCTGGACTTTGAGGCATCCCTCCATCACCTACCCCTGCCCATCCCAATCTAACATCCTGGGGATATGGGTCTTTAGGGGCAGTCATGGTGCTCCACAGACAGCAGCAAAGTGGGGCAGAACATGGCTCAAAGTTGGAGGAGCAAATTCAGCTCTGAGTTGTCCTCAGCTGCCCTGTGCTCACTGTGGTTTCTGGGAAGCAACTCTCAGCTCCCCCTGACTTTCTCTCCAGGGAGGCACTTTGATGGAGAGGAGGGACAGAGACTTCTCATTCCTGGAGAGGGGAGAGGGAAAGGCAGTGGCCCCAAGCAGGGACTTCTCCTGGGCTATGTTCATAGCTGGGCCCAGTTATGCCCAAAGTCTCCCAGTCCAGACTCAGCCCAGCAATACATGCAGTAAGAATCACTGCAATGGCAGCCTAATTTTCTTTCCCACACACACATCCAACAGCCCTCTGGGAGGGGTGTGGAGCCTTTGAGAAAAGCAGGGATAAAATTCTAGAAGCAATGATAATCCAATGACTAAGTGGACGTCGCTCCTAAATCAAACCCAAAACCGCTGAAAATTATGGATGGAAAATAAAAATCCCAAACCTTCAGAATTTCCATGGATGAAAGTCTGGTCTGTCAGGAGGAATAGTCTTTTCCCTGTGTTTAGAGACAAGGAGCAGCCAAGCACTTGATTCCCTGACAAGGTGCTCACAGCCTAAGTCACCCTCCCCGCCTCTCCAGAGATTTGGCTCCCTTTGACTTCACTCTGTGCTCTTTTGGGGGATCCTGAATTGCAGTAGTCAAGGAGCAGAAAGTCTCACAAAACCACTTTCAAACTCGACTCCCTCAGCTCCTTCCAGCACCCAGGTCAGACCTGAACCCAGCCAGGCTTGGGAACAGCAGCCTTTGGGTAGGGGGAAAAGCACCAATGCTACCATATTCCCCCCTCCCACAACAGTGGAGCCAGCAGTCATGGAAATGGCTGGCAGTCTCCCAGGAAAGGGGAGCTCAGCACAGCAAACACAGTACACCACTAAGCAGAGTGGTGGGAAGGGGATGTCTGGACCTTGGCGCATTCGAAGAGAATCATCTCCTCACCACGGTCACAGAGGTGTTTAGGAGCAGGACCATGAGTTTCAGATTGTTTAATTCAACCTTTCTTGTTTTCAAATAGAAATTAAATCAAAGTAGTAAGCAGACACAGATCTGTCAGCTCCCAAGGCTGGGGGAAGCTGTTGGCACTTCCCTGCCTCCCCAGTGCCATGTCTCCCAAGCCTCTAAATCTGCTGCAGAGAGCAAGACCGTCTACCAAAACCCTTACGTTGTCCTTTAAAAGTGAAAGAGCCCAAAACTAAGGCAATGCTGGCACTCAGTTCTCTGCCCTAAGTAGAATCCTCCTTAGTGCAGGAGCCACTCAGCAAGTAAAATTTTGGCTCTGGAGATGCAACCCAGCTCTCCCTCCCGGTCCCCCTTCTGGGGGCACAGCAGTGGCACCAGGCAGCTCACAGGGGTGGCATGGACGGCGCAGCGTCGCTGACGGTGCAGCACCAGCCCCACCGAGCTCACTTCGGCTGGAGGCGGGGGTGTCAAACCGCGCACAACACCACGAAGCAACACGGAGAACCCCAAGGGGCGGAGGCGTGCCCCGAGGGAGGGCAGGGCCGGGGTCAGACGTGGCTGTGCTCGGGCGGCGGGGGCCGGGCGGGGGGCTGCTGCAGCAGGGCGGCCAGGATGCGCTGCAGCTGCGTGAGCCGGGCACGCAGAGAGGTGCACGAGAAGAGGTTCAGCTGGTAGGACGGGTCGAGGGGCAGGATGGAGATGAGCCACCAGCACCACCTCGGGCCATCTGCCAAAGCCTGGAGGGGAGAAAAGGGAGAGACACCCCCCCTCAGTGTGAGGTGAATGAATGGATGGCCTTCAGGCAGCATCGCTGAGGGGAAGCAGTTGCTCTTGTCAGGACAGCAATGCCAGCTTTGGCTAAGGTTCCTCTGAACAGCCCTCTTGTCCGCCCAAGCTCAAAACTGCGGGACAAACTAATTTAACTTCCAGACGAGCATTCCCCAGGGAGTCTCCAGACACAGATGTAACCCCTAAAAAGTCTATACTACAGAGACAATGAAATATCTGGTGCATTTCCTTGTTTATGGCAATGCTTTTTGTAAACATGGGCCAAATCCTGCATGATCAATGTTTTTGGGGCACTGGCCTCACATAGGTGAGGTGCAGGCCAGGCAAGTGCAGTCACTGGGCATTGCTTTTGTAAAACAGCTTTTTTAAAACCTGATCCAAAATAAGAGGGAAAAGCTCAATTCAGCTGATGAGGGGGTGAGTCTTTTGTAATTCCTGAGCACATCATTAACGTGTCTGCTGGCCAGGACAGCCCTAGCCTGGGACAAGCCTGCAAGAGCATATTTGCAACAATCTAGATGAAAACACTTTCTTGAAGGACTGAAAATTAAGTTTTGGGATTTTTTTTCCTACAGAATCTGAATTTGTCAGAGCAATTTAATAGGCAAACTGGATCCCATCCTCTTAGCTCCTTGCCTCTGGCCAGCTATTGCTGTCTCAAAGGATCACAATGAGAAAGAAGACTGCAGACTCGCTGAGCTGTGGGCTTCACTTTTTTGCCCATTTCTTTTTTTTTTTTCCCCAAAGTGTTTCCAAATCCAGACAGGTCAGTTTCTCAGTTCTCATTTAAGAAAAAACTGGAAAAGATTTTAAAACTTGATGCTCCCTTTCCAGAAACTAGCATTAAACAGTTTTATGAGACAAGCCCTGCCATCCCTCTTAATGAGAGACGCTGTAACACAGGGCAGAAAAGCTGGATTTCTTTTGTTTGCCGTGGGGGGAAGCTGAGTAGGGAAGCAGGGTGGTTAGTGCTGGAATAGTGCTGCTTCGCGGGCTTCCTTGGTACCCTCTCTGTTTAGAGCATCCCTTCCCTCGGGGCATTACCTGGATGTCCTCTTCCTTCTCTGGCAGTGGTCCATGCTGCATCAAAATGTGCCTGGAGGTAAGGTCTCTGTGCTCACAGAACCGCTGAGCCAGGCGGTAGGTGCTCTCGTGCAGGCACTGCAGCTCCTGCAGCTCCTCCCCGGCCACCTGCACAGAAGGAAAAGGGGCACAGAAAGTGTCCACGGGGAGGTTCTGTCCCACCACCGCCCGGGATTTTGCCCCAGCCCTGCCCTCACCTTCCTGTCCTCCAGGTACTCGATGTCAGCCGTGTGGTAGCCGTCCCTGTGGCCGCGGCTCAGCACCCGGAACCGCCGCCGGCCGATGGTGTCCACCAGGGACCTCCCGTCTGCCAGCAGCTCGATCTGCCGGATCTCCAGCACGCAGCCGTAGTCAGCAAAACTGGAGGGAGGCAGGGAGGGAAAAGAGGGGCTGAGCTGGGGTACTGGTGGGAGAGAGCTGCTCCTCCTGAAGGTACCCGCCTCCAAAGGAAACAAAGCCCACAGCTCGGAAGGGGCAAATTCAGAGATTCACTCAAGTCTGTTCACAGAATCACAGAATGGATCAGGTTGGAAGGGACCACAGTGGCTCATCTGGTCCAACCTGCCTGCTCAAACAGGGTCATCCCAGAGCACATGGCAGAGGACTGCATCCAGATGGTTCTGGAATATCCCCAGTGAAGGAGACCCCACACCCTCTCTGGGCAAATCTGGTCACCTGCACAGCACAGAAGTTCTTCCTCATATTCAGGTGGAACTTCCTGTGTATCAGTTTCTGCCTGTTGCTTCTTGTCCTATTACTCAGCACCACTGAGCTCTACTGCCATGAGGGCAGGGAACAGTGGGTACACTGCCTGTACTCCCTTCGATTTGCCATATAACAAAATTACTCAGGTCCTCGCACTGCCCTGATGTCTAGTGATCCTGAAGACACCATCCCTTGCAGCAACATCTTCCCAAAGCCCAGAAAGTGTTATTTATCTCATTTCACCTGAACACGAGTGGAGCACAGGGAGAATATGTCATGTAAATACAGGTATTTAACAGAATACTTGGGTCAGGTGCCTGGAGACTGAGCCCATCTGAGATCTGGAGATGCTACCAGGAACATATGAATGGTCAGGCTGCACCAAACCCAATGCCCTCTCAGAGCTTGCTAAGGACAAAGTATGAGAAATACAGCAATTTCAAGTGCTCGCTAAGGGGAGATAGAGGTCACAGCCAGGAAACCCTGAAGCTCAGAGATGTCCTGATCCAGAAGCTGTCTCAAGAATTTTGTATTTAATAGCCATCACTGGTTCTGCAGAGCTCCAGTGCTGGCCTCATTCCTTGCTTGGCCAGCCGTGATGCTGGGAGGCAGTAAGACTCCATTTCACTCTGCTCTGTGGGGAATGCACCACCTTCCTGCTGATTTTATCCCTGAGGTGCCACGAGACAGGAAGCATCTCCAAACTACGCAGAATTTTAGATGTTTGGGGCTGGGGCAGAGAGGGGCAAATCAGCTGGGGCAGAGTCAAGCTGCCTTGCCCAGGAACTCACCTTTTCCCATTCTCATATAAGCACATGCCAAACCTCCTCGTGCCTGTCTCCTGGCACCGCCGGATCATGAGGCGGTAGCGAGGCTCGAAGACGTGCAGAGGGCAGGCAATGCCTGGGAAGGACATCGTGCATACAAAGATGGGGATGTTCTTGGTCAGGCTGAGGAACAGGAGGAGAAACCACTGTGACACATCCCCAAGCAAATCCCATCCCAATGCATCATCTGCTTTCCCAAAGCAGATGTGCCCTTCACACCAAGAAGTGATGCTCTGGCACAGAGCAACACCAAAGCTTCCACTTGGCTCACAAAGAGCCCAAAGACAGACTGCCCAAATAACAGCTCCTTGCAAGGATGGTCCTCAACCCCTGGTGCCCCATGGGGCGTGTCCACACCCACCCAGCACTGCTGTGATGTCATCCTGGATGTGAGACAGACATTGCTTGAGCAGAACCAAGCCAGAGCAATGGTAAGGGGTGTGAACAGCCCCTCAGAGCCCCTCCCAGCCCCACGTGCACACGCACACACACACACGAGCAGGTCCCTGCTTACTTGGAGAGCTCTGCCATCTCAGCCCGGTGCAGCTCTCGGCGCTCGGCCAGCTGTGTGGGGAAGGTGGCCAGCATGATGTCCTGCAGCAGCACAGTGGGGCTGTATCTTCCAGCCTTCAGGTACTGAAAGAAATTAGAGCCAGAAATAGGTTGGAGAAGAGCAGGGAGGAAACCCTGAAGCCCTGCTGGGCTCTGAATCACACTCACTTTTATTGGAGCTGAGCATACTTTTAGACCAGAGGAAGTCAGGGATAAAACCTATCAGGGGATGTTGAGCCATCTAACAGGATGGGATGTCAGCTCCACAGAGACCTCCAGACACAGCTCAGAGCCAGGGCCCATCCTGTCTCTGACAGTGATGCAGTCCTTGTATGACAACCTAATTTCCCTGATGGTCTCATCCAAATCCCTTTTCATTAAAGATTAAATCAAATCTCCAGGCTACCAGGTTTTCCATCCATTTCCATTTTTAAAAGTAATTAGCATTCACTTCTCTCTCTCTCTCTCTCTCTCTCTCTCTCTCAGCCCTGTTTGCAATCTCACTAAATCACTGTGGCGTCTTGTGGAAATTAATCTCTTGGTCTTAATTATCAACTGTCTGGTCATTCCCATGTGAGTGGAGCTAACACTGCCATGCCAGGGAGCAAATGCATTTGCCATTAGCAAATGTAAGAGCACTGCATCTTCCCACCCCAGCCCCAGGCACGCTTCCAGCATCCAGAGCTGGTTCCCAGCTTTCCCTGGGGCTCCAACCCATGGGACATACGTCCTCACCTCTCTCAGGCTCTGTTTGCAGAGGGGGCAGTTGGGCCGGTGGTCCAGGCAGCGTTCGAGGCACTCCTTGCAGAAGGTGTGACCACATGGCGTTGTCACTGGCTCAAAGAACATCCTGCAAAGGATGAGCAAAGTCAAGAGACTGCAGAGAGCAACAAAGGGAAAGGAGTATAGGTAAGTCCAGCTGTCGTTCCCCAGGCCTGGCTCAGCACCCTGCTTCAGACACCTTGGCTGAGCACAGCCCCCTTGGTGAAGGGGTCCCACAAAGCATTCAGGGATTGCAGAGGCCCAGGTAGAGCAGACCAGGGTGGGCAAAGCTGCTCTTTCCTTGAACCATTGTGCTGAGAGAGAGATTTTGCTTCCAGCAGGAATAACGTATTTCCCATTTCTCCTCCTATAACTTCAAGGTAGATTTGCTGCCTGTACCAGACTTTTGCACTGAAGACTGATGCTGCAGGGATGCAGCACCATGGAAAGTGATCTCACACTGTGTCTTCCAAGCCCTGGCAGCCCATGGCTCTGCGACTCACTTTCAGGAAAGCTGCATTGGCTAAGCTTTGCTCATAACTTCTGTTAATTAAATGTAAAGGTTCCTAAATGGCTTAGTCCTTTATTTAGAAATCTGGGCTCAGACTGTTGGACTTGCACAATGATGTATGATGAGAACTGTCCCAGGCCTGAGCACTGCTGCCCAGCTCTGCAGGGTCTCCACAGGGTCCCTGCAGATCCCATCAGTACACACATGGCAACCCTTCATCCTGGCAGGTCTGCAGTTCCCCAGACACCTACAGTGGTCTGTACTCCAAAAGGCAGTAACAGGAAAGTGCCTCCTTCTCCCATGCTCCAAGAGCAGTGCCAGCAGCAAGCACTTGAGTTGTTCACAGGAAGCTCCAGGACCAGGAATGAAATGAAGATCTCAGGAATGCCCTGGCTCAGCAAGGACCCTGGCTCCTCCTGAACACTGTTTTCTGCTTTCAGAAGAGACCTAAATTCACCTAATTTGGATCAGATAGAGCCTTGATATCTCTCCTACCCATGTCATTCCCCCATGCCATGCCCAGACCTGGAAAAAGCTGTAATTCAGAAGACCTTGACCAACTTGCAGATCCAGCAGTGTGATACCCATCTCTCTGCCAGCAGCCACTTGCACAACTGCTCCAGGTCCTGGGACACACCAGGAATAACAGCCTGGTTTCAGCATACCCCATGGCACTGCAACACCCAACCCCTTCCCCAGCCTGGAGCCAGCAGACAGACACAGTCTCTACCCTGTTCCCTTTTCCACCTCCAGCAGACTCAGAGCTTGGACATGCTCCCCATCTGGATTTGCAACATCCCCAGCATGGATGGTATTTCCCTGAGGCAACACCTTCCTGCCCCAGCCTGCAGGTACAAAGAGCCACCACTCCTTTTGGTCTTTGACCCCACTGAACATCCCCACCTCCACACCTATCTCCCAAAGGATACAGACTTAATGATGCTGTGCTCTGAGAGAGGGTAATCTGTGCTCCTGCAGCCTGGCAGGGCATAGCATGCCCCTGCCTTTCCCTCTTGTCTCTACTGAAACCTACATCTCAGCAGTACTCAGGACCAAGTTTGCTATTAAGATGTGAAGAAAGATGTACATCAGTAAAGAAAACCCAGCAGGTGCTAACTCTTCATCCTAAGAGCTCTCCTGCCAAAGAACTCACCGTATGCAGAGGGAGCACTCCAAGTCAGATATGCTCAGCAGCTCCCCAAGGCACAGCTGGGTACACTTTGCTGCTGCTGTTTCCTCTTCATTATCTAGTGGCAAAAGAGAAGGAATGAGAAGACCACCCCCCATTTCAAAATAGAAAATTAATCTTTGCTTTCTGACCTTGTTCTGAGGCATAACTGCCACACAGCATGCTTTGAAAGTGCCAGAGAAAAACAAAACCACTGTGAAATGCAGCATAAGCCCCTCTATTAAGGCATCCCTGTTCATCACAGTGGGTACATCAGTGGGTCGCGTGGTACTTGGTAGAGGAAGGTGTTATCTCCTTTTGCAGGCAGGGAAACTGAGGCACTGGACTGTGAAGTGGCCTAACAAGCTCCATGAAGAAAGTCTCTGGAGATCTGCCAAGAGTCATCATCACTGATGGCAAGTTAATGCCAATGGAGGTCCTGCTTCCCCAACTCATGACATGCTATGTCCCTCACACAGAAATTTAATCTAAACCAAAAACCACTTAAACGCATGGGACCCAAAGAAAGCCTCTCCCTAACAGGGAACAAGGAATGTCAGGCTCTAGCAAGAACCTGTCACCATGCTAGAGCCAAAAGTTTGGTGTAAGTTCACCAGCTCAAGCCAGGCAGATTGGATGGCTCCTCCTCACAGGCATGAGAAGTAGTGGATGTGCTGGCCAGAGCTGCCCCATGGGACATCTGTTCTCAGAGCTGGAGGGCAGTGCAAACACCAAGCTTCTGGTGTCAAAATGGATTTTAAGCAAGCATTTTTCGTGAGACAACATTCTGGTACCTTTGGTAACACTCACCTACCAACCACTGGCTCTGACTCTCTGCCAAAGGCTCTGGTTCTTGCTGCTGCACCAGCTGGCAAAGGGTGGCTGTCCCCTGGTTGTGCTCAGACCCAGTGTCCCCTCTGCCATCAGTCGGCTCTCCCTCCTGATCCTAGGCACAGCAAAGATGAAATCCAGCCCAAGCCCTCTTCTCCCTTTGAATGCACAGCCCCATCTGTCCCACCAAGCCCAATGGCACCAGGAACCTTTCCAGCGTGCTGCTGTACACGAACATCTTGCATCTGCAGAACAGCAGGAGAGTGTGGCCTTCAGACATTCCTGCTCATCACATGGTTAAGACATGGGTTCACCATGTCCAGACCTGCCACCTCCTATTTGACATATCTGAGCCCATTTTCTTTGATTTCCCTTCTCTCTCCAAACTTGCTAAATTTGTCTATAAAAGACAAAAAGCAAAATATGAGCTTTTCTTAAGAGCTGCTAATGATCTGTTCTCAGATGTGGTTTTTAGATGGAAAAAAGTTAAAATTCACTTTTTTTCTTTTTATTTTTTTCTCAGTGTAGTGCAACTTAGGTGTTTTAGATACGAGAGTCTAAAATATTACCAGAAATATTGCAAGATAAAACTGGGAGAGGAATGGAGACAGAAAGAGCCTGTTGATTCCTCAGTCCTCACAGCATCAGCTCCAATGGTCTCTGCACTCCCACTCTCCACTACCTGCAGACTCTCACCCCACCCAGCACACAACCACATGCACATGGCTACAGTCCTGTACAGCCTTCCCTTATCATACCTCCTTTCCTATCACTGGAAAACGCCGAACTGGGAAGTCACAGAAGGACATTAAGTTTCATCTCAGACTCAGATCATTGCAGGCTCTTACCTGAGGTTGTGTGGAAGATGATGGGAGCACAGAGCTCCCTCCATTGACCTGGGATTCAGCTGGGCTCAGGTGTGCATCGCCCTCGCATGCAGCAGCCAGGGCAGGCTGAGGAGAATTGCCTTGTATGAGGATCTGCAGGGAGAAAGCAGTGGTTGGGGGATGCTAGGGGAAAGAAGCAGAGAGGTGGGTGGGCTGCCAGACTCCCTCTTTCCCCAAAGCAGCTTCCTGCTCACTGCAGAGTATGTTTGGGTTACTTGTTTCAGTGCTGGCTGAGCACTCAGTTGAGTCCTCAGGGCACAAGGACATCTCCCTGTGTGATCTGAGGGCACAGGAACCCACCAGGTTACAGCCCACACACCTTCTCCATCTCTCTCTGAGCAGGGTGGAAATGGGGACTGAGTGTCAGGCAGTGTTCCCACACCAGGAGGGCTTCGGCTCTCTGTCCCATCTCCAGAAGCACCTTCCCTTTCCTGAAGAAAGCCTGCAGAGCAGAAAAACCTGTGGTGACTATAAGACAGTGACCAGCTGAGCATGTGCCCCTTCAGCTCCCAGGTGAGCCCCAAAAGAATCTCCCTCCAGCCTCCTTCCTCCTCCCATCCCGAGCCAAAGCATCTGGACATGTCACTGCTCCCATGCTCAGACTTGTCTAAAAAAACACAAGACTGTCCAAAATGCAGCAGTTGCAAAAGCCAAGCCTACAGAGAGCTGGAGTCGAGAGTGGACACGGTGACAAATTTCTCCCAGTTTGCCCCATGGGGAACCTAATGGGTCTGTCAAGTATATTTCTGAGCAGGCTGAATCCAATGGCTAGGAGAATTTGGGAAAGGGGGAAATTGCTCCCTACAGTCCTACAGTCCAAGCGCAGTGGGCCAGTGGGCTCTCCCCTCTGCTCACCTCGTGCTTTCCAGGCTCTGTCCTGCACACAACATCCAGGTCCTCCAGTGCCTGTGGATACTGCCCCAGTGCCAGGAATGCCTCTGCCCGGCACAGCCGCAGGGAGCTGGAGTCTGGGGCTGGAAAGAGAAATGTTGTCACTTGTGAGGAGTCCATGGTGAGGCAGCAGGGCTGGATGAGGCTGGGGAGATGCCCCCACAGGGGGACAGTGCCTGCACCACTACCTCACACTGAGCACAGCCAGGTCCTGCAATGCTCTTCATCAGCAGTCACTGGCCTCATAAGTCTCTGCAAGGAAGTTATTTCCCCTAAATACCTAGTTTTAAACTGTTTGAGGCTCTTCCCTTTGTTTTTTCCCCCATCTTCCCTGAACACCCTCAGCCAAGAGGCCCCATCACTGCCTTGGGGCTCAGCCATGCTGGGATCTGGGCTTTCATCCATCTTTTGGGGATGCATCAAAAAGGTTCTAGTATAAACATAGTCCCTATGGGGCTGTGGCCATGGGAGGCTCTGTAATGATTCACCTAGTAGAGCCACAATAACATGTTACCAAACAGGACTGCAGCTGTGGATACCCTAATTCCCAAACCATCAGGGAGCCTCCCAGGCCCACCTGGCTGCCACTGCTCTCCCAGAGCAGAGGAGAAGCTGGGAGGGGTGCAATAATCTGCCTCCACCATGTGACCTGGGGTTGCCAAGCATCAGTGCTGGGTGCCCCACATGCTCCTGCCTGCTCCTAAATAACTGGCAGTGAGATCCTCTTCTTTCCTGCCTTGGAAAACCACATCAAGACTATCAGCAGTGCCAGCAGGAGAATTGGGATGTCAGGGAGAATGAGCACTACAAAAGCCCACAGTCATGGAGTAACCAGGTGTGGCAATGTTTGTAGGTTTAAACTGCAGACCCACCCCATTATATCACAGCTCATGGAAGTGACCTACATCCATTGCTCTGCTGGTTTTCCAGCTCAGGCAATGGGTCTGTGCATCCAGTCCTGTATCCCCCCAGCTCTGAGCATCAGCCCATGGCTGCTGAAGATTGGGGTTAGGGACTTGTTGCTCCCTGGTCCATTTGGAAAGGCCCCCAGTGTCATGCACATCCCCTCACTGGCTTCCAGTTCCCTATGGGATAGGGGTAGGAGCAGCACAAGTAGCATGTGTGGTAGCCCTGCAGGATGCTGGCACTGAGGCCAACCTTGTATCATAAATTAGGCACCTTTTGCAGGCACTGCTGCTGCATTCACTGTGGCAAAGTGGTGTGGGCAACACTGCCTCACTGAAGGGCAAGCAGCTCTCAGATGCAAGCTGGATCCATGAGACTGGCTGGCAGCCCATCAGCAATCGTCAGGAGACATCGCTGATGATGATGATGTCTCCTGTGCTTCCAAACCTGGCAGCGCTTCCTCCTGGCAGGGTTCAGACACAGTGCTGATGCAGCTCTGCCAGCAAACTGCAGGTCAGGACTTGCAGCTCCATGACAGCCAGGCACAGGAAGCATCCACCCGCTCACCTCTGATGTCACCGTGCCCAGGCACCCACCACTTCTTACAGAGCAGAGAAAGCTCTGCCATGGCTATGGCCTCCTTGTTCCCCATGCCCAGTGTGGAGCACAGGGAGACTTTTCTCCCTGCCTGGTGCCACCCTAACCCAGAGAACAGCAGAGAGCCCAGGCACAGCTGCTCCTGCTCCAAGGCTGCCCTGGACACAAAGCTGTGCAGCAGAACAACACCGACTCCTCTGAGCTTGTTTTCATTTATGATATTAGCTGAGACCTTAGGGCTTAAGTCAGTGGTAACTTTCTGCTCAGTACCCTGTTCCACAAGGACGCATCCAGAGATGAAATATCCCAACCCCTAATGACAGGGAGGGATGAAGAGATGGGTACAAAGTCTAGAGGCTTATTTTCCATGTGGGCAAATCCATTTGAACATTTGCACAGCAATAAAGTAACTGATTTGGGGGAAAAAAAACCAGATGTGCTAAAAAGGGGTGAGGAATTCTGCATTTCTGTTCTGCTGCAGCTGTTTTTGATCTATGATATCATTAGACACCAGGGCCGTAAGCCAGCTGGCAGCTGGATAGACTCACCAGCCACCGTGCTCCAGGCATGTCAGAGGGCCTCCTGCTCTACGTGTTACAGTGCATTTTTCTGCTGTTCACTTAGAAAGAATGAAGATTAAAAGTTGACAGCTTATTTCCATCCAAGCAAAGAGAGCTGGTGCACAGGCTGGGCTGAGCGGGGCACTGCAAACTGGCCCATCGTTCCCAAACATTTAGCAGGGGTTCTGTTTGAAAGTGAAAGGAAGCCTATAAGAAGCTGTGCAGCTGAGAGCTGTCTGCAAGAGTTGGAAAACACATCCCGAAAGCACCACCCACGTGGCTGAGCCTGGCAGCACCAGGAAGCACAGGCTCACTGGAGCTGAGGCTGTTCCTGGAATTTCCTTATTGCCCTAAGCCAAACTTTCCCGTCCTTCGGGGAACAGAACGTGCAGGGTAAAACGAGGACGGAGCTTGCTTCCTCTTTATACCCAAAAAGGCTTGCAAGAAGAGATACATAACTGGACACCCCAATCAGGGAAAAGCCTGGAAAGAAGGCAAGCAGTACTACAGAGCTTTTGCACTGAAGGACGGGTGTGTAGGGAGAGACGGATGCCTCTGGAGCTTGCATAAAAGGACCTGCTTTCTGCTGCCAACACCAGGATCGACCGGTCGGCTCAGCCCTTCGTTTCCAAGGCATACCTTGAACCTCTGGCACTTGTCTCGAAGCAGGCGATGAATAAGAGCCTGCGCTGCGGGAGGACAGCTCTGTGCTGTCATAGAAACGCCGCGAAGAAAGGAAGTTCTGTCTCCGTCGCCCCAACCCCCTGCTCCAGACGCATTGTATAACCCCTTTTACTTAGGTATTACTTTCAAAAAAATCCACTTACAGCAGCTCATTAAAGCAGATCACCCGCCTCACCCCGGGGCCCGATCCTGGCCCTGCTGGCAAATGTGTCGCCAGAGCCAGTTGCCGAAGGGGGCCAGGATGGGGGGCTGACCTGCACCACGGGGCTGGCTCAGTAGCTCGGCCAAGGCTGTGTCCTCGCCAGGCTCTGGGGCAAGGACGTGTCCATCCCGGACTGGAAAAGTCCCAACCACTTTATATAATGCCCTCCACTCCCAGACAGAGCTCTTCCTCTGACCCTGAAATATTGCCAGGCGGCAAGACGTGAGTACCTGTCTCCTCTCCAGGAGCACGTGGGCCGATGAGACACAGGCAGTGAGCCCTCACCTCGGCCCCGGCAGCGGGATGAGCTGCAGGGCTTGCAAAGCAGCCCACCGCACCCATCACCTCGGAAATGGAAGGAATGCCCAGCAGCTGCACTCCCCTCCCATCCCCATCAGCCCTGCCTTACAACACTTCCAGCTTCCCAGGTCTTCCAGCTCCGGACTGTGCAGGGTCGGAGTGCCATGAAGTGCTGGGACACAGTGACCTACATTGGTACCCACGGTGGTACCCACAAGCTCCATTGTGCATCCCCTTCCCTGTTGTTGGTTTTGCCCCGGCCCCTGCACCCCCCCACCATCCGCACTCCCAGCCCCTCGGCCCGGTGGTCCTTACCCAGCTCGACCCCTCTCTGCGCCATCCTCAGCGCCTCCCGCGCGTCCCCGCGGGCGAGGCGGTCCCGGGTGCGCGCCGCCAGCCCGGCCAGGCGCCGCTCCGGCTCCACGCACCGCTCTAGGAGCCCGCACAGCACCACGCTGCTCCTCGCCGCCCCGACGGCCGGCGGCTCCAGCCGCTCCCGGCACAGCGGGCAGCGAGACAGCCCGGCCCCGCCGAGGCACGGCTTGCAGAAGGAGTGACCGCAGGACACGGTCACGGGCTCCCAGAGGAGCAGGCGGCAGGAAGGGCAGCGCAGCAGGTCCAGCCCCGCGCCCGCAGCGCCGAGGGGCTGCGCGGAGGGGCTCCCGCCCCGCGGCGGGGAGAGCGGGCGGGGGGGGCCGCTCATGGCAGCGGCCGCAGCCGAGGGCGGGGAGCTGCCCTAGAGAACGGAGAGCTGCCCTAGAGGACGGGGAGCTGCCCTTAGGGCCGGCGGTGCCCGCACGTCCCGGCCGGCGCCCCGCGCATTGTCCCGCTGCGCTCCGCCCCGCTCAGCCCATCCTCCGCGGCGCTCCCGCCCCGGCCGGCCCGGCGGAGGCTGCGGCTCCCATCCCATCGTATCCCGTGCCGTCCCTCCCGTCCCGTCGGGGGGACCTCCGGTGGCGGAGCTGCCCGTGCCCCCATTGGCCGCCGCCGCCCCGCCCCGGCGGCGTTTCGTAACGCAGCCCCCGGTACCGGGGGCAGCCCGGGGCGGCGCCGGGTGTTCGTGTGCGGAGGGTGCCGACCCACCCGAGCCGGGTCACCGCGGTGTTGGGGGGCTCCGGAGCAGCCGGGGTGCGCGGTATCAGCCGAGCACTCGAGCTGAATGGAGCCTTGCGAGGGGCGGTGGAGAGCTCTGCAATAGCTGGGTCGGGGTCCCGGGGGTCTGGGGCACTCTGAAGCAGGATCAAGGTGCAGAGTGCTGGAGGGTGTTTGAGGGTGCCCCAGAGTGTGGCCAGGGCATTTTGGAGCCACGCGTGGTGCGGGCTGCCTGGGTAAATGGGGTGCTGTGGAGCAAGGCTGGGGCATAAGTCCTGCGGGACACAGGGTGCTCTGTGATGGCAACAGGAGGGTTGGATGCTCCAGAGCAGCTGGGCACAGGATACTTGGGGTTCCTCATCTGGCTGAGGCTCTCCAGAGTGGGACTGGGGTGCTGGCTGTTGTGATGCTCCAAAGCAGGGGGGGGCAGTGAGGCTGGGGTGCAACAGGTGCCTCTTTGCAGACCCCTCCATGGAAACCCATCATAGCAGGATGTTTGGGATGGGGGAAAAGGTGTCTCTCCAACATGCAGGGGAAACTATATCTCCCACAGATGCTCCACTTATCCAGAACTGGCCAAGTTGAGACCCCCTATGGGAACAATCCCCATCCCACTCACGGACCTCCAGGACTGGCTCAGTGTTCCAAGGGAGATGCATCCTTCAACCACAGAGTCATGCAGCAAAGCGTCAGCAGCTCTTGCACAGCAGGTGCTGAGAAAAGCAGATGAAATCTGCCAACTCTGGAGCTTAGGAGAGAAGACTTTATATAAGGATGATGCGTATTGCCCAAGGGCTCATCTGTGTGTCCCCAAAAACAAACTGAACCCACGCATGCACTGGAAGGGATGCTCAGGGAGGGAGATCACCAGCAGGACATGAATGCTGGTGAAACCCGTGCCCCACTGAAGGGCTGGCTGGTGGAGGTTTGAGCTGTGGAGCAAGTTTTGTTTCAAAATCTACTACAATTGCATTAAACAGCTCATGAGTGGCTTTAAAAACTCAACAACTGAGCATTTTATGTGGGATTGGAAGGCTTTGCTGCTTTTTCTGTTATCTTTTTAAGTGATCCTTCCAGACTGGAGAAATCTCAGGCACTTTGACAGCACTGCCCCAAAAACCTAAGCATGGCATTAGGGACAGCAGTCACCCTGGGAGCGTTGGGGTGGACATCTTCCGTGTTCCCCATCCACAAAGTCAGTCTTTGGTTCTCCTCCCGTAAGGACCTTCCATGTCACTTCCCCCAGCAGCTCTCCCATGGGCATTTCTCAGGTGGGCAAGTCTCATTCGCATCAGACACTCTCCTCTCATGGTTTAGTTCTCACCATGGCTTGTTTTTCTGCCAAACCCTGGCTATTCACTAAAATAAAATTGCCACCAGGGAGTCCTCACCATTTTTACCTCCAAATTGCATCTCAAGAAGGACACATTCATGGCTCCTGAGCCATGAAATGAGCGTGACTTTAGCTACAATGGCCAGCATTGCAGCGATGTGCTTGCAGAGTGCTCTCATAACCTGTTTGTGTGGCTCAGCCTGGGAGCAGCAGCCCTTTCCCAGGGGCAGCTGCCATCAGGTGTGGAGCGTAGCATCTTTCATCACCCAGCCAGTTCCTCTGGGAGACACCGGGCTGTTCGCCTGGGACCTGCCTCATTCTTTTCCTCACCTCCTGATTCACTCCACAACCATTCTCACGTGTGTGGGCTCTCCAGCGCCTCGTAAGCGGTGAGGACATGCTGCTGCCTTTGCATAATACAGTTTAAAATCAATCAACCACTACACGCGAGTCCATTGGAAACCAGGCTTCATTAGCGCCAGGGCGAGAACAATTTGTTTTCTTCATTCCACCCAGAGCTGAGCTGGTTCTGAACTCCAAATGCCTTCTCGTGTCACTGCTGTGTTTGTGCTGACTCAGTACATAACTGCAAAAGGAAAAAAAAAGCTTTAAATGCTTAATGCTAACCATTCTGCTGGCCAGATGAGAACCTCACGTGTTGCATAACACAGCACAGATCACACTGTGTTTAGGAACTGTTTACAAAGCACAATAGGATATTTTTATTTTTTTTTTCCAGTTTAGAGGTGGGAAACATCGCAGGTGAGTGCAAGGTGAGGAGTTCCAGGTGTTGCTGCAGAGGAAACCAGCTCCTCCTCTGGCTCCCAGCCATGCGTCTGCTTGTGCTTCAGCTCCAGTACAGCCTCATTAATGTGGTCCAGGCTGTTGACAGCCCAGCATGGGGATCAGGGATTTCACACTGGTTGTGTTTGCTCATTTTTAGTGCATAAATATTTACTGCAAGCATTGACACTTGTTTTTGACATGCTAGGGATTAAGGAGTGGCTCTGAGGTGACAGCGCCTTCCCAGTGCTGCCTTTTTTGTCCAGAGAAAGGCGCCCTGTGGCTTCTTAGGGTGTCTTCAAAGGCATCAAAAGCAATTGTAAACAGGAATAAGAACACTGAATGTCATGACCCCTTTTCCACGCCATTATTCCTGCTCTGCCCATCAGCCTCCTCCTGGACCATGAGACCTGAAAGTCCTGTTGCACAGAGGTAAAACAAGCTTCTCCGTTTCTAAAGCCAGGGAAGGAGGAAAGCATCGTCATCCCAGCCAGGGAGGAGTGTTGCTGTCAGCAAGGGCCATGTGGGGCTGACAGTGGCATGTCTATGTGCCAGGCTGCCTGCTGGGTGATCAGGCAAAGAGCCAGGGCCAAATCCAGCCTCAGCACCTGTGCAGACCCACTCGTGCCCCCGTGGCTTACAGCACTCTTTCAGCAGCTCTGCATCTGAATGCTGTCTGGCCGCAAGTCTTGAGAGGAGGCTGAAGGAATTATTTTTACACCTTAGTACGTGCAAACAACATGCAAGAAGTTACTTGCATCATTCCCCTCCCAGCCTGTCAACAAACACATCAGCTTCCTGGAATTATTGCTTTCTTTATATCGTAGTATTTCTAGATCCAGGATGTTGTTCAGCCACCAGGTTTGCCACGTGTGGTTCAAAGTTGGTCCTGGGCAGTGAAGGAAAAGGAATTGGAAGCAGGTGGTGTGGGAGACTCTTTGTCCACAGTCATGGCACATCTTTTGTAACAAGCACCTTTTCTCTGAAGTCTCTAAGGGGAGCTGCTCCATGCCTGGTTTTCTCTTGGCAGAGGCAAGCAGGTTACCACACTGCTCCATGAGGTTTGGGATTCGAGGTCTGCACTGTGCTGACCAGGCATTGGGCAGGGAACAATCACATAAATTACATGGTGTTGTTCCCAAGTCCTGAAACTGCTGCTTGAGAGCTCAGAGAAGTCCTGACTCTCTCAGTAAGAAGGATCAGATGTAAATAGGGTTAGGGAATTAAGAAAACTTTTAATATTTTTTCTTTCTGACTCATCCAGACTTTGCCTGAGGCAGCATCATTCCTGGAGAAATGAGTTGACTTTCGCATGAATTGGTGGGACAGAGAGCTGCAATGTAATGTTATCTCAGTGTTCATGTAACTGGACTTATGCCTGAACTCCTGGAAACTGGAGAGTCACAGCGGGAGAGCCCAGATCCATAACTGACTCACTTTAGTCTCTTGAGCCAAACATCTTGGCAAAGAAGCTAGCAGAACATTATTGCTTGGTCTTGAAAGCAAGTCCCACATAAAATGGATGGATATGTCTTTTTCCATGGCATGGGCAGTCATGTATAAACCATATAACCCTGAGAAGAGAGTATAGCTAAAAGCAAGATCAGAACTGTCCCCACTATCCTGGGGGAAGCCCTAGGATGGGTGACAAGACCATGATCTGTGGTGCAGGGTGCTATAAGCTTGCCTTGATGCTTTGCAATTGTTTCACTGGTGTTTCAAGGGCAGCTGAAGATCCCCCACCTGTAGGAGATCCCACGGAGCAGCCCAAAGTCAGCATGGCTCGTACAGCACCGCCTAATTCCAGGGTGCAGAAGGACACAGATAACATAACCAACTGATTAAGGAGGAAAAGTCATAAGGAACACACTTCCTAAGGACATGATTCCACCTTTTCATTGTAGCAAGACCCACCACTTTCAGGGAGGTTGGTGTCCACAGGGACCTGCATCCTCATGGGCCAGTCCTGGAGGTCATGTCACCCACTTCATTTTCTGCATGGGGAGAGCTGAGTTACAATCAGCCATTACTGCTGGGTCAGGCAAAAGTTGCCAACTTCACAAGCTGCTGTCCGTATGCCTGACCTGGGATGTGTGGCTGGGGGTTGACACCGTGGTGGCCCATCCCTGCAGCTGAGGACTCGCCAGGCTGCCCTGCCCCACTCATTCAGCAGCCCGTGTGGCCTTGGCTCTTTGCCACAGCAAGAAGGGAGTACGTGCCGCCTCCCTCATTTCTTCCTTTTTTCACTTTTCCTGTTTAGCTCCCACCCACCTGACAGAGATGCCAGCAGGGCTGGCAGGGACCCAGAGCTGCCTTTGCACTTTGCCAGAGGAGGCTGCAAGTGGCAGCGGGTGGGCTCTGCAGATGGCAGAGCCTGCTCTGCAGGGATGCTTCTGTCCTGCCATGCTCAGACCAGGTCCATAGTCCAGCTTGTCCCACTCATTCCACACATTAAGGGGTCACAGGAGGTGCTACTGACAGAAGAGCATGGCTCCCCTTCACAGGGCGCCAACTGGGAGCAAATTGGCTGGTGGGGTTGTCTGGATGCAGAGTAAGCACGGACAAGCATTGAGGTCTTGCAGCTGAGCATCATCTTTATGACTAGTCCCTCCCCCAGTGGCCAAGAGCTGCTGGATGAGTGCTCTCCCAGGCTCCACTACCTGGGGGGCTGCAGATCTTTCCCCTTCTCTCTGCTCTTGGTGTTAGTTCCTGTACAGGCATTTTGCCAGAAGACTTTTTGTGTGTAGCTTCCTCATCATCTCCCCAGTCTTTATTCCTTCAGCTCCAGCATCTCCACGACCATCAGTGGTGCTGGTGATAACTCAGTATTCTTGGTGAGGGGAAAAGAGCTCTTGCAAAGCTCACATTCCTTCTAAGAGCCATGGCTGACCATGGGGAGAATGCAGCCCCTTGTAGTGTCAGGGAGCAATGCAGAGGGCTGCTCAGGATCTTCCTGCAGTTCCCTTTCCCCACAGGCAGATGAAGTGAAGCCCTAAACACAGGCACTGGGCTGGATTTCAGGCAGGATGAGCAGGCTTGTGTCTCTACCATAGTTATAAATAGCTGCCTGTGGGCTCCCAGGCTGTCCACAGAGGTGGTGGCCTCGGCAGAGCTCTCTGTTTGGGGAGCAGACAAGCATTTCTGCCTGTGCCTTTTTGTTTCACAGGCTGGCTTGCCTCCATCTCTCGCTGCACTTTGAACGGCAGGTGAATCATGGTTGGGTAAGTCAGTCATGGCCCTGCCACCAGCTCCTCCTTTCATAACTCACGGACGTCACGGCTTTTAAAGAGGTCAAGTTGTTAGTACTTGGCAGATTTGTCACCCAGAAACCTGTCCTGGTGGATCTACCAGAGTAAAATTGCAGGTTTTCCTTTGCAAGAAGCTTGGCACCATTTCTTTGTGGATTTTAGGAGTGTATTGCAGTGAGGCTTGGGGAGTAAAGAGCCCTCTCTGCTCTTCTGAAAGAGCAAACACAGAGTCCTAGAGGGGCTTACAGAGAAGAGAAGGGTGCTGTGAAAGGTGTGTATCCTTAGACTCGTTTCTGTGAAAATTAATCCCAAGCATTTAAGTGAATAAAGCTCTGCTATAACTTTTAGCTGCTAATTGACACAGCAAAAAGTCTTAATATAGAGATTTTCAGAATAAAGGGACAAGTTGCAGAAGGATGCAGCACTGAGAGGAGCAAGTGTGAGTGCTGTGCAGGGAGCGGGAGCAGAAGCAGGAATTTCACCTTTCAAAACACCTCTCACTAAGCACGACTCTGGCTCCATTTAGGTTTTACTTTTCTTCCTATTCAATGCAAAAATAGAAGAGTGGTTTCATAGGAAACCTCTGCCCAGCACTCTGCAGAGATTAGCAGATCATAAGCAGGGTTGCAGGAATCAGCTTTTCTGGGAAAGTCAGGATTTCTAACTGTTTCCATTTTTTAGTGGAATGAAAAAGCAGCTTGAAATTTTCCACAAAGAAGGTCGCTTGGAAACAGAGGAAAGATTTCTTTTTAATCTCCACCTTAGAGAGCCTTGTTTTCCTAATAGGACACTTTATATAATAAAGCCCCCAGATGCAAGATGAAAAGTTTCATCACAAAATAAAAGTCCAACCTTTGTTCTGAAATCGCTGGCATTTATAGAAAAATGCTTTCATTTGGGGACATCTCTTCATGAAACGTCGTGGGAATAGATTCTTTCTCCATGCCTAAGGTCTCTTGGCATTTCTGCTGCTAAGAGACCCCAGACAGCCATGTGCCATGCAGGATCCCTGCAGGTACCCTCAGATGCTGTGAACAAGGGCAGCACAACCCCTCCTGCTCCCCAGGGACCAGCCAATTTTATTATAAAAGAGGAGTAAATTTGTGTGAACAAGACTTGCTTAAGTAACTACAGCTGCCAGTTCCTTTTATTGGTCTCCTTTTCCTACTCTACCCTTCCAGAGCCTGATGTGATGGGCATTCAGCACGGCTCTGTCCACATTCTTCTCCAAGCCAGCTCCAAGGCTCATCAGCTCCAATGAGCCCCTAGTTGAACCTTACAGAGGCTTCAAGCAAATGAGGTGGTTCAACACCCTGATGGAGTCAGAGCTCATGCCTAGCAGTGCTTGGGAAGCTGCGAGCTGTCACGTCTGTGGGCAAACACCCATCTCGGCACAGCAAGGGCATGCCAGGGGATGTCTCCCTCAGTTGAGCTACTGCGTTGCTGCCACTGAAGGTCCTCAGCATCCACAAAAACCTGATGTTCCACTTGCCTTTTGCCTCCTCCACTGAGTGTTTTTAGAGCCCTAATCCCCGTGGCTGGCTTGAATGTTTGTGCTATATGCCCTTTCA
This sequence comes from Acropternis orthonyx, assembly GCA_035583155.1. Lineage (NCBI taxonomy): Eukaryota > Metazoa > Chordata > Aves > Passeriformes > Rhinocryptidae > Acropternis > Acropternis orthonyx. The sequence continues at coordinate 12,652,556 of JAWWEU010000029.1, forward strand.
TGTCGCCTGGCTTCAAGCCTGGGCTGAGATGCAATGAGGATTTAGGGAGACCAGGTAACTTCAAATGGTTTTCACCTTCACAGCTCTCTGGGGAAACTTGGCCACTTCAAATGAAGGCAGGACACAGGCACAGAGGGGAGAGAGCTCTGCACCAGGCAAGGTGCTGAGGGCAGGACAGAGAACCTTGGCTGCCGTAGGAGACACCTAGATGTTCTCCCACCTGATTCCTGGGTGTGTTTGGCTTTTTGCTCTTGTGCCACAGGGAATCCAGCTGCATGTGTTGTATTTGCACACAGTTTAGCACAGCAGCCTGAAGCAGGGGCTGTAAAACACAAACAGCAAACAGGAAGACTTTGCCTGGCTCGGTGCTCACTGTTCCCAGCAGTGCGGGCTGTCCCCAGTGCTGACTCTGAGCACGTGAGGATGCTGAGATTTGGGGCAGTGTGAGGACATGACAGTGGGGTCAGCTGCAGAGAGTCATTTGCAAGCTCCACTCACTTTGGGAGCTGAGACACAAGGCACAGAGGACAATTTTAGGGCTTTTAGCTTGTTAGGTGAGCTATCTGTCAGCTGGAAAGCAGAATCTCACTGCAGTAAGATGCAACACCTCTCAGCTCCAACTGAGCATCTGCAGGCACGCTTGACCTCACAGTCTGGCACAGCATGCTTGAAAAGTTTCCTGCCTTTAACTTAAAAGGCAAAGTCAAGGCTTTCCCTTTTCATGTCCAAACACAGAGAATATATTCCAAGATACTCCCCTCCTATGGTAGCATGGCCTGAGGGGACTGTAAAATGCTGCAACTCCATATACTATTTGGAAGTAGGTTGTGTCTTGTGCAAGAGTCCTGTGTATTTGCACAGAGGGGAAAGTAAAACATGTAAAATAACCCCACACAGCATTATTTTACATTAATGTACCCAGGGGTCCATGAAGCAATGAGGAAGTTAAAATCAGTCTTTCCCTGATGAAGCCAAACCACCTCACTAAAACCCAGTTCAGCTTTTGGGGCTGTTTGTTTTTCCCATCTTCACGGTTTCCCTTTAATCTTTGTGCTGGATAATTAAGGCAACATTCCTCGGCATCTTTCCTGCTGTTTGTTGTGATTATACAAGAGCTGGCTGCATTTGTTCCACGAAAACAACATCCAAAGCCACATTCTGTGGTTTCAAGTAAAATCCTCTGCGGTGTTGACATTTAATCTCGAGTTTGTCTGAAATCAGCATTACTCAGTAAAATACCCATAAAAATAGACTTCTTAAGCAAAGCAAAGCAAGGCAGCGACGCAGCTTGGGCTCAAGTTTGCATTGAAGTTTTTATTGATGGTGAGACATCTGAGCTTGACCTAATACCACCAGCAGCAGCCGTGAGGCGGGTGCTGGTCCTGTCCTGCACCCCGAGGTCCCTTTCCCTGCCAGCTGGACCCTGCCGGCAGCCCAGGCTCCCGGCTGGAGAATTCCCTGCCCCCGATCCTCTCTCCGCCCCCGATGCTTTCCCTGTCCCCGGAGCGCTGCTGGAGCCTTATAAAACAGCCGAGCTGTTATGAAACCCGTGTTCCCGCTGCCAGGCGTCCCATCCCCGGTAGATGGCGGTGCCAGCTCATTTTTCCTCATTTGGGGGGGGGGGGGGGGGGGGGG
>JAWWEU010000029.1:12654200-12805903 GCA_035583155.1 Acropternis orthonyx
ATTGCCCCACCCCCCCCCCCCCCCTTATGTTTCCCCTGGCGCCGTGCCCGGTGCCAGCCCCCTGCGGCTGCCGCGGGGCTGGGTCAGCGCTGCAAAACAGAGGGGTTTGTCGGGTGGTCTTCCCCCCTCTAAGTGCTCTTCGTCTGTTTTTGATAAATTTAAATCAGTTTAACAGCTCAGCACAACCCCAGGCGTCTGAAGTCGCTTTTACGCAGCCTGTCTGTCCGTGCTCGGGCTGCTCCATCCCACAGTAAGCGACGTGGAGGGCACAGGGAGGAGAGTGATGCTTTCTAATCTGGAGCGACTGTGCCAGGCAGCCAGAGCCCCCGGATTTCTCTCATCATCCTCTTAAACATCTGCTCACCCAGATCCCAGATCCCTTACCTATTGCCTTTCCTTGGCTGTTGCCTTCTCCGGAGGGACAGAAAGCGCTGGGGAGGCAGCGTGACTCGGTGAATAAATAGCATTGCTCTTTGGAGCCCACAACATCTTTATTTGGCTAAGAGTGGCCCAGTCGCCCTCCAACACGTGCTGGCGTTTGCGTCTCCAGCTCCTCGGCTGCCCAGGGCGTGCGCTACTGCTCCAGCACGGAAAGGCTAATCCTTGTCTTCCTTCTCACCATCCTTGTCGCTGCCGCCGTCCTGGAGCAGGGACACAAAGAACAGGGACAGCATGTGAGGGGAGTGCTGAGTGTCCCGGCCCCTGGTACTTCTAGGTATTTGATGGCATCCACCCACGGGGTGTAGGTGCAAACCCCACAGGGCTGGTGTGCAGTGGGGCAGCCAGACCCCAGCACGGAGCTGGGCATGGGGTTACCTCCTCCAAGTCGCTTTCAGAGCTGCTGCTGCTGCTCCTGTCCTCTTCCCCATCTCCCTGCCAGGGCGAAGAGAGAGGGACAAGCATCACTGGGGACCCTGGCACCCCATTTGCTGTTTGAGCCAGAGCCTTGAGTCAGAGAAACTCCTGGTCCTGTGGGTATCTAGAGCCAGGCTTTGCACCCCTGGTGCTGCTGTAGAACCAAGTGTGCCCGAGGCCCCACAGAGCCAAGAGCAAGGACTTGATGGTGTGTTCAGTGCAGACAGCATAACTGTCCATAGCAGCATTTCATTTGGTAAGGAAAAGGAGGGAGAACTAACTAGGAATATTGGGAGAAAAGAGACGGCTGTCTCTCAATGGAAAAGCTGTGCACACTGTGATTTCTAGGCTGTGGATGGCACCACAGGCTGCCAAAGGTCAGGGTATGGCTTTCCTTCACAGCCAGGATGTAAACGGTTCTGCAGAAGACTCCATTATTGCCCTACCTTTTCCTCTTCCTCCTTCTTTCTCTTCTGCTTGTCTTTCTCTTTTTCTCCCTCAGTCTTTTCCTTCTCCTTTTCTTCCTTCTCCTCTTTCTTGTCCTTTTCCTTCTCGTCTCCCTCCTTATCTTCCCGTCCAAACCCTACAAGAGGGCACAGAGGAAGGTTCATTGCCAGCCTGCAGCATCCAGCACAAGCAAACCCAGCAGCTCCACACCAAACACTCACACTTCAGGATTGTCGACATTTCACCGAAGCCAAAGAGCTCTGGGGCACGAGCTGGTCCCAGTTACGGCACAGGGAGGACCTGAAGGAGCAACTGGAGAGTGGAGGAAAGTGAGCTTTTCAGGGATGAAAACACCTTCCTGGACCATTCATTTTTTGCAGAGGCCCGGTGCACTTCCTACCCCCCAAAACAGCAGAGGAGAGGATTAAACAGTCTTTGGCCTCCACAAAAAAAAAAAAAAAAAGAACCAGACCTTGTGCCTACCCAGGCAGCTCCCACTACCCTCTGCCCAGGGAAGCAGTGATGTGATGGAGGCAGAGAAATCTCAGGGCAAACATGCAGCGAGATGCCTTAAACACCCCATGACAGGGTGTAAGTTACATAAATATTTCAAATTACATGAGGATAAAGAGCAGGTGTGGGGACTCCTAGGAATCCCCAACTAAAAGAAGACCTTCTCTGGTGACAGAGGAGATGTCAGGAGACAGCAGCAAGCAGAGAAGCTGAGAGCAAGGGTAAGAAAACTCCAAGCATTGATTAGGTGCCTGAAAGGTGACAGATGAGAAGAAAGGGAAGAAAATAGCTTGCTTTAAAAATAGCAGGTCCCAACAAAGCCCATGAAATAGCCCAGGCAGGTCAAACCCTCCCTCTCATACACAAACAGCGTATCAGGACAGCAGGGGCAAGGGATCAGGTCCCTTCTGCTCGCATGGAAGAGCAAGGTCCTTCCCTGCCACAGCAGGTAATTAAGAAACAGCTTCTCTTTCAGCCAGTGATGGAGACAGAATATTAATGCTTTTTTTTTTAATAGTTTTTAGCCACAAAATGACATCATCTGGTTGATATTATTGGCTCTTTTTAAAGAGCCAGTTGCAGCCTCTGAGCCAGTAACATTGATTTGTATTTCCTGGACAGGTTTTTAACCCCCCAGGATGCTGCAGGGGAGTGGGAAGCAGTGTGGTTTGGGTTGGCATCATGGGAGAGGCAGGACAGGGAAGGAAGGAGTGTGGGAAATGGCTGATAAAAGACGTAATCAGTGCAAAGTTAAAATCTAATTAATAATGAACAGTAATCTAATTCATCTCCGTAATTAAGAAGTGCAACTACTAATTGAAAATAATTACATTTTAATCTAAAATCATTAAAATAATCAAACGTTAACAAAAGGAAAGGCAGCCCCTGGGAAGGTGCTGGGGAAGGTGTAGCTGATGCCCTGGTGCCCAGGGCCTGCTCACCAAAGCTGCTCCACAGCTCCTGTGGTGTGTGCCCAGCCCAAAATCCATGAGGATGCCCCTGCCTTGTGCCTTCACTGCCAGAGGGGAGCAGATAGGGAAGGCACGTGGTACACAGAGGTGGACATCAAGCTTTGCACTAGGAGATGGGCACTCAGACCAAAGCCCAGCAGCCAGCGCTGGGACGGGGTAACACTGCCTGAACACATGCTAAGAAATGCAGTGGGAGCTTATAACCCTTTAATTCCCCTCCACACTACTAACCTTGTCCCCGGGGACCAGCCCTGCTGATTTCCAAGGCATGGGGTGGGGTCCCAAACTCGGGGGCTCTAACAAGCTCCTGTCTGTGGGGTGCCACCCAGCCCCCTCGCCCCTGCTGTGGGTCACGACAGCTGCCAATGCTCAGCTTTTCCCCATTCCATCCCATCCCAGACCAGCAGATCCAGTTTTGCCTGTTCCTTCAGAGCCTTGGCCAACAGGGGTTTTGAGCAGGCAGGTTCACCTGACCCAGATGAGCTGGTTCCCTAAAGCCTGGACAGGCAAACCAGCAAAACCCAGCGACCAGCTGATGGTCCCCACTGACCAGCTGCAATTGTCCTCTGTAGCCGAGAAAAGTGTGAGGGGCAGCTGGATCAGACCTCTGCCTAATGGAGCAAACCTGCATATTCATACCTCTCCAGATGCAACAACAGCCTTAACTCCCCAGGCACAACAGGCTCACGGGGCACAGTGAGCCCCCTCCTGTCTCACCCAGGGAGCTGAAGTCCTTCCCACAAGGCTCAAGCACAATGCCCCATTGCCATCCCCAAGACCATATGGAGCACAGGCTGTCCAAAGGATGCTCCTATTGCGCCCTCTGCTTCACTCTGCCCTCCTGCTCTGCTTCTCCAGCCTGTAAAATACGTATGTAAGTCTAAATTCCCAGGATGACATGAGAGAGGAAGGAAAGCACCTTACCTGGAGCTGAAAAAGACAAGTGACCTCCTCGATGCCTGGCTGGCAGCTACCAGGGATCTGGGTATTTGAGTGTTGTGGTCTCCTCCCCAGTCCCACTTTTGGAGCAGAAAAACTGGCTCTGCCACCTGCCACGGACAGCACATGACACAGGAAACATGACCAGTCCCATCGGTACCCACAAGAGGCATTGCCTCCAGCACGGGCAGGAGCAGAAGGGTCTTGCAGCAAGCAAGTCAGGGCAGCTCTGGAGGCTGCAGACAGCCATGGGGACTAGCCCTGGGACCAGGAAGGGCACTGGGGACTCTGTCTGGGATGTGCTATGGCCAGGGCCCTGATGGAAGTACAGAAAATGGATTTTGTGGTTGTCCTTAAAACCATAGGGAGAGGGACCTCCAACAGGTCCTTGCTCCCTCTTGGTGGGAGGTGTCAGGTGATTCCAGGAGATCCAGGCAAGGCCAGAGCAGGCAGAGCTCAGCTCTCCTAGCTCCCTTTAATGCTTGTCCTTGCTGCTGGCTTTTACTACGACATATCATTAAGTAAATACCTGTCAGCAGAGAGCAGTTACCAGCAGGTCTAAACACTTGCATAATGTGCTTTCCCTCTAATGCAATGCCCTCATTTCTAACAGCACCAGTAAGGGATAATAACAGTTACAATAATGTCAGAAAGGGCTTGTGTACCTGGCTAATTTGTTTTCCCCACCTAATAAAAGGTATTACCTCTCCCATAAGATTTGCCCCATTTAACACCTTCCAACTCTACAACGAAGTTGCTCCCACAGTCATTTGACTTTCATTTACAGTAATTGCAGTGTGTGTGGAGCCCCCTTCCAGCGAGACTAACACTGGGTAGCCCATGCAGGCAGCAGGCAGCTGTACAGAAGTCATTTGTCCCAAAAACCTGGCTATATCTGCCCCAGGCCTCCTCCACCATAGTCTGTACCAGCAAGAGTCCCCTTGGCAGGTTTAGATCAGAAATGAGGGATGGGGTTTAACATCAAGGGCGGATAAACCCTGGGGCAGCTCAGCAAAGCCAGTGGCAGAGTCCCTGTTGCTGCCCTTTTTACAATCAATAGCTGTGGTGCTCTTACAGAGAGGCTCCAGCTCACTCACAAATCATTCAGGGAACTCCTGCGGCCAGCACTTAGTCTTGGGATAAACGATGGCAGCAATCCCACCTGTCCTGGCATGACACAGCCACCAGGTCAATGCAGCCAGGGAGTCTGAGGGCTCGGTGGAGATGTGCACAAGGATCACAGTGCAGGACCATGGAATAGATCCAGGGAGGATGCTTGGTGTTGGGACCGGCACTGGCATCAACCCACACCTCCGAGCAGCTCCTGCCACCTCAGGAGGATCCTCCCCCACAAATACCAAACTCAAGCTTACTTTCAGCTGGTGACCTCGTTGCTCGCTCTCTGCCGGCCCCAGCTGGGCTCTCAGTACTCTGCTGCCCCCAGCATCCTCCAGTTAGTGGAGCCCAGGGGACAGCTCTGCCATCACTCCCTGGACGTGGGGACAAAAAGCATCACCCCGGGAATGGGCTGTCAGGGACCATCCTGACCATCCAGCCAGGCTGGAGCCACCAGCATCTCCCAGCACAGGGCTGGCTGCCACCCCCCGGCAGGACAGCAGTGACAGCCACAGACACCTCTAGGTCTCGGCCGGCAGACTACGCAGGCTCTGCTCTCACCCTGCAGCAAAGCAGCCCTTGAAGGAGGGAAAGCAACCTGCCAGCCAGCAACCAAAACACCAGTGTGTGGCCACCTCTGAGCTGCTGTCACGGTGCTGAGCTGCTAGGGACAAGGAAATTCCCAGAAAATATGAATTAGCCCAGTGCAGGCCACTTATGTCCTCCATTTCTGTGCCAAGGAGCCTTTGGCTACAGAACACCAATCTCTGTTTAATCACATCATCACAGACCACTGTTTATTTAGGATCCAGTGTACATACCTGAGCAGGAAATGCCAGAGCTCTCCCCTTCCTGCCTCTGAGTCAGGCCATTTAATTTGTGCTGTGGGTGACCTGGGACAGCTGTCCCCTTTGTCACAGCCACCAGTGGCAACGTAGCTGCTGCTTCATCTGAATGAGGACAACTGCTAATCTTGTCAGAGGTTCTGCTGCTACTGAACATTCATGTTTTAATAATGGAAAGTGAGTCCCTCAGAAGGTGGTTGGATAAGGACTGGGAGCACATCCCGAAGCCCATTGGAAGACCAAGCCTTTTCTATGTTTTAAGCCTTTCCACAGCAGCTGCCAGGAAGCAGCTTTTACAGCTGCAACTGACAGAATTTCTCCCAAAGAAAAAAAATTATTGTGGAAGGCTTTTTTTCCTCCTCCAAGTCACTGCCAGCATCTTAGCTGACTCTTATCTATTCTCAGCCACCTCTCACCTCCCCAAACACTACCAGAAGTGCTCAAATTACTGTCAGCTCTCATTAGGTTCACGAGCAAGGCAAGGCCAAGCAGTAAGACCTCCAGACAGTTGGATGCTGAATTCTGATTAATTTTTTGGGTAGGACGATTTCAGCAATTGTGGAACTGTTTTTGTTGGCTGCCTATTGCAGCCCTTGCGCTGCCACACAAATTAAGCTGGTGCATGTTTGATTATTAGCTGCTGTAACAAAATCCAGGTGGGCACATGACTGAAACAATTACTGTCTGCTTCTTAAAAAAAAAAAAAATTACTTCCTTCCCTTAATTATTATACTCTGCACTAAAGTACTGCAGGTCAGTAGAATTTATCTGCAAGAAAAGCAGCTGCTGCTTCATAAAACCCTATTACCTTTATTTCTTCTATTCTGATATTTCTGTAAATTTTGGCTTTGTGACAGGAGCAAAGCTGCCATTTTGCACTGATGCAGGAACTGGGAGCTCATCTGTGGGAGCCCTCTTTCCTGTGAGGCAATACCCTGCCATGAGAAAAGGCCCAGCTGTCCTGGCCCCAGAGCTGCACTCAGCACTGCCCCAAAAACCACAGTCAGGGCTGAGAAAAACCCCCACTATTCTTTCAATTCATTCATGCCCACTGCTACATTGATAGCTTTTAACTGAAACAGTTGTCAAAACAAATCCTTTATTTAATAGTGTTACCAACCAAAAGAAGAAAAAAAATACAGAGTTCTTCGTAGTGCAGATTTTTTTACCCCAGACACACACCCTTCTTTCAAGTCCAGTCTTCTTTAGGATGTGAAAAAACCCCTTTCTCTTTAGCAATCTGATCAGTCTAATCATGACTGAGGCAAGGCTTTTTCCACATATATAAAATCAGAGGAGCATCAGCCAAAAGGTACTCTAATAATAAAAACATTTCTCTACTGCACAAATAGAGCAGAGGAATGTTAAGCCTTCAGTACAGCAGAGATGTGCAAGACCTGCTAAAACCCAGAGGATTTTCAAAAGGAGATTTGAGCATCATTGTTCCCAATGAGCAAGTGCAGAGGCAGGTGTGACACTCAGTCACCTCTGGTTAGCTATTATGGACTCCTTGAAATTCCATTTTAGCTGTGCATCTCTGCTCTTGTGATTCCAACAGAGGCTGCTCCCTCCCCATGGGCAGGCTCAAAAGATAGAAATTGGAAAAAGGAACAAAGCAGGGAACTTGAACAGCACAAAGAAACAGATACCATATGTAGAGCAGCTTCTGAGACAAATTAGGAGTCCCACTACCAGAACCAAATTGCTTCCTCTCTCCCTACTTTAATATACCTTCCAAGAAGGATCATTGCATTATAGTGTTTCTACACAGAAACAGAACAAAAGCAGTATGTGAGTTTATGAACAGTCCGTGGCTGACATGCCAAGCTGCACTGAAGAAGGGGAATCCTCCTGCTAAATTCTCTCATTAAACTGACCAAACACAAATCAAACCCTTTTAGCCATTTCTCATTTATTGCTGTAAAGCCAAGTACCTGCATTCTTAGGGCTGGATCAGCATTTTCCCAGCTCATGCTGAAGAAGCAAGCACTCTGTGAGAGAATGAGAAACAACCCCCTGGTGAGAGTCTCTGTCCCACATCCCTGAGTCAGTACAGACATCTTCAGGAAGCCAGGGCTTCTCTTCAGCAACAACAGCTTGATAAGGAATCCTCTCTGCTCTGTTCTTTCCAGCCTAGGAGCTGCAAGGTTCATGATCATAAATATTTGCTTTTTCTTGCACCTCCTATCCAATATTCACTTCAACACCAATGCAGAGCTATCAGGAACCCAATTATGTCTGACTTAAAAATCACACCATGATTTTAGCTAACTCTAACTAGCCAGCTGCTACTCTTTTCTCCAGCACTGGAGAAGCGCTCTGGACTGTGAAGACAAAGAGCTTGTTAACACATACAGCAGAGAGATTTCAGTGAAAAGATAAAGACAGTCCATGGAAACAGAGAAGCAATCTGCACTTTAGGTCTGTCACGTTGTCCACCAGCCTGGACTATGCTAATCACATCTCTCAGTGTGCTGTAAGAGCTGTCACTGCCAGACTGCACTTAATCACCATTCTTGCAGCAGTGAACAGAGTTCATCTTTCTCCCTTTAACAAGAGCCATTACATCATTCTCCAGCATGGAAAATACGAAGTGGGAAGGTCAAAAAGTTCTTAATTGGAAGGATTTTTATTACTGTGATAGTTCCGTTCTAGCCTCAATAAGAGAGATCTGCAGTACAGGCAGCAAGAGCTGGAAGGCATCTTGGATATAGGAAGCACTGTTTGAAGCCTGTGAAAATAAAAATCAAAATACACACATGAATACTTACACTGCCAATCAGCTTTGCTAACCACATACCCGTTTCAAACAGCATTGATTAAAGCACAGAAGAAAGAGAAGCCTAGTGCTTGTTAGATTTTAAAGGCTTCATTCTAGAAAACAATATTAAGGTTTTGAGGGGCTTTATGCCACTAGGCAAAAAAAGCAACTGCCTCAAAAACTGCCAAACGAGATCAGGTGCAATCCAAATATAGGATACTGTTTTCAGTAAGAGATGAAAAGAGTTTATTTCTAAGTGAAGAATAAGCACGCTGTGACAGGAAGGAAGAACACACCAACAGGAAACACCCCTTTCCTAGCACAACACAGAGCTGCGCAAGCATTGAGAACCAACTTACTAGCAGGAAGTGTTGGGAGTCTTGCAAGCTAATTTCTGAACTTGTCTAAGGTTTGACTTTGGACACTTAAATTCTAAAAATTTTGACTGCTGAATTTAATATGTGTCTTCTGACCCATGGTAACTGTCAGCTGACACCACATAAGGCTCACTCTTCACTAAGTAACTCATCTCCTGTGCAAATCTAGACATTTATTAAAACTTTCAAGTTATTAGACAGGTAAGCACAATTTTAGACCGTGGGTTAGAGAACTTGGTGTGCATAAGGATACTGAAGTGGAAAGAACCAGCATATCTATTTTTAAAGCATTAGCTTAAAGTTTTAATGTTAGCACAACTGACCTCCAAAAACACTCCAGTGATTAAGGGATTAAGCACATCTGCTTTCTCTTTGACCTGCAGAGATCAGACATATATTATCCTGATTGAAAATTTGATCACATTTCTTCAAGCAAGATAAAGCTAAAGCCTCAGTAAGTTTAAAATCACCACTGCTCCCTCGACTAGAGCAAAGCTAAGCCACAAGTTCATCTGCCTTGTAGCATGCAAATAAGAACAAAGTAACCTGCATATGCCCAACACAGGTTGTGTGTAAATAGGCACATCACATCTTCAAATGAACTGGGCACAAGTGGAGAATTCAGAGGTAATCATACTCCTCAATAACACCTCAGTGCTCTGGAAAATCCACAACAGGATCACAAACCTTATTTGCTTCTGTCTCCTTAGTACTCTCAGGCCCAATTCCCACCCCCACTCTGTGTCAGGCTGAATGCAGCAGGAGGTACTCAAAAACTCAGCACGCATTCAGCTGCCGCAATTTGGGGAAGGCTGGCCTAGATCAGTTCACAGGAAAAAAAAAAACCCTGCATATATAAACATGTAAAGACAAAAAGCACTTCATGGCAAAGATCTCAAGGCTGTAATCAACTAACCACATCTCATCTCTAAGAACTGTGGTGCAAATCTTACCCCTGCTGTCGTTAAGCACGTTGTAAACTCTTTAGAGAAAGCTGAGAGTTCTTTACACAGCATGATTGTCATTCTGTGGAGGAAGAGAGGGAAAACCATGAAGTAAATACAGTTCTCAAGATGAACTTTCTTTTAGCATTCCTCTAAAAAACAAATGCCTTGTTTCCATGCTTATGAAGTTAAACCAAAACTGACATAGAGCATATAAATGGTGTATGAAGACTCAGAAGTTCCCCAAATAAATTAGAGAGGAGAAATAAATAATTAAAGCTGCAGAACTGAAACAGCATTTAGAGGACAGACACATCCATTCTGGAAGGAACAGTACTAACTTGCTTTTTTTTTACTGGCAAGTGCCATTTTCTGAATTAGAAAGTGATGCATATTTCATACACATGCCAAGTATCTCCTGGGAAGTAATTGTGCAGTCTCATGTACCTAGCATACTAAATGATTAACAGAGGTAATCAAGAATCCCTTTTATACAACTGCTTTGTCATGTTTTAAAACTCTGTCTACTGACTAGCACAAGCTTAGGGCAAATGTTCTTCTTGGCTACATAAAGCTTTCAAGTAGGGTTTCCTCTTTCCTATCAAGAAATGTGTTTAAGTTGGAAAGAGACAGCTGAATTCTGCTGGAAGACAGTGATGCCACCGGTCACAAATTCACAAATTTGAACACCTGTGCAGAATCCAAGAGCCCCGCATTGCACGGACTTGCAAAGAGTTACTGGAGAGTTTAATCAGTAAGTAATGACATGCTATATATTTACCAAGAGATGCACTCACTGTGAAAGGGACTTGGCTCTGTCTGTGGCTGTCACCTCCTGTTTCTGACCATAGAGAAACAAAGCTGCAGTTTTGTGAAACATTTCAATGGAGCAGGCTGTCAGTTCTGCCAGGCTTCTTATGGCAAATGCATGAATATCCTGCAAGAGTTAAAAAGATTCCCCATACCATACAAAAACTAGCAGCTTTTATTATTTAAAACAAGTCAGTCACACAACATACTATCACTACACTGTTCTTTCAGACCTCAGAGCCTGCAGAGAAATAGAAACCCATAAACTGTGGGAATCACAACTGTAACTCAGCAGCCAGATAAACAGTCTGCAGTCAGTTATTCTCTTCCTTCGTTACTCAAGTTACCTCTACTGATTTTTTAGCATCCTGGTCACCATCTCTGGATTCTACTTCTTGGTTTTCTTCAGTGTCTTTTTCTTCTTTAGGAAGATTACTGTTGAATCGTGCTATCCATTCATGAGCAGACATCCTCACCTGTATGAAGATGTGCCATAGTACTTAATGACTGGAATGAAGCCTCCCTGCACAACTCAAGACATGGAATATTGGATCTCTCTAGAGGAAGGAGGCAGCTATGACTCCTGACCCTGTGAGAAGAACCAGGACAAATTATCCCAGTGCCTTCAGGATTTTGTAGAGAGTTGGCTGCACTGATGATTACATCAGTTATTTCTCTAGTAGCAGGTGCTGGAGTTCACCAGCAAGACCAGACTATCGGAGGTGTTTTAAAAACATGTCTGCAGAATGCTGCTGCCACTTGGTGGATCTGAAGGGTAGTGAAATGAAGACAAGAAAGGTGATTCTTCCTCATGTCAACTCCTGAGCATAGTAAAACCAGGTGTTTTGTACCAAGAGGAGGGCTTCATTTCATGACTGCAAGGTTATTTCATGTGGTGGCTGCAGGCTTGCTGCTTCTGGTTATCTTTGTCACCACTTACAACTGCCAAGCAACAGGGTAAAGACACGCTGGTTGGTGTCCCCTGACTCAGAGCCAAAGACATTACAGGACAAGATTTTGTTCCATGGACTTAAAGGAATGGGCCATCTCCTTTGCCTACCATTGTCAAAGGATCTAAAACATGGCTTGTTTTCATGCATTTGGCATTTTCACAAGCAAAGCAGGACTGAGAAGCAGTTCTGTGGGGAATCTCTCCAGCTTTTAAACGATGGGAAATAACTCACCATGATCACTTTGTCCGGCTTGGAGGAGATATGCAACTCTGAAAACAACTGTGTAACTTCTTTAGTGAACTCCTCATCTCCTAAAGGACAGGAAAGGTTAAAGAATCCACACAAAGGACAGGTTCAGGAATAAGCAGCACTTCAATGCACTAGTTCTGCACAAGTCTGTCAACTGTTTCCTTTATTTCTCTTTGAATTATAACCTCAGGCAAGAATGCATCAAAGCTAGTCTTTTCAAATACAGTTTCTAAGGTAAGTTCTGCAAAGGTGGAGACATCAGTGCCTGAAGGTTAGCTTTTGCCTTCTCAGTTCTGGTTTTGTAGCTAAGGTAAATCCATTTTTTAAATTATTTTTTTTTACAGGCAGCCTTTTATAACGCACTAATTTGCACATCACCTTGGAGAGTCTTAAGTATCACTTAGAGTCTATGGTTCTCCTGTTATATATGGTGGAGCAGATGTGAGATCCATTATGTGCAAATATAAAAGATACATTAAATGCTGAACCATAGCAAGTGCAGGTGTGCAAGCCCTCCCTGATGAGCATTTAGGTAAAAGCAATGCAAGAAATTTACATTTAAATCCACGTAATCCTCAAGAATCAGAGCTCTTGTGTATGAAGGCACCTCTTGAGTCTCTTGGTCTGTGTGCTAACTCTCATTTAAAGAACAAATAAAAAGGCTTTTTGCTTTCCTACAGGTTGCACAACTCTATTCACAGTCTTTCCCTCCTGGTCAAGGAAACCCAGCACCTCTTTGAATTTGCATCTTGGCTCAGGGTCAGTTGTAAGAACTGTCCAGGAGTCAAACAACTCTAATCCTGCTCTGGCAAGAAATCGTTCCTGCTACAGAATTATTGTACCTTTTGGGACAGAATTACTGCACAGTAGCTTTCCAGAGATGAAAGGTGTTGCTACCTGCCATGCCCCTGGCCACAGATGGCTTTAGGATTAAGCATGCAGCTAAAGAATAACTTAACTTTGGCATCATGCCCATTGCTAGTGATCAGGGCTGGTTGGCTCTGCACTGAGAATTTCAGTGAGAAACAGCTTCTCCTCCCAGAACCTCTCACCCTTCTTTTCTTCCTCTTCTTCTTCAAAGAATTCAGGTAAAGAAAATGCTTCTTTGAGTTGTTCCATTTCCTCCTTCAGCATGTCCAACTCCTCTCCAGAAAGGGCATTTAGAACGGATTTCACCTAGTTAGGGGCAGCACAGCCAAAGAGAGAATCATAAATCCATCCAGTAGGGCAGGAAATGCAGCACTAGTTTATACTGCATATAAAAACACGACAGACTGATGTAAACATGAAAATGGTATGTTGCTACAGGAAAGAGGAAGGCGAAAAGACATATTTTTGAAGACCTGTTATGTCATAACGGATTCTTAAGGAGTTACTCAAATTTCTTTCACAAATAAAAAAGTGAATTATTTCTGAAATTGCATGCTGATCTGCTCTCCTCCCTGCCTCAAGACAGAGAGGACAAACTCTGCTGTGCTTACAACACTCTCCTCTTCTCCAGACCAAGGCAGAAAACAAGTGGGTGTGAGGAGAGAAACTTGTGAAAAGTTGTTGAAGACACGCAGGAACTGAGGCTGGCTGGGTACAGCAAATGGCATTGGGACCTGAGGACAGGATATACTGCTCCCAAGGTAAACACCAGATCCTAATGCAGGGGTTCAAGTGAAGCTGTGTAATCATCATTTTATAGCAAGTTCTGACCCCTTGATTCTACATGAATATACATATATTTCTAATATTTTTTTTCCCTTGCTCAGCTGAGCTCAAAATAGAAAGCAAAATGCTCAAGGCCATTACCTTTGATTCACTCTCTCTGGAAAGCATCTCTAAGGCCTCCAGATGCGAAAGACCCTGAAACTCATCAAACAGTAACCCATAATGGGCTTTCTTCTCTGTAGCCATGGTAACCTCCATAGCTGTCTGCTGCTCTTCTTTCTCCTTTGCCTCTCGTAAGACCTGAAAAAGAAAAGCAGAGGCCTCGTGACAGTGCCAGAAGATACAGAACACAGGAGGAAAAGGCTTTTAATTCAATAGTAAAAATGGTTGCTTAATGACAGGACCACAAAAGAAGGGAGAAGAAATGAGAGAAACCAACGAGGTGCTGATATGGAACTGCCGTACCTGAGATAACGTAGAGCTCCTGTTTATTAGGCCCTTTGTTTTTTTGAATCCAGGGTCTCCCTCAGCTATTACATCCATTGTCTTTTTCCCAATGAATTCCAAGGCGTCCAGACCTCCACTAATAACAGTTTTTCCCTAGGAAACAAATTTGGATAACGACAGAACACAAAACTTGCAGAAGACTATACAAGGGAAGAAACTGAATTGGGGGATTTATATCAGCAATGCGATGCTGGACACTCACATAAAAATAAAATTGGTCCTTGTCACCCTAAAATTCAACCTTAATCATCACAAAGAGAACAGAAGGACGTGAAAATAGCCACAACACATTATCACCCAGCAGTTTATTACAGCACCCAGACAGCTGCAGCAATCTGATGGGAAATATATTTTTATTTTGTGAACAAGCTGGTTCTCAGCACATTAAAGCATTTAGTTCTCATCCTTCCAGTGAGAGAACACTAGACCTGTGGATTTTGGTTGCTAACTTTTGTTCAAGCTTTACAAGCAGAAGCAAGCTTTCCATCTGCAGCTCTTTCAGATTCACGGGCAAATTGACAAGACAGCAGATCACAAAAGCAGTTTCTAAGGGTAATGGCTTCCTTTGAAGTGCATTTCTCATGGTCACAGAAGCAAGCTGATTTCCAAGCAAATTGGGCTAGTTTCACAGAGGTTTTTGAAGAGGAGAATGGATTTCATCTCTAGATAGTTCTGTGGAAATCAGTGGAACTCTTCCAGGAATGAGTCTGACCCTGCATTTACCTGAATACTCTAAAGGAAGGGAGCAGAGATGACAGAGTCCAGAGGTGACATGCACAGAAACGCACGCTCTGCACAGTACACCATTAGTTTGTGTTGTTTTGTATCAACATTTAATACAGAACTATCAAAATTACACATCAGGTGCCAGTTAAAAACAAGGTACAGGATAAAGGTTGTCTGAAGGTTGGACACTTTCCCACCATTGATCCCTCAAACGTCAAAATTAAGTTTCCTCTTACAATGTTTCAGATGAAAGGCCAAAGCTCTCTTAAACCCATCTTCTCCCAGATTCCCAATTCACTTACTGTGCTTTGGACAGCAGTAGAGATGGTTGATAAAACTTCAAGAGCCCCAGCAATAGGAAAGGAGCTGCCATCATCAGCTGCACCAGGATTCTCGCTTCCTGCATTAGAAGGCAGACAATTAGCTTCCTCACTTCCAAAAAAAGATCCTGTCAGCTGCACAGTGGAGAAAATCAACAGACACCAAGCATCAGCCAGGAGCAGATATGCAAGTGAGATTATTTTCCTAGCTACTTTTCAGAGCTAGCTGAAATAAGCCATAAAGTATTAATTTTTTTTATTATTGATCTCAACATGCAAGGTGCAAAGTGAGGTGGTGTTATTTTGGGGCTGACTCTGTTATGAAAAATATTTCAGGGTGGTTCTTACACAGTAAAAACTGACCTCCTGTAGCATCTCCAGACTCTGAAGAGATTTCACTAGGACTGGGGATCCCAAGGGTTGTTTCTGCTTTTTCTATGACATTTGAAATACCTTGACCTAGAGAAGACAGAAATCAGAACAGAAACAGGATTAGAGCTGCATATTTTTAATTATTCTGGATTCCTCAGGTTCAAAACAGTTTACTCAGTACTAAAACCTCCTCCTATCCAGCTTGCCTACCAACGTAACGAACCAAGGTTTCATCTTGGCTTTTAAATCAAGTTGGAAATAGCAGCTGAAGAGCAGTTTAAAATACCAGGTGAAAATTACACAAACGCCTTAAATACTTGAAAGTAATTTTGGCTGTGCAGATCTCCTTCATCTCACTGTACCTTTTGGTACAAGCCTTCCCCATTACTCGAGCAATTCTCTTGACATTTTTCCAATAACGGCTGCTATAACCGAAATCCTCTTCTCTAAAGCACTAGCTTGAGACACAAAAGATGATTAAAATATTTATCAAACACCAGAATGAGCCTTACCTACAGTAGCTACGGTAGCAGATGCAGTTGACAGAAGAGATTTCCCCCAGCTTCCCCAGTAGCCCCACCCTGTCTGAACTGCAGGAGAATCTGAGACCTTTAATGAAGTAAAACAGAAGAGTGATGCGGGTATTACGGCGAGGAGAGGAACACAAGCAGTCTGTGACATGTGACTTTCGTGCAGCTTTTTCTTTTCAGGGAAACAGCAAATGTGAATTTTCAGAGGGGAGTGGGGCTTATGCTCAGAATTCTCTGTGCTCAGAGACATAAAAAGTGAAACCGTGTTATTCTGAGCAAGCACAGGGACATACCTTGATGGTTTCAGCTGTGGGCTTTTCTGCGGCAGCAGGCTGGCTTGTGGGTTTGGGTTCAGGTCTTTTCCGAGTCACAGGCACAGTCTCCAGCTCTTTCTCTTCACTGTTCTCAGAGCAGCCAAGCTCCTCTGCTTTCTGTTCATTTTCTTCCTCGTGAGAGGTTTCTTCTTTCAGATTTTCACCGCTGTCTTTCTCAGACATGACTATGAACACCCACAGGAAGAAAAGCAGATAAAATAACCACTCCCTGGTACACTTTGACACTAGCGCAACAGCACCACATTTGTGTTTTAAATAATTAAACACAATAGTGTTGCCACACATACCCACAGGAACAGATTATGTTTTTAAGCAACAGTGTACACCAAATTACGTCTGACTAGAAGAAATGTCATACTTGGAAGACTAAAGTCCCACAGGGACACGTGGCTTTATCTAAACTGACACACCCTCCATGCAGGGGGGGAAAAAAACAAACCAAATTTCTAACTCTGAAAAACAAATGAAAGTACAAGAAGGTCCTCAGATGGTTAACTCCATTGCTTGCTCCACCAAAATAAAAGCAAAAATAAAACCCGTCACCCCACGGCCCCCCTGCCACCATCCCCACCCAGGGCAGCCCCTCCGCCCCCCCAGCCCTGGGGGTCTCCCTGTGCCTCCCCCCAAGGCCCTCATGAGGGGCTGACCCCCCCCGGCACCCCCGGCTCCCCTCAATCCCCACCGTGGCGCTCCTGCCCCACACAGGGCCACCCCCAAGCGCCCCCCATGGTACCTCCTGCCCCACAGAGCGCCCCCCGAGCCGCCCCCTCACCCTCACCGGCTCCGGGCGGACCGAGACCAGCGAGGCGGGCGCGGAGCGGCCCCGGCGCTGCCCCGGAAGCGGCTCCAGCCCCGGGAAGCGCGTCCGGTCGGCGGGGCCGGCGGCGGAGCGGGACGGGCCGGGCCGGGCCGGGCCGGGCAGGGCACCCTCATCCCGGGGACACCGCGGGGACACCGGGGCTCACCTGCACAGGTGGGGCTGGGCTGGGGGGAGGCGCTGTTTTGGCGTGGAAAGGGCAAGGGGGGTGCGAATAGGGGTGGGTTTGGCGCGCAGGGAAGGCGGGGAAGGGCCTTGAGGGGCGTCTGAGGGCTCTGGGTGTGTGTCCGGCCCGGAGGAGGCGGAGGGGAGAGTTTATTGCGGTTACAACTTCCTTGAGAGGGGCAGGCACTGACTCTGTGGGGACCAGGGACAGCACCCAGGGAGCGGCCTGGAGCTGTGTCAGGGCAGGGTTGGGTGGATCTCAGGGAAAGGTTCTCCCCCCAGAGGGTGGTGGGCACTGAACAGGCTGCCCAGGGCAGTGGGCACAGCCCCAAGGCTGCCGGAGCTGAGGGAGGGTTTGGGCAGCACGCCCAGGGCACAGGGTGGGATTGCTGGGGTGGCTGCGCAGGGCCTGGAGCTGGACTCGACGATCCTTGAGGGTCCCTTCCATCTCGGGATATTCGGTATTTTTGGCGTGACGTCGTGCCCCTGTGACGTCAGGCTGTGTGACGTCACAGTGTGGGAGTGTGTCTCGTGTCCCGCCGCCTCCAGCGGGAGCAGGGATTTTCCACAAGCGAACTTGCGAGCGTGCAGGGCCGGGCGGTGGGGTCAGGGTTTGTGGTTCTGTGGAACTCTGTGCCTGATCGCTTTTAGCTGACAGAGCAGAAGGGCCTGTTTTGGTGCACAGCCGATGTCCGTGTGCGAGTTACCCCCGCGACAGGGTCAGGCCGCCGAGGGATGCACACAGGAAAGCACCGCATCCCATTAGGACAGGAGGCCAGCCCTGGTCTCCTGTGAATTTGCTCCTTAGGTTGGTTTTTAGGCTGTGGGTGCTGCTGCTCCCCTGCACAGCCTTGGCTGGCGCCAGCAGAAAGTAAGCCCTCCCTGTGGCCTCTCCCGTGCTGGGAGCACCCGGGATGGCTTTTGTCAAGACTATGCTGTCTATTTTCATAAACTTCCCAGGAATTGTTATGTGCAGGGCTCTGCCAAATGCATCTCCCTGGTTTGACAGGGGGTCAGAGGGGCCTCGCAAATGGTATTTCTGCAAGACATCACGCTGCGAGCAGGAAGCTGTGCTCCGTGCTGGAGTGATCCATTTGGGTCTGTCTATGTGCACTATTACCAATTAGCGTGCTGTAAATGCCAAAACTCGTTTCCATATCGTGTGCCAGAAGTGTCAGTCAGTCAGAGCAGCCTGTGCTCTGTCAGGTGTGTCTCCATTTATTGCCTCACATTACTCCAGGTATGAAATGATGTTATAAGCAGTGAACGTAAAGCCGTATAATTCACAACCTCTTGGGCCCCAATTTTGCAGTGCCGTATAAATGTGTGTAATTTTAAGTACTATCAGTACTTCCACTGACCTCAGTGGGACTACTTAGAGCTCTCTAAGTTAAACACAAATACACTTCTTCAGGGTAAGAGCCAAGGATGACTCATACAAGCCCATGCATCACAGATTTTTATCTTTCCACTGCTATTTGTTGTCACAACTTATGGTTTAATAAAGGTTAAATATGTTGAGCTCAGCTTCAAGTTCTGTTGTAAAACAGCCAGTTTCTAATTCTGCACGTTTCATCTTGCTTGAGTTTAACACTTTCTTGAGGAATTTTGATGTTGGCACTGATCATGCTTTCTGCTTTTTGGATCCTTTATCAGCTCCAGCAGCTGTTTTGCATAAGTGCAGTGGTGGAAGAATATGGGTTTTGCAAATCATTTTATTGTTCCCAGCACTCAGCAGTGAGAGATCATTGCCTGCTTAGCAATAATGGCTTTTCCGAAAGACAAACAATTTCTAATAAATCAGACCTCGAAGAATTTAATAGTAAAATTAAATGACCCATCACCAATGGTTTATACATTATGCAGGCTCAGTGCAAGTATAGGGGAGAGCATATGCAATTACTGGAGATAATTATTCTTATGAGGGGAAATGTTGCTGAGTATTTCTCGTGTTAAATAATTGAGTGAGATTCCTAATGTCATTTTAGGAGGAGCGTCACAGATGCTTGGAAATCTAACAATTTAAATTTAATAATTTAAAATTACAATAGCACAGGCAAAGTACAGAAGGCACTGGAATTATTCTCTAATAAATCTAAAGTATCGGTTGGGAGGTTATTGTTTTAGAAGACTGTAAGTTATTATGTGCCTATGATTCAAGACTGAAGATGAGGGTTTGTCTTTACTGCGAAGTTGTAACTGCATCAGGTGCTGTGAAGTCAGGTCTGATGCATTCAAAAGCCATTAAGTGCAGTGGCATTTTTAGCTGAAGGCAACTGGGTCGTGGGGTGATGTCAGCTGAAGATCTGTGAACTACAGCATCTCACTTGCCACCACAAGCTGTGACAGACTCTCAAACAGCAGCTCCAGCAATTCAAATGTCAGTGGTCCACAAACTGCTCACAGTGCACAGCCTGCCTGTAAGGAACCTGCACAAGGTCACCAAAATAAGCAGATTGGTTGTCAACAGCCTTCTGAAGACTCTGAAACACTGAAAATACTAGGGATCTGAAAAAGGAAGGTTAAAACCACTCCGTCAAACAGAAGAATAGTTGTTGATCAACAGCAACCTTAGTATTGGGTTCTTTTCAGACCTGTGCTATTGCTGTGGATGGGATGCTTTTCTCTAGAGGCAACAGGACTCAGTAAACACTTTCCCTAAAGCATTGCTGGTGAAAAATAGGAATGAAAGAGCCCTTGGTACTGGTTTTAACTGTTTAGCTGTGGGAAAGTAACTTCTTCAGCACAATGGTATAATTGAGTTCTCAGCACTGGTCTCATCTTAAATGAAAGGACAAGAGGCTTGATAGAAAACAGAATGCAGCCAATGATTAAAAAAAAGAGAGAGCAGATGAAGGGATTTCTGTTTACAGAGAAACAAGTAAGGAGCCTGTTTTCCACTTTCTCTTGCAGGATTCAGTGGGTGAGTTGGTTAGTCAAGCTTGAAGGAGAGTTGGACACAGCTGTCCTCTTTGCCTTCTTTGTTAAACTGGTTTTGGCAATAGCTGCAACAGAATTGGAAATGGGTCAGATAACACGTTTCTCATCAGATGTCAAGTCTGGAATCTGGTTTGACCTTCAACAAATTAACCGAAAAAATTCCTAGTCTGGATAGTACCTTATCAGCAGAATATCCCCTTCTGGAGTATGCCTAGATTCTCTCTGATGAAAGACAATTAGTACAAATCCTCAGGCTTTATGTATATTACATTATTTTTCATAAGTTCTGTGGGTAGTAATTCTGAAAGGATGAGAAGTGTCTGCATTATTTTTTAAGGAAACGAGTTGCTTTGTATTGTGATATTTATGAAATTCAGTTCTACTAGCATCTGTTATTGGTAGAGGAAAGGATGATAAATTAGAAGTCACACAGTCAATGGTGGTGAGATATTCTTTGGGGTAACATTTGGGCTTGTGGCTTCTGTACTTCATAAATTCTTTTTAGGGCTGTGGAGCAGCCTAGATGGAATTATAACTTCAGGGAACACATACTGGATGAGAAGTTTCCTTGAATCAGGCTGCCAGAAAAATTGATTACAGATTTTCTCTTATCAGTGTGATCTCATTTTGTTACAAGTTGGTTTTATTCTAGCTTGTAAAAAAGGAAAACCCTTGTGTGCAAAAGACATAAACTTAGAGGCTGTATCCTAATGTTTTAAAATATCTTATGTGCACATTAATTTGAAGAGAATCTGTCCCCAGACAAAACAATTTTTCTATGAAATTTTCTAACAGTTTGCTATGAAGTTTGGGTAGAGGAGGAGACAGCAAACAAAATATGACTGCTGAGATGTAGCAACATAAAGTAAAAGATTTTCAACAGGAAAAAACAAGAATAAAACAAAACAAACAAGAATAAAAAGAATCAGACTTAGAAAATGCAGCAGCAGCAAGAGAGGTTACAAAAAAGAAAGTATGTTCGGATGTCAGTGTCCTGATGTGCAGACTTCCTCTCTGTAGTTTTAGGTAGTTGCCAAGAGTTTTCCCAGGAAATTATAAGCATATTATGTAATAGTTAGACATCTAACACTGAATGTGCCTCTAAAATCAGGTAAGTAGATGTATAAATGCTAAAAATCAGATGTGTGTGTGGTTTGGTTTTTTTCTGGATAGTAAATGAAAGGTTGGCTTTAGAAAACCAGGGCTTAAAAGCATTTTGATATTGGTGGGGAGAGAGGCAGAAATTGCATCCTCTTTCTTGCTTTTCTTCCTCTATTAAGAGCGCACTTTTTCTCTTAACAAATGCAGAATCCACTTCTAAAGATAATTATGTGTTTAGAGTAGTCTGAACGATTTGTTCTTTTTTAAAAAACTTTTCCCCCTTAATGATTATTGTTCCTGAGATTATTTATTTGGTTGGGAAGATGAACATCTAGTGGACTGGACGTTGTGCTAATGCCTTTTTACCCTCGTTTCATTACTGTCTTCTGAGTAAAGCTCTGATTTGGAACCTCTCAGCTGACAGTTTGTATTATGCTAATCGAAATCTGTTTACTGGAAATGAAATTTGAATATGCTGTAACCTTGCTGTCATTAATAAATTTACTGCTTTTTTTTTCTTTCAGTTGGACTTCCAGTTTCCATTTCAAATATTGATGGTCTTGAAAGTGCATCTGGATCCAAGACATTTTCCATCATAGAACAAACAAGAGCCTCCTCTCCTATCTCAGAGCAATACAGACAGCTTAATATCATATGACCTCATTTATCCAAATTAAATGAAAAAAGATTTTTCACTAGCTTTCCATGAAGCTCAGCTATTGCCTGTTAATTTTGACTGTTAGTGCTGATCTTTCAGTTGGATTCACAGTGGAAAATGTAGCTTTTAACGGAACAGTTGCTTTTGGGTCTTTCAATGCATCACTTCATGCAGTGTCTCAAGCTTTAATAAGTTCTCCAGCACACCATGATATCATAGCCAAAGAGGGGACCAGTATTTTAATTGAATGTAAACTGAATACCAGCCAGTATGAATATATCCTTTGGTATAACTCCAGAGGACACCTGCTTGAACAGAAAGATGGTGAGTTTTCCTGCTGTTTTCTATCCTTCAGTATTCTCCCTTTATACAGTATCTGAAAACCTCTGGGACTTTATTGTAATTTTGTCTTCCTGTCCTCCCATTTTTACATTTGGGAGATAAGGAGAAAGCAAAACAAAACTCTTTGCCCTCTGACATGTGGCTTGTCAATTATACCTGAGTTCTTCTGTCCCAGCCCATCCATCCTGCTTTGGTGCCCCTCAGAATCATGTCACTCATTAGACATCACAGTATTCAGTACAGAAGAAATGAGTCTGCATCTTACCAGACACTAACTGATGTTTTTATTTATTATTGCACTGGTTTAGATTGTATTTTTCCAAACACATGAATTAAACACAGTCGTCCACAACTTGTGACTTTTTCCAGCTGGCAGTCGATGCTTTAGTTTTGTTACAGGATATTTGAAAGCACGGTAACTTAGTACATTTATTTTCTGGTTTATGCACCAATGAGACTGTGGAAAGTAACACAGTATGTAACGGCCAACAGTGCAGTACATTCTATTTAACCCTTTTGTACTGAGAGGGATTATTTATTTCGAGTTATTGTCTCTTAGAGTTGTGCCACTGTAGTTTTTAAGTTAAAAAAAATGTTTTAGAGATGTTTTTCTCTATTAGTATTAGTGAAGATCATCTAACTAATTGATAGGATCTTGTTGGAGGCCATCTTTCTGCCTGAAGTATTTGGTAACCTTTTTGTAGTTATAATGCCATCTGGAGATTACTTCAAAGTAGAATAATTAGAAGAATGAGTTATGAAAACAGTTTCCCCCCTAAGTTATAAACACACAGCAAATGCTGCTTCTTGTATTGATTTCTTTTTACTTGGGTTTTGTATGTCAGCACTGCATGGTCAGCAGAAAACTGTCTTGAGAAAATCCTGAGTTCTTTTGCCAGCAGAGCCATTTACAGACTGATCTTTTCCATGGGTCAGTTGACTTTCGGTTTTGAATGTATGGAAAATTAGACTTTATAGAGGTCAGTCTTTTAACGTAGTGTTACACAGGGGGTGAGAAGCCCAAGTTAAGAATTTGGATCCCTGTCAGAAAGAGCTGGCAGTCCAGAACCACACTAGAAAGTGCAGATGAGAGAAGGAAGTAAAAGCAGTGTAGCAAGCATGCAGAACAATTTACCATTAAGCAGTAGGGTTGGTAAATGGGTTTTGGCTTTCTGTATCGCAGACATGAAAAGGACATTTCAGTCCTTGGTGCACTGTTGGTGTTATGCTATAAGTTAACTTCTTATTGCCAAGCTTTGACTCCTGCTGGTGGAGCAAACAACACATGTCTAGTTTACCCAGTGATTTTTGTTTCATGAGCTTGGTTTATTTCTCTTCAATCTCCAGGTGACCGGTGGAGGATTGCTGATAACTCCCTTAACATCACAAAGGTCAACTTTGCTGACCGGGGCCGATACACGTGTGCAGGCATTAACCATAATGAGACCTTGTATTACACAGTCACCCTGAGGGTTACCTTCACCTCAGGAGATATGAGTATCTACTACATGATTGTGTGCCTCGTTGCCTTTGCTATCACCCTCATTTTAAACATAACCCGCCTGTGCATGATGAGCAGCCACCTCCGCAAAACAGAGAAGGCCATCAATGAGTTCTTCAGGACGGAAGGGGCTGAGAAGCTTCAGAAGGCTTTTGAGATAGCCAAGCGTATCCCTATCATTACATCTGCCAAAACACTGGAGCTGGCCAAAGTCACTCAGTTTAAGACCATGGAGTTTGCTCGGTACATTGAAGAGCTTGCCAGAAGCATTCCCCTTCCACCTCTGATCCTTAACTGCAGGGCCTTCATGGAGGAGATCTTCGAGGCTGTGCGAGTTGACGATCCCGATGAAGTCGGCAAGGAGGACAAGCAGTCCCAAGGCTGCGGCGCCCAGGCTGCGATATTCCCCATCGACGCGGAGATGAAGCGCAGCGATTCTCCCGCCGGGGATTCCGACGACGGGTCCGTGAGTGAGCAGGGCCAGGAGATTGCCGTGCAGGTGTCCATCCACCCGCAGTCCGAGGTGCAGAGCATCGACACGGTTTCTCACGACAGCTGCCAGTTTGCCCCTTCTGAGGAAGGCACCTGCTGAGTCCAGCAGTCCACAGTGGTGAAGGAAGCTCGGGTGGCCCACAGATACTGTGAGGAAGGGGTCTGCAAACAAGCTGCCTCAGTCCCACGTGCACAATAGTTTTCCAAATTGCAAGGTGCCAGAACTAGTTCTGAAATACGTATTTTCTGTCAGTGTTGATCTAATGACTTCAGTCTATTAAAAAAGGCCACTTGGAATGTTGTGCAGGGGCTTTTCTTTCTAAAGCAGGCTTGCTGTACTTAAAACAGTTACAAAACAGGAATTCTTTGTCCTTCGCTCTTTGGTAGCTTCTGATACTTCTGATCTGTGTTAGAAGTGGCCAAGCTGAGCAGTTCAACTTGCAATAAGGTCTTTTCCTTTGTGAACTCTTTTCTTTCTTCACAAAGTTGAACCGAAATTCCTTTGAGTCAGTGTTGTCCTGATGCATTGAGTTGTGTGCTCTTTTTGAGTTGCCTCTTGGTGCGTGCAGCCCATCAGAACCATGGTGAGCTTGAACAAATCTGTTTTAATGTCGTGTGCTTCTATGTTGCTATCAAAATGTACTGTACTTAGGAAAAGTACCAGGATCTGCTGCTGGATTAAACAAATTGCTGTAGTTTCAAAACAGCTTAGAGAACAACCAGGGGGTCTTTTAGTTTTCCACGCACCTGCAGGAAACTTGTGTGTACTCTAGAAGCTTTTTGCTTAAACTTGGTGCTGATTGCCAAAGCGCCTTACCCTGGTCTTGTCCCACCAAATGGAGCAGTAACAGCACTGCCAGCACTGTCTGGCTTTTGACTTTGCTGATTTCACTCACTATAGAAAATCCAAAGTTTTATATTGTATTTGACATTGTTGTGAGAGTAGAATGACAGTAATCGCATAGTGGCATAACTAATAAATGACTTCATCTACAGACAGGTGTCTCAGGCACTTCTTTCTGAGCAGCATTACAATAAAGCAGGTGAAAAGTAGTGACACTTGCTCTGCTCTGGCTAGTACTGTCAGAAGGCAGTGGCAGAGAGAGTGGCTGGTGGAAGGGCTGGCTGAGCTGTTTGCCAGCTGTGTTTACTGGAGTGGAGTTTACAGGATGGAGCCCAGCCTCGTCCACTGAAGTGGGGTGGCAGAAGGGAGAGGTGCACGTGCTGACATACCCACATAAGTACTTCCTCAGCTGTAGAAATCCAGCCCTCAGGAATCAAGAGTGCAGACAAGAATCTAGTTTCTTCTTTCACTCTTTGGTGCTGATTTTTTTTCTCCATAACATTTGTAAGTTGTATCACTTAAATAGCACTTTCTATCCTGTTGAGATTTAGTAGATGTAAAGCTTGTAAGCACTCCACAAATTAATTTCTTACAACTACTGGAAGCATATTGCCATATAATTTTAACAACTTGGCAACAGGAGCGCCATTTAATTTCCCACAACTCTTTTTTCTTTCCTTGTTATTGCAGAAATGTCAGTTGAACAAGTGATTCTGGATGGCTGCTCAGGATTCTTAAGAGGATTTGACATTAGATTTACATGAGTAGAGGTAGGAAACAAGCAGGCACAGTGGTAATAACAGGGTGGGGCCATGTGTGGTAATTCATGTTCTGAACGAATTATAGTTATCGTGTCATATCAGAAAGGGGGAAATTACAGCATCTATATTACCATTTTAAACTACCTTCTGGGGAAAGTCCTGCAGTCAGCCACCAGTTAAATGCACCCTAGTTGCCTTTGGCCTGTTGGGTAAGAGTGGTGTTTGTCAGGAAGGAAGGAAATTGGTAGCCGTGGTTACAGTAGCATTCCCACCAGCTTGGTGCCATTTTCCAAGATTGTAGCAAACTTTATCTGCTTCAGGGGAATAAAGCCTTCTGTAGACACTTAGACTAGCTACTGCCCTCAACAGTAACTTCTTTTTTGCTTCCATAGTTTGATGGCACTTTATGTCCAGGTGAACAGTTTGTGTAGTTTTGTGTAACCTGTCTGGTTTGTTTTAAGTTCTTCAAGGTGATCAGTGTTAAAAAATACTCTGTGGATAAATACCTAATTCTCTCAGAAGCCCTGCAAAGATGCTGCTGGCTTCACTTCTGTACTACAATGAGTTCTGCAGGTTTGTTGCATGTGTATGGGTGGAGATTTGGGGGTTTGCACCCTTTAGGATGTCCTAGTCAAAAGAAGTGAAGGCTACAAGAGAGTGATTTGCTTTGCTCTCCTTTGTGCCACAGGCTGTCAGAATTGTACCTGCACCTGCCTTATTTCCCATAAGCAGCTCTCCTTGCTTCTGTGATACTTCTGCCTGATATGCAGCAGTAGTACATTGGCTATTTAGCCCCAAACTACACACTTGAGAGAAGCCAGTACAAAATCTAGGCTCCATTTAATTGCTTCCTAAGAAGCAGTTATGATTGACAGATGTCTCATCAGAAGTGGCAGCCAAATGACACTGAAGGTGTGTCGGATGGGTGTCAGGAGAGCAGTTTCTGGATTAATTTGATCTGTTCTTTGATTTTTATACTTCACATGGCTCCAAGTTCTTACTGCGCACAGTTACCTGGTGTCTTTATGTGACCTGTTGCTGATGGAGAGGAATAAAAGTGCATAAAGGTCCTCAGAAATGCAGTTGTAGTGTCAATTGCTGGATAGCAAAGCCAAGACTTTCCCGGAGTTATTATGGTATTTTGTTCATTAAATTAGTTTCATTCCTGGGAAGGAGCTTATTTTGTAGAGATTTCAGTATTTCAGGAATAATTGCAGAATGTAGGAACTGATCCTACTCCCACTGAATTCAATTAGAGCAGATTTGGAGCTCTGGTGTATTTTACAGGATTTTTATGCATCTGAAAGCAAGGACGATGGTGGTGTTACACAGTAGAAGTGACTTCCAGAGAATGAAATTTGACACTGGTTTCCAAACAACTTGTGAACTATTCTTGTTATCCTGAGAGTAGATATCTGCACTTAAATTTCTTTAATGAATCTAATTGAACATTAATGTTGAAAATGTTTTTCTCAACTTTCTGTAGGATGAGGAGAGTCTGCTGTGGTTTCCTTGCTTTAAACTAAAGTCTCTGACAATCACAAGGCTATTCTTTCTCTTCCTGTGACTTACTTTTATTTTAAATAATGTAAAATCTACTTGTTATCCAAGAGTACCTAAAACTAACTTTGTAGTGATTATTTGTATTACCTGGATTGTAATGTAAGTGTTTAATGTAACCACATAGGATTTCATACTTTCATAAAATGAATTGGTAGATTTGCAAAATAAAGTAAAAAAAAAAAAAACAAACAAACCACAAAACATCTTGTCGTGGGAGAGCTTTCTGTTTTACCAGTGAGAAGTGCCCGCCTCTCCAAGGTTAAGTAGCAGCTGTATTGAGCTCAGCAGAATGTTTGTTAGTCAGCCTGACAAAGGTTGCTGGGATATTCAGTCATCTGATGGACCATTTCTGCCATGATATCTTTGTGTCTGTCATTTTTTTATGTCTCAAGTCCCCAACAACATCTGTAATAATTGTTCCCAGCTGCATAAACAAAGTTACAGACCTGAAATCATTTCAGAAAGGTCTCTGTGTTCTTGATTTCACATTGTGAAGTGCAGTGACCTTCAGCCACCAGCCTGTATTGTCTGTTCTTACCTTTTTCACTTGTTTGTACTATTCTGTTATTGTAAGTACCTCTCTTTTATTAATCCTTCTCAAAATCCAGTATATCTGGACACAATTGATCTCCTAAAAAGCAACACAGCACAAACAAGGAGTATGAAAGCCTTCACATGACCAAGTCTGTGTTGCTGTTTTTTCAGGGAGTTGCTGAATGCCATAAAGGAATTTGCATTCCTGTGCCAAGGGAAGCGTGGGGCTGCTCTCCCTCTGAATCCAGAGAGCTGAAGTACATGTAGGTCTGACTTTCCCCTTGCTCTTTGCTGGCCTGCAGTTCATTAAATTACACAGGGAGGGAGTACTGTCCCCTGGAGTGCCGTGCTAAGCATACTGAGAGTGGGAAGGGGCATCTCACTGTGTTTTGCTGGCCAGGCTTGGGTTCCTGACTCCTTTGCAATCAATTCAGAGTATTAAACTCTGCCAGGGATGATCCCAAGCCCCTAAGCAAGGCTCACCCATCTCCACTGGTTACACTGGGAAGCCGTATTTCCAGCATGAGCATCTGATACTGCATGATAGTGGATTTCTTCTGTGTGGGCATGTCTCGCAGCTCAGTGCCAGCTTAGAGCAGAGAGTGAAAGTGCCTCTGGTTAAGTTTAAACTGCATTCCCCCACCCCAAACACCAAAGATCCAGCTTGCTGAGAAACCCTCTGTAACGCAGTCAGTGGGGTTGTGCAAGTGTGAATGAGAGCAGACTTCACCCACATTGTTTTTAGACAACAGCTTCTGGTTGCCAGTCTCTTCACAAGGCAGATAATGGAATTAAAGATGAATCTCAGGGATTTTCCCATGAGAATCAGCTGCTTCAAGGAAGAATTATTGGGCCCACACTCCTCAGGCTGGGTCAATATTCAGTCAGCATCTGCTTTCTGTCTCCTTGTTATGAGAGATGCATGAATGATAAAGGTTCAGTTTTTTAAAGCTCCTGTAACCTGACCTCTCCTGATCCTATCCACAGTGAACAAATTCATCTGCATCCATTTAAAGCACTTTTCCATCTGGTAACAACAGATCATCCAAAATGGAGCTGCATTAAGGATCATTGTACTTTCATTTTAGGTGCGCTGCTTAAAAAAATACATTTTTTTTTCTTAATGTTGCAGCACTTCTGTGAATCAAATCTCCAGCTGGAAACACAGTGGAGATACCACAGTGTCATTCAACTCAGGCAAGTTACAGCTTTATCGACTTTTCACTGAGCCAGGTCATTTCACACCAGCTGGGTCTCTCTCCTCTTCTTTTATTGTATAGCAGCTCATTCAGATGTCTCCAAATACTGCCAGCTTTTTTGCATGTGGAAGGGAGTATTACGCCATCATTCAAAAAAAAATTGTTCTGCTAGATGTTCAAATATCAAAAAAACCCCCAAAAGCTGGAAAGTTGTGCTTTATGCCTGGTAAGACAGTGCCTATTCTTTGGTCACGCCTGGATGCCAATGAGCGTAATAATACTGAGCAATTAGGCCTTTCATTTTCGTTAGGCTAATTAATTGTTTGCACAGTGCCCTGAATATGGAATCATTTTCCTTTGGAAAGGATAAAAGGATTAGAATGGCTTTATCCCAAGTTGCTCAGAACGTCTTTTATTTATTTAATGGGAGAAAAATTCTCTCGCGCCCCAAATGCAAACCACACACTCGAGCGTTACGGCTGCGCTGGGACATTTCCATCAGCAGAGATGCACACGGATTCACATATGTCCATCCATCTGCAGCCACGCTCCATATGGGATCTGGGGGTTCTGTTGCATGTCAATGAGGCTGCTGCCAGCTTTGGATGTGAGCTGTGGTCAACATATCCCCGCCACGGCACGGGTGAGGACCCATGGCAGCACCATGGTCATTGCAGGTGTAAATGCACTGGAGACTGTCTCAAGAGGTTTGTACTGAGTAAATCAAAGGCACATGAAAGCTGGGTGAGGGTTTCATGGAGAAGGGACCCAGTGCACACAATATTGCAGAGGCTATTACCAGCTCTTTTTTAGGTTTGTCCTATTCAGTGCCTCTTTGTGCTACCATATTATTAAGTATATATTTCATATTAAATGGTTCCAAGTGTAACACAAACTTGCAGAAAGTCATTTCAGTGGAAAGTGTGGGCACGTGTTCAGCTTTAAGGGAGAGGCTGCCATGACACAAAAGTTCAGTGAAGCAGTTGGAGACAGCTGGAGTTCCCCGCCTTCCCTTCTCCCTGCTCCGTTACAAGGCCTGTTATGGGCCATCTGCAAGAGCTAAAAGTGCAAATTCTGTCCCATGCTATTTTCTCTTCCTCGAAAGATCAGGACACTGAGAACAGCCCTGGGTATAAAGGGAGAATGAGAGGCCACCCAGGACATGCTCTCAGCCATAAATGTCTGTCCTGCCTTACAAACAGCCACTGGCAGAGATGTAGTATCTCCAGACAAACTGTTCTCCTGCTAAACTATCCCAACTACTGGAAAGATTTCCCTATTATCTGCCCCCAAGCATCTCTAAATGCATCACCCATCTCATCCTTCCTGTGCCTGCTGCTGCTACACCTGCAGGCCAAATCAGGGCCACCCCAAATGTGCAGGAAAGGAATTCAGGTGAGATATAAAGCAAGGATCATACTTGAATTCATGTGCCTGCCATGCCTGAAGAGGTCATTCTGTGCTCAGGCCAAGCCTGAAGAATTGAACTGAAAGTCAAACTCTTTTTGTTTATTCAATGCCTAGATGTCTGAGCTTTGCTACTTGGGCTTTGGACCTCCTTGTTGTCTCACTGCTGGGTCACGGAAATATTCAGAGTATCTCACCTGATCAGTGGGAGAATTACAAGTTTTCTTTTTTTTTTTTTTCCCTTTTGTGAGTTTTTCTCAAGTTTAACTCTCTTAAATAATGACTAGGGAGGAAGACAGTAGACCAGAACAGACATGAAGGAGTTTGGACAACTGTCCTAAATTAGAGGACAGGTTTGCTTTGGAAATCCTGTATGTATCACATTCCGTTATAGAAGGTTGGCTTTAACAGCAAATCTCTTGCAGCAGGGTGTCACTTCACTTCCACAGATTACTTGAAATGCTTTATTAATTTGATGACCTTGTGGGCTCTCAGAAAAAGCCATTTCTCAGTGTTTTGGGGAAAGAGAGTTTCTCTGAGCTAAAGGGACTGTTTTGTTGCTCAGATTTATTGCTTGGCTGACTTAATTCACCATTCAAACATGATGATTTTTAGCTGCTGGGCATTAGCCCTTGCAATGTTGAAACTAATTAACTGCTAGAACTCTTCTTAGTAAGGCTGTTTTCTTACTGGGTTTGTTTGGGGTTTTTTTAATCCACACTAAAAATGCAAACACAATCCTTGAAACACAGGTTGCATGGATACGGTATCAGCACAGACACAGCTCCGTGCTGAATGACTCTGTGTTACAAAGGCAGGAAGGCTGCTGGCTGTCCCTGCTGCTGATGTGACACCACACAAAGGTAAGATGAGAAAAGAGACAACATTTGAAGACAGAGGAAAGGAGGGGTGCCAGAGCCATGACAAAGCAAGAACTTGGAGAACAGCAAGAGAAGTTTTGAATATGTGGCTCGGGCCATCAAAGACCTGAGCTGTGGCCCTTGCAGGCAGGTGAAGGTCAATGACTCTTCAGCGGGGGAGTCCTTGCACATTCCTCCCCTTCCTTCATCCCCGTTGCTGCTCTTGCAGCCTGTATTTCTGAAAGAACCCTGAACTTCATAGCTCAAATAGATCTTCAGGGCTGTGGTGCCTGCTGTTAGGACCTCACCCAAGCCTTGGAGCGAGGAGAGGAAGGGAAAGCGGGGTCACTGGCAGGATGCACCTGTCTGCAGGAAGTTAAGCTACTGGTTGTTATCTCATCAGGGACTTCTGCTCGTCAAAATATTTCTGGAAAAACTATAACCCCTGCAGTATTTCATGGTGATGTCTAAAGGCAGCATGAACAGGTCTAGAAGCTCAAGCAGAGAAAAATTCAGTGCTCCTTCCTACAGTGTTTTTGCAAAGCACTATTGCCCTGCTCCTTGCTCCGAGCCCATAGGTGTGAATGAAATATAAATCACAGCTGCTAACTGAAAGCAGGGAATCCCCTCACTGGCTCCAGCAAGCTCTCCATCTGTCTTTGTTCCTGGCAGTTTGATTACCTATATCATCATTTTTAAATGCAGAGCTGCAAATACCATTAGTGGTCGCAAAGAATGGCAATCTCTTGACATGCCTCAACCACAGTAACCTCCTTGACTGGCAGCAGGGAGCACAGGCCAATCTTTCTCCTGGGAGTTTGGGCTGGGAGTGTCAGCCCCAACTGTCAATTCACCTTCGTCTGATTATCTTCTTCCCTGCATTTCATTTCAGATGTTTCCAGGATTCCTAGCCTGGTTCCAAAGGCTCATGGTCTAGTTGCTAATCCCTGAAACACAGGAGCATAAAGCAGCATCTCTGAGTGTGTGATCAAGGAAATCTTATGTCACTTGAACAGAGGGAAAAGTGCAGAGGATCAGCTGCACCTGAGAGAGACCTCTGCTTCCCACGGATGCTGGTGGAGCTCACCTGGCATTGGCCATTTGAGGGGAACTCCAAAAGGACCAGGAGTTTTTTTGTCTGCTAGTTCTCTAGTTGAAGTAAGAGGACAGTTGGGGAAGGTTTGTCTTGGAGGGCAGTTGTATAAGAGAAAACAGGACTTGGTGTCTGGGAGAGTCCAAAATAGCATCTTGGGATAGTTTGTACTGACAAGCTGCCCCACCTCTTAGCTCTCAGCCAGAGCAGGGTCCAGCATCCTCTGGCCTGGAAAGGTGACCTTAGAGGCAGGAGAGGACACAGTCAAGATGTGAGCAGTACAGTACTGAGGGCTGAGCATGACCCCCCAGGCATGAGGCCAGTGGGGGAGACCAATTCTCTTCAGTCCCTGACATTTCTCTGTGTTCTCGTGAAGCCACCCCTGGAAAGAAGCACACATGTGGTTCCACGTGCCTTATTTGCCAGCCATCCCTGCTGGTTTCCCTGGGCCAGTGAGCACCCGTGCTTTGCTTCCAGTCAGAACTGTCCTTGGAGCATCACAGCAAAGTGCCAGCTGTATCTTTGCTGCCACTCTCATCTGGGCAGCCCAAGGCTTTTGGCTTGCTTGGCTGAAAGGGAGCCTGGGTCAAGGCTTTTAGGTGCAAAACTGAATTCAAACAGCAAGAACATGCAAGTGAGCTCAGAGCCAGGATGTGGGCCGACAGTGGCACTGGCAGAAGGACCCTAACCCTGCCGGGGAACAGGGAAATGCAAACAACAGAGAGGGATGCTGGTGATGGATTGGATGGGAAGCCGTGGTGTCCCCCTAGTGCGGTTGTTGGGTGGTGGGGACACATGGCAGCCAGGCAGCAGTTCCCAAGACAGGGCCTGGAAGGAGCTCCTCGCCTGGAGCCCCGCGAAGCCCCCCGGTACCGCTAGAGGCAGCTCTTGTTTTGTTTAGAACGCGGAGGAAGCAGCCGGGCGCCGTGCCCGGGGACCGCGCTGCGGGTAGGAGGGATGGAGATGTTCCTGCCTGCCCGGAGACAGCTCTTCCTCCGCTGAGGACCTGCAGCCCCTCGCCACAACCCCCCGTGGGTCTCACAGCCCATTCAGCAGCGGCTTTTCTCCCCGGTAGCAGATACAGTGTGTTAGAGCCTGAGTGGGCAAAGGGACCCTCAGAATCAGCGGAGCCAGCGCGAACCCAGGGGAAAAGGAGTTGTAAGGGCATGGGGGGCTCAGGAGGGCTGAAGTCGGCACCTGGGAGCAGCGATGTCCGAGGGAGGAGGCTGGAAGGAGCGCTGTGTGCCCCCCGTCCTGCCCGCACCGGGAGCAGTTCCCACCACTGGCATCCTGCAGCAGGAGGGTGGGAGATAAAAGCCAACAAGGAACGGATTTGGTTTGTCCTTCTTTCTTTGTAGATTAACAGATCCAGCTCTGACTGAGGGATTTAGTGATTACAGTGACTTAATTGCATGGAGAAAACATTTCCTAGCAATTACTTACGTGCCCGCCTTGGCTCGCCCGGTGTTTCCTTTCGCACCGCCACTGCCTGTCATGGCACAGTGCCCTGGCACTCGGGGACACAGCCGGCCCCAGGGAAGGGCAGTCACAGCCTGGGTGGCACAAGCCCTGCCAGATGGATGCTACCTGCAGTTGCTGTGTGCCAGGGGGAAGCCCTGGAGGGGCCGGATCCGCTCGCCCACCCTTCGCTTGGCTCAGGCAGCCAGGCGAGCCTTTGGTGGCCAGGAGGTCCTTGGGGGCCACCCACCCCTCTCTGTAGCACCGGGTTCAGCCTGGGTGAATTTCCAGCCTTGCTCTTTTCATTTCAGTGCAGCAGGAGAACAGGCTTATGGTCACCTTAAAGGAATAAACGACGCATAAAAATATTTGATCAATTAAGCCAAATGATTTGGCAAGCGCAGGCTCCCGCTGTACCCATCCTCCTCACAATTGCCTCATTATCCAGCCCTAAATCAAGCTGTCACAGCTTTTTTTGGCTTGGGGGGAGAGGGAGGGAGAGAGCGAGGGAAGCAGGGAGCTGCTTTCCAGTCTTCACCTCCAAAACTGAAAATCCTGAGCAGAGAGCGGGTCAGTGAGTCACCGAGAGCATCCTCCCGCCCACCTTCCCCCGCCGCCCCCTCGCTGCTCGCTCCCGATCCGCCTGTGCTGCTGCTGCTCATTAATTTGATTGTGGAGCCGGGAGCGGGATGCGATCGCAGCTGCCCGAGCAAGGGCTGGTGCGGAGGCTTCGAGTTCCACGCCGACTCTGCCTGAGACTGAAGGTGCCTGTAAGTGCCATTCCCAAAGCCACTGACTTGTTCGCTTGCTGCTGCCTGGGAAGCAGCAGCATCCC
This sequence comes from Acropternis orthonyx, assembly GCA_035583155.1. Taxonomy (NCBI): domain Eukaryota; kingdom Metazoa; phylum Chordata; class Aves; order Passeriformes; family Rhinocryptidae; genus Acropternis; species Acropternis orthonyx. The sequence continues at coordinate 12,688,997 of JAWWEU010000029.1, forward strand.
GGGAAGGGGACTCGTCTCATTAGCTGGGCAGGAAGGTCTGGAGGTGACCCAGAGAGGGAATCTCCATCTCCTCGGGTCCCAAAATAAAGAGGGCTCGGATCCTGCTGGCTTCTGTCCCTGCCACGTGCAACAAGTGTCTGGAGATCCTCCTCTTGCCTTAGCTGGGCCCAAGGGCTGCTGGAGCCCCCCACCTATGGGCACACCAGCACTGTAGTATCAGATCAGCCTCTGCTCACAAGGAAACCATGGGCGATTACATCAAGAGGGTCTTGATACAAGCAGATCCCAGAGGGATTCTCTGTGGGTGTGTGAGCCCCAGACACCAGATGTGGAGTCTTTTACTGTTTGTTAGTCAAGAGAGAAGCTAAGTCTGTCTCTTTGGAAGCCTCAGGGTTTCACAAGCCCTGGAGAAATCACCCGAGGAGCTGATTCTTGCATCCTCAGAACAATGGAACATCCCTCACTGTAAACATAGGGAATCGCCTCTCAGGAAGAGTCCTCCTCACCCTCTGCCCTCCCTAGGTGACACCCTGGATGCTGTGCCAGACCTGTGTGATACCCTAAATCTGATAAATTAATTATTCATATTAATTATTTCATTAATAAATTAAAGACTCATTGATTCACTCTGCTGATACAGTGAAACAGTTGCAAACTCATCTATTCATGGGAGCACAGCCAGGCTGACAGAGCATCCCCCTGTGCTGTCACCTCTGCAGACAGACAGCCCATACTAGACCCTTCCACCCAAGAAAACCTTCAACCCAAGAAGTATAAAGAGGGGACCCATGTGGCACGAACACAGACCTTTGCATACAAAACTGCTCTGCATGGAGTTAACAAGAACTGTCTAATTTTCTCCTGCCCAGGCAGCACCCCAGCAGGCAGGACAGGGCAGGGATGCTGGTTCTGGTGGGCAGACTGTGGCCTCACTCATCCCTGGGACCTGCTGTGCTGCTGGAGCTGCCACCAGATCGGGTCAAGCTGGGTTGCTGATGCCAGAGTGACGACTCATGTGGGTGCCACGTTCAATCCACACTGTTTAGTTTCTATGCCTTTTTAAGGCTGTCAAAACATGAGATGCTCCTGCTGCTTTCACGGCCTTGCTAATTGGCTGAGAAGAGCAAACTTCTGTTCAAATTGCAGCTACTTTTGAACTTTGAACTCACCTTTAAAATCCAATTCCTAAAAGGTTTTTCTCCCCTCCCCTTGCAGAGTTGTGAAGCAGCACAAGCAACAGCTCCCTCCCACAGTCCTCCTTGGTGGACCGAGGGCAATTCACACACCCTGCAGAGATCCCACAAGGGCTTTTCTGATCCCATGCTGTTCACCTTGGGCTCCTCTAGCTTCTGGAACCTCTGAGAACAGAGGACAGGGGAGTACATGCCAACCCATCACCTGGAGACTGCAAGCAAGACCTTCTCTGGGGAGCACCTCTTGGGCTGAACCTTCAGCAGATGTTATGGTGTCTCCAGCCCTTTCCACTCCAGCCTCACTGTTATTCCCTTCTCCCTACTCCAGTGACTGGTCATTTCCCCTGACAAGCCCCTTTGATGGCACAGATGTGTGCTGTGCTGTGTGTGCTGAGTGAAACACCTGCATGAGTCACAGTGATCTCTCTCTGCCTGTCCTGCCCCAATCCCTGTGCTCTCTGCCTGTCCTGCACTCACCCTCCATGCAGTCAGCTCTGCAGCTCAGGTGTTCCCAGCCTGTTTTCCAACTCTGCCGAAGCCGGGAACGGTTTGAGCTTCACAGCAGGGCTGGAGCCTTCCTGACAGCGCACGACTGGCAGGCTCTGGTTTTCCTTAGATGAGGCCAAACAGGAGCTCTGGAAAAGTCCAGCAGAATCCGGCAGCAGCTGCTGAAGGGCTGGGGAGCAGAGACATCTCCAGGCTCAAACTGCAATCCTCTGCAAACCACATTACAAGACTGGCCCTGGCCCAGCCCCTCAACAGAAGTGAGGTGAGGAGGAATAGGGGAGCTGGACAAAGCCCACTGACCCCTCTCTGTCATCCCTGAGCTTGCACTAATGAAAACCCAGGCAATGTCCATGTGTGCAATGCCAAGGGGACAAGCCCACACTGGCAGTGCCTGGACCAGCACACACTCACAGCCAAAGCGCTTGCCAAGCCCCTGTTGCTCAGGAAAATGAGCTTAAGTTTGCAAGGAGCTACTTGCCAGAGCAGAAAATGTTGATCTCCAGCACACCCTTCACTCAACAGATGTTCCAGGTCCTGCTAAGCTGCAAAAAGACTGGCCAAGAGGCCCTGATGGGTGCAGGTGGGCTCAGCTCCAGTAGACATCAGTAACAACCCAAAATGTGCTGACCATCATGAGCCACAAAACCAACCTGCTGCTGGGCAGGGGCCGGGTCCAGCACTGGAGGTTCCTGGGCACAGGGGAGGAGGAGCTGGACTTGCATGAAGAATCATGGCAAAAACACCCACAACGGGAGCAGTTGGAGCAACAATTTGGGGTTCTTACATTACTCAGTAATTTCAGATCACAGATGGAAATATCCAAGAGAAGCATCTCGTAAATCACACGGTCTGTGGTTTTTCCCTTTTCCCCTGCTGTGTTATGATGGAAAATTGCAGACAGTGTTTCCAAAAGCCATGAAATACCGTGCAGGCCCTGGCAAGTTCACATCCAGCTGAAGCGAACTACACTCCAACTTGCAGCTTGCCTCCAAAAAAGTCACCAAACCCAACAGCTGCCTTTTGCTGACTGGATTTTGCACCTTTCCCCCGGATCATTGGGCTGCTCTCACCTCTTTCACACCATCATTGATTTATCATTGTTCTTGTGCTGGCCTTGCACCCCTTGAACACAACTGAAACTGGGGGATTTCTGATAGGAAACATGGAAAAGGGCATGGGCAGGAAGCCTTGAGAGAAAAAAAAAAGGGGGGAAGTTTTTAATAAGATTTCCCAATAAAAAGAGAGAAGCTGGGGGCTTTGCTAAAAATTACCAGCACAATACCCAGCAAGAGAAGATTCTTGGGCCCAGAAGTTCATCTCTGCCGCTGCCTCCCTCTGTGGCCAGGAGACAGCACAGGGAGTGCCACAGCAGAGACACACAATAGCAGTTGGTGCCATGGCTCTGCTTTCAGAGCCACCTTCTCCATCTGCTCAGGCCCAGCAGCACAGTGGTAAATTGTCACCATCCTTCCCCTGGAGCTGCCCCACTCCCTCTCACTCCTCTCTGTGCCCAGGGGCCACCCTGTTTACCCACAAGACTCAGGACAAGCATTGTCCCATCAACTGGGAGCAGCAGCAGCATCTTCGTACCACATCCTAGGACACATTGGAGTTCAGGATGTGGCCCCTTGATTACCCTGGAGCTATGCTAATGGATTTCTATTTTAATTACATGGAAGTCTAACCATGCTGTGAGCTCTGGCTGATGCTGCACTGCACAGAGGAAGACCTGTGCATCGCTGACAGTTTATTTTTTTTTGCATAATAAAGGTAAAGTGACACTGGGGTCATGTGTCTTTTATGATCAGAGGTCAGCAGCCTGCGGGTCCTGAGTGCCACGAGTGGGAGGGGAGAGGGAGGGAAGGAAGGCAAAGTAAACAGATAAATCCCTGGAACATATGGCCTGTGCTCGGTATCTTTACGCATGAGGCGCCCCACTTAATAAAAGTTTAGGATGGAAAAGCCAAATAAAATTGATAATCTGCCCAGGGAGGGTGATTCAGATGAAGTAAGCACATTACAAGGGGGTGACTGATTTACAATTTTCTTCTATTTGCGGTTTTATGACTATTACAGTTATTCTTGTGAATATAATTCATTACTGTGCTATTATTCCCAGAAGTGAAAATCAAAGGTTTATCAGCCGACACCGGCAAGAATGAAATACTGTCCCAACACACAGCTCTGTGCTGCAATCAAAGCTCAAAACCAAGCGAGGAGGCAGGAGCTGAGCACTCACCTCTCCCCATCCATCCCCAGGTCTCCTCCCGGGATGTGGACAGGGGCAGGCAGCTCAAAGCCAGCAGCATCTCCCAGCTGGGCAGGGAGGAGATGATGAACCACACAGTCACCTCTGTGGCTGGGATCGCATCCTCCAAATGGTGATGGACACAGGAGTGGCTCAGTTGTTTGGGGAAAAGTAACAGTTTTGTGCACTGGTGGGCAGCTCTGGTCAGGCTCAGGCAGGGGGGACCTACAGGAGCCGGGTACCAAAGGATCAGGAATGCTGCCTCTCCCAGGGGCAAGGCAGGCTCCCAGCTGTGGTTTGGAGCACAGCATCTCACCACGCTGGGAGCTACTGGCAGGGCAGGGTGATGGGCTTGAAACCAAGAGAGCATGACCTGAAGCCAGAAAGTGTGTCTTCAGTGGAGGGTTTTATTTAGACTAACAGCTCTAGCTGGGAGAAATGGACTAAATTGGAGTTTATTCAACCTAAACAGCAGTGAAGAGAGTACTGAAATGTACTTCATGCTGCTGCTCAGTGGATACCTGATTCTGTAGCCCACATTTAACACAAAAGCCATCATTTCTGTGGCAAGGTTTCTCCAGCAGCAGGTGAAGCCCAGCCCCAGCCAGCTGCTGGTGCAGGTCCATGGCACAGCCCTCCCTGGCTACAACCTGTGGGCTTTCAGGCTTTGTCATTCCTGCACACCAGCCTCAGCTGTGAAAACCAAGAGAAATCTCTTCCAGCCTCCCTTTCCTCCTCTTTTCAACAAGTTTTTTCCGAAAAGCCACACTTTTCTTTCCCATGTTTGGCTTCATGACAGACGCTCATCCCAAAGGCTTCTTTGCAGCACTCCAGATACTCCTGACATCCTCCTCCAGCACCAATAAATATCAGCTCTTGATTAAAGAATCCTCCTGAAGCTGATGGCAAAGAGAGCCCTGCAATGGTGCAGAGTTGCTGCAAAAATACCTGGTGAATGCAAAGAGGAGAAAGGAAAGAGGAGAGGAGAGTAGAGTGGAGATGGACCCCAAGAGCAGCATATTTGTGTGAGGTCAAGAGCCCCTTCAGCCCAGCATCCCCAGTGCTGGTTCTAGACAAGAGTGGATGTGATGGAAAGAACAGTCTTGAGGAATGCTTCCCTGGCACCCACCCATCTGTGTCCCAGAGCTTGTCTTGATGCTTAATAGCTCTTGATGGATTTTCTTTTTCCTCCTAGAATTTTTCTAATCACTTTCCTAATCCTTGAAAAGTTTTGGCATTTACAGTGTCTTCTGGTAATTAGTCTCCAGCTGAAAGACACACTGTGGGAAGAGGTTTATGTGCTTTCGAAGCCTTGGTCTGGGTGCTGGGATCTAAATGGTGTCTGAAGATGGGAAACACAAACACAGAGGTAAGGAGTTTACTCCTCATCACTACAAAGTGCACACAGTGGGAGCAAAGTGTCTGGAGTCTGAATTTCTTAAAAGGAAATAAAACTGTCACCAGCTGCATGGTCAGAACCTGTCCTCAGCCCTATGCTCTCTCCCTAGAGAGTGGCACATCCCAGAGCAGCTGAAAACAAGCCACCGGGATGAGGCACAATTGCTGTTTAAGAGCTTTAGATCGGGGGGAAACACCCAAAGCCACAGTTTAACAAACACTCCCATTGCACTGGGGTGAGCTGAGTCTCTGCCTATGTTCAAAATGCACTGCTGAGAAGTTCGGTGAGGCCAAGAGCTGCGACAGAAAGACACGGCCAGAGCAGCAAAGGCTCAGCGTGATGACAGCCCCTCCTGTGGCACCTTGGACTGGCAGTGCCAACTCAGGCCACTCTTCCCCATCCCATCACAGCCAAGCACCAGGCTGGGGCTGTCCTTGGCTTCCCCAGCGCCACTGGCACGGCGGCTTCCAGCCAGCATTCCGTTCAGAAGCAGCTCCAACTGGACATGCGCAAAATAAATCCCATTAAGCTGCAAACGGCATGAAGTAAAGGCAAATCAGCTGCAGCAATAACCGTGAACTTTCCCTGCCGGAGGCTGGGGACAGGGTGCAGTGGGGCCCTCAAAGCGCCCGGCGGGGACACGGCTCCAGCCTGAACTAATGGCACATGCGTGGCCCAGGGACTTCAGCATCACGGTTAATTGTGATGAGCAATAAAATTCCAGCTGGGGATGAAGGTCCCAATGCCTGCCAATTAGTCCTGGCATCCTGAAGACAGGCTGTGATGGGATTATTGAACCAGTCCTATTATGCACTAAAGCGTTCGGGGGAGCTCGCCACTGTGCCGCTGGTGAGCTGCTGGGAGCGGTGCGAGCACAGCACGTTGGGAAGGGTTGTGAGGGGAGCAGGGACGGGAACCAGGCACCCACCCACCCTTCCCACAGAAAAATAAGCACTTTTCTCACTCCCTGGCTTAAACACTCAGCATGCCAAAGGGGTTTGAGTCAGTGAATCTGGGCAGTGACCAAGATTTTGCTGTTGAAGATAAAAATGGATTTGTTTTCTGTCTTGAACAACAAACCCAAAGAAGCTGCATCAGCCTCCAGCTGAGAATATTTAAAAGGCAGAGCTGATACAAGAAGCTGTTTGCTTGGCCGTCTTGGCTGTATCTGTGATTTGGAGCTTTTTCCTTGGTAGCCCTGATGAGAATCCTTGTTTATAACATTATGATTCAGGGCATGAGGATGGACTCAGCCTGCCAAAAGAGCCACTTACTGTCTCCATCTCACAGAAGACATTCAGAGCCAGTGGGTTCACCACAGCAGACGATGTAGGAAGCATCCTGCAGACTCCTCATCCCAGCAGCCGCCAAGTGTACCTGACCCTCTGTCTCTGCTTGCTGCAAATGTTGCTGAAGAGATCGGTATCTGATGGGGGAAAGCCCAGAACTGCTGTTTAGATGACAGCAACAGTTGCAAACCCTCAGCATGGAGAGGTGCAGATGTGTCTGTCGGGAGTGCTGCCTCTCCCAGTGCCTCCCAGGAGGGTGCCCCTGGCAGCTCAGAGGCAGGGACCACATCTGGGTGTGTGCCGGTACCATAGCCCACATGGCGCCATCCTCAACCCTTCCTGGGGCTCTGAAGCCAGTAATCACCCCAGAGAGCCCCTGGTCTGGTCTGGACCTCAGGTCCTCTGAATTGTCACACAGTTCTCATGGCCTCTGCTCCCTCAGTACCATCGCTCACTTCTTTTGGATGAATGGCCAAAATGTGGTTTCATTTTGCACACTGGATTTGGTCTCTCACTGAGAAAGGTCATCTCCTGTTCACGGCTCACTCCAAAATGCCTCCTCTGGAGCAAGGATCTGGCTGTTGAAGGGCTCTCCCAGCTGCCTCATGGAAGGACCCAGGAGCTTTCTGCTGTGGTTCCAGCCTCTCCACTCAGCCCCATGCCCTTGGCAGCACTGCTCCTGCAGGACTAAGGGCAGGAGCTCAGAGGCAAGCCTGGGACGGTGCCTGCCCCAGGGCAGTGGATGCTAAGGCAATGGATGACAGAATTGAATTAGACATCATTTATTAGGCAATAAAGGGTCAGAGTAAGGCGGAAAATGAGCGAGATAGGAGAGGATGGGTTCTGGGCTGTGTCTGCAGGAAGAATTAGCAGGATGAAAAGCCTTTTGATTATTAGGGCAATATTTAGTGCCTGTGGCTGCAGGAGAGGAAATGCTGCTTCTTTTCACCCTGCTCAGTGCAGGGCAGAGTCAGGACTTATCCAGCTGTGCCCAAGGGCTGCAATGACCTGGTGGAGTGCAGCCACCACAGCTGAGGCCGTGCAGGATCCAGGGAAGGGTTAGGAAAGGTCCTGCTGCCAGAGCAAGGCTGCTCTGCCCATGCTGAGCTGCAGCCAGTCACTCTTTAAGAAGCTTTAAGAAGGTCTCAATTTTATCTCCAATCCATAAGCAGCTTTGCTTTTCCGCTTGGGAGCCTGACATGAGGTGCCTTGAGGTTGGGATTTATTTTACCTTTTTAATCCTGAGCAGGCACCCCCAGGCTCCCAGGAAGGTCTGCTGAGCCATTTAACTTCAGCCAGATCAGACAAGATGATGTGCACATCCCTGAGCCCAGAGGGATGCAGGGAAATGCCCTGGGAGCCGCCTGTGACCCACGACCTGCTCTGCTGTCCCCATGAGGCCAAGCAACACTGACAACCCACAGCCACGCTCCGGACTGACTCTGAATCCATCATTTCCAGTGCATTAATTCCTGCTCATTATTGATCACCTTGTACCGCCCTGGGACTGTGCTGTGCTCCACACACTGTGAGTTATGAACCCATCGATATCTGACCTCAGTAAAGGATGTGCCCTCAGGAGCCACCCTCCCCTCATGGGAGGAGAGGGAGAAGGGAGGAGGGAGAAGGGAGAGGGAGAGGGAGAGGGAGAGGGAGAGGGAGAGGGAGAGGGAGAGGGAGAGGGAGAGGGAGAGGGCTCATCAGGTTGCAAATCCTAATGTGCCCACTGACAGTACTTACCTGCTCCTAACAGAGCATATCGTGCTTATCACATAGCTAATCACTATAATGGATTGTGCTATAGGTAAAGCACAGCCCTTCAGTCATGCATTCCTGAGGTATTTGGGAGCCAGAGAGGAGAAGACCACCAGGGCACATCAGTTTTTATGATTTTAAAGATTCTAGGGTCAGCAGCCAGGATTTATTCTGAATCACAGACATGCAGGGTCTTCTCAAAACTCTCAGCAGCCTTCACGGCCACTGCCTCATGGAACATGCAGGCAGGAGGAGGACAGGGGGGAGGCTCAGTGCTGGAGGGTCTTTCAGAAGCAAACAGTAATTTGATTTATTAAAAACCAGATGCTCAAGGGCTCAGCTCACACTCAGGACTTGGGTGCAAAATCCACAGGTGTGCTGTAAGTGGGTGAGTGCCCACGGCTGGGGAACATGCCATCAGCAGCTTCTCCTGATACTGCAGGAGAAATATCAGAGGATTTGCTCCTCAGGTCCAGGGTGGGACGTGGGCAGCAGCAGGAGCCATGTCCCATCGGCAGCACTTTGTGCGATTTAGGTGCATTAAAGGACAGAACAGCTGCGGCATCAGCTGCTCTGGAGACACTGGGAGGGAGGGAGCATTGATCTCTGCCTGGCTGACAGTCTCTGTGACTGGAGGCAACAATTTGAGCATCCCCGAGGAGGATGCAGAGCCGACACACGGCACTAATGACAGCGCCGGAGGCAAAAAGAGAGGACTCAGTCTGGGTCATGCCTGTGGTGCTGCACGCTCACAGCTTCGCACTGAGGGTCTGAAGTGGGAGGGAACCATGTGCACTGAGAGCCCTGGGGCTGTTGCTTGTGTCCCACAGCACCACGACGACTCTCGACCCAGAGGAGAGCACAGCGGGGTGTCCCCAACCCACTAATGGGCTGCCAGTGCTGGGGAGAAGGAGGGAGAGCTGGTGGCCTTCTCAGGGCAGGCAAGGAGAGGAGTCGAGGTCAGGCTCAGGACAAGATCAAGTTGCTCAAGCAGGGTGTGAGCAGCAGCATTTCCCCCCATAGGATTCCTTGTCATTTGGCTTTGTCTTTCCTCTTACCACTTTTCCTACTGAAGGACTTTCTGCACGGAGCAGGGAGTTCTTCCTAAAGCCCTTGAAATAATATGTCCAAACACCACCTCCCTGCCACCTGCTGCTAATGGCAAGATAAGCCTGTATTTGAGGATGGATGGCACATAGTTCTGTGTGTACCAGGGAACAAAGGGATGCCAAACATGGAGAGCCAGAACAAGGACACCCAGTGAGACAAGGGGCTTGTGTAAAATTGTGAGTTGCGACGTTCACTGCACAGACCCATTGGTTGGAGAAGGGTGATGGGTTTCTTTCTGTTAGAATTGCTGACGTGCCTTCAGATGACCTGCTGTAAGGTGAGACAAAGGAGAGGACAAGGAGGGCTGGCTCTGCTCTCTTTGGGACGAGCACACCCCTGTAATGCTGCTGCTGGCAGAGCTCACATGCAGCTCAGTGGCTGCTCCATCACGGGGTAAAACTGGTCTTGCCTTGAGCAGCTCCTCAGCTCTGTACACCTGAGCAAATCCTCCAAGAAAGCAGAAATCCCCATTGTGGGACACCCTGCCGATGGCATGACCACATGTACCAGCTTCCTGTAGGTAATATTAATAATTTTTGTTGTATATAATTTTTATGAGCTGCAGACTCAGAAATGCCAGTCTCTTGCCTTTGTCAGAAACCAGAGCAGCTCTACATATGTATTAAAACCCAGCACATGCAGTTTGTTTTAAATCACCTTAACTTCTTGTTCTAGTGCAGTATCTGCCAGCATCCATCTGCCCTGGGAGGTGTTACACAGCGTTTCCCTTTGTAAAGCCCCAGTCCCTCAGAGCCTTGTTGCTTTAGATCATATTTCCTCAATAAGACATAAGCTGTTGGCAAAAAAGAGCAAACACACCACAAAAATGACAGGGAGCCTGCAAGCACATACGGAGAAAAGGCAAAGCAAGTTTTGCGCTTCCTATCCATGCTCTCTTGAGTGTCGTGCTAAATTCCCAAACTGACTGGAAGCAGAGACATCCAAAGCCCAGATGTTTTGCAGCCAGGCAGTGGGAATTGCTCTTGTCCCCATGCTTTCATCACAACATTTTCATCTTTAGAGGCTCTTAATTAGCTGCTTCGTCGTTTGCCAAGTCCTCTTTGGTTTTGCAGGCTGCATGTTGGGATAGGGCCACCCTGGGTGCAGAATCCCAGCATTTTTATTCCCACAGGACCATTCCAGTTCCCTCTATAACCTTTATGGAAATACAAAGCAGCATGTCCCTCCAGTCCCCAAATATGTTTTCCAAGTAATTTCTTTCTAAGAAATTTAGAAGAAGGCTTAAAAATCCCCTTTTCAGCTCCATTGCTCTAAAGCACTAATGCTGTAAAAAAATGGCAACAGCCTCAAACCTCTGGGCAGAGGCTGCTCCTTTGGGGTAATCCCTTCTGGAGCCAGGCTGCTCCTCGGGGCTGTGATGCTGCTCCCCCAAAAAAGAGCTGGACTCCTACAGAGCTCCAGGGAGGCTCAGAGAGGGTCACACTGTGCTCACAGCTTCTGCCAGCCCCTACAAGAGGGGGATGGCAGTGTCCCCTTCCCACTAACCTCCAGCTGAGGAGGGAAAGCACAGGGATGAAGCCAGTCCTAAAGCATCACTAGGCTCCCAAGTGACTCAGAGGAAGAGCAACCATACAGTGCTTCCTTTATTGATTTATTTATAGAGAATGAGATATTAATGCAAGACCTGTTGTTTGTACAGGTTTCTTCTCACCGTGCTGAGAGAGAAGCCCTGTGGTGTGGGGGTGTGTGAGTGTGGAGTGCTAATCCCTGCCTGCTCCCCTCGTCCCCTCCTCGCTCCATCTGTTCCTTCGGATGATTCACTTTGACTTCTCAACTTCGTATTCCCCTTTCCCCACCCCGAGCAGGAGAGTATCTGGCAATTAAAATATTAGCAGGGGGGAAACATTTCATAATGCACATAATTATTCCTTAGTCCAAGGAATTTTAATTAGCTGAACACAGAAAACCAAGTTTTGCAGGTTGGACCCCACAGCCTGGTGCTGAGACTTCGCTGGCCACATTCTCCTGTCCCCAACGTGCCTGGGATGGTCTGTTATTGCTGGGTCAGAGATTGTGCATCCAGATTTTCCTGCAGCTTTAGTATTTTTTTTTATGGTTTGAGTTTTACAATACACAGGCTTTACAGCAGGGTACTTTCTGTGATTTTTTTCTTTTTATCTTGGCTTTGGTTTTTGCTCAGTAGCATAACGAGATGATGGGATTTATGGGCAGCTCTGGGTCTTCTGTTACAGCTTTTCTTAGCAAGATCATCATTTTTGCCACTACCCTTGCTGGCCTTACTCTCTGGCTTTGCTCATCCCCAAGAGTCACAGCCCACATTAGTCTCCAGCTCTTGTTCAAGCAACCCAGGCAGGGATCACACAGGAGCTGTTGTAGCTAAATAAAAGTTTCAAGAGCAGCAGGGTTTTAAAAGTCTGCTGAGCTATTTCTGCTGTCATCCATTAACACCAGTCTGAGCAAAGCCCTGCTTACTGGGGACAATGGCAAAAGGCATCCTTGGCTGGAGGGCTAAGGACTAACACAGCAGTCTTGAAGGACTGGCTGGGGACTGAGAAAGCAGCCAAGAACTGCACAAATCCAGGAGTTATAAACTGGGGAAAGGATAAAAAGAAACAGGGTATTCTTTCTTAATGATGCCAAACTCAGGACTCAGGTGAGGAAGGTGTGGGCCAGCTCCAGTGTTTGCCTGAGCTGCTCCAGGAGGAGCTGCCTCATGGCTGAGGAAGCAAAGGCTCCACTGAGATGTGAATTTGGGGCTGTGATTTTGGGGGCAGCAGCTATGAATTCTGAGGGATCCCCAGAAGCCACCAAAGATGAACCTTCCTGTAGGTTACTGATGAAGGGAAGCAAAGAACATCCTTCAGCTGAGATCATTATAAGAATTTAGGGAAGTCCCCACGGGGCACACAGCAGTCTTTTCAGGCTGATCCTGGATCCAGCCCCATCTCAGCAGCAGGACTCTCAATGCACATCCCTCAACCATGTTTTACTGCAAGTGGGCTAATGAGATTCACTCATTAAAAATCCTGCCAGCCCGCCCACCCAGCCAGAGCGTGAGGAAGAAGATCCATCAAAAATCTTCACTCCCTGGCTTTTGTGGAGTTAACACTTGAGCCTTGTGATTTTCTTCAGCACGAGTCCCAGACTGGGCACCAAAGGACAGAGGGATGCTGGTACTGCAGCCTTGCTCCTTCAGCATCTCTGCAGGAAGGGCAAGGGCCACAGCTCCCTTTTCACGCTCTCATCTCTGACAGCTTGCAGAGACGAGGACATTTCATTGCTTTCACTTACACTTCGCAAATATTGCCCCACATGTTTGGCCAAATACTGGATTTTTTCCCCTCGAGGGAAAACTCCCAGTTGCGATGTTGTCTGTGACAGTGCTAAGACATGTGCAGAGACTGAGAGTATTCCTTGCAAGGGTGTGTTTCCTAGGGCTATGTTTTAGCTTAGCAAGTACAAGATCATTATCTTGCGAGTCCTTCCCTGGAAAAGACCAGGGAGGAGTCCCTGGGGGTTTTACAGGAGCGGCACAGCCTCTGGCAGGCAGCCTGCGGGCAGGACTGACCCTGTCTGGGATGGAGCAGCTTTGCCCATCCTCCTCATGGGCTTCCCCAAGCTCTGCTCCCTCCAGTGTCATTTCCATTTCTCCCACTAACATCCCCCTCCTTACCACTAAAAAAAAAAAAAAAAAAAAAAAAAAAAAGGCATAAAGAAGGAGGAATTTCTAGAGGGTCCAATTGCCTGGGCAAGGAAAGCCTTTCCCATAGCAGCCAGGGCATGGCAGGGCTGATTCTGCCCTCCAGCAAGGTCAGAAATTACTCACTGGGCAGTGTAAAATATCACAGTAGTATTATCTTCCATGTCTAAGTGCCCTGTCCACTCCCTGCTAATTTACTGCGGTCCTGTACGGAAGCAAACCCGAGCCCACAGCCCTGAAGCCAAGGCAGCTGAGTTGCCAAGAGTTTTCAAGGAAAAGTAAAAAATAAGGTGAGTTAAATTCATGCTTTGTGTGCTCCTAAAGCCCAGCTGGGCTCAGCTCTGCAGGGCTGAGGCTCAGCTGGGACAAACCAAAGCGAGCACAAACCAGGATGAAGTTACTGGATGAGCAGTGCTTTTCTCCAGAACCAGCCCTGGAGGCATGGCCAAGGTGGTGAGTGCAGACCCTGGACTTTGCAGTGCCAGAGAGTTGGATCTTCAGGGACAGAACAGACACGCATCCCTGGGGGTGGTCACCACGGACTCTCATAGCCATCCAGCACCAGAAACAGTCTGTGCTGGCAGCAGGGTGAGCATCACCCACGTGCTGACCACAGGGCTTCCTGGTGGCTAGGGACTGTTGGGAGCCACTTCAGACACACACACAGCCTTCGTGGGCTGGACACACTTTCCCACAGCTCCTAAACCAGGGAAAAGTAAAAGGGCTCCATTTGGAGCAAGGAAGGTTGAGGGTAGATGCTGGGATGTTTATCCCAGCTCCAAGAGCAGGGGAAATGGAAGGGATTAAGGACAGAGGAGACAAGTAATTAGCAGCAATGACACTGAGAGAGCTGGTCCTGCCCCAGAGCTAAGAGTGGTGACTGGTAGTGATCCTTTCCTATGAAATCTGCCTGTGGAAAATAAAAATAACTCTACTCATCTAAGATTCACCGGCACCACATAACCTACATCAGCAAGGCATTATCACCTAATTACAAAGCCTCCCTCCCCAAAACTGCAACCAGCCAGGCTGGCAAGACATCCCATTATATTTGGGAGCGCGATGGGAAATCTCGTGTGGTTTCCCTGCAAGGGACAAAGCAAGTAGGGCTGTTTTTTTAGGAAGAGCCACAATAATGCCAGAGGAGGAGGGAGCCAGTCTTTGCCAGTGCTGGGCAACACAAGGTAGGAGCGAGGGATGCTGATGGAGCAGAGCCAAGGCCGTCTCCTCCCCACGCCAGGTGCCTGCAGGACACAGCTGCTGCAGGACCAAAGCCAGGCTTGGACCGGTGCAGTGCAACTCAAATCCAATCCGTTAAGCAGGGAGAAATGATACCAGGAAAATGACACTTCCAGCTTTAGCAGAGAGTGTGCTGGAGTTAGCAGAGAGATGAAATCTCAAAGGGGTGCTTGCTATCAGCAATCACAAAAAGAGGGGCAAGGATGTGGGGTAGAAGCAGAGCTGCAGACACTGGTAAAGAAACTTTCACAGCTCTGTATTCATCTTTCCAAAACTGCTGGAGGACTCAGTGTGACCTGGGCATCTCTGTCCTTCATCCCACAGGAGACTAATAGCAGCTCCAGGAGGAGCAATGCCTGTCCTCCATAGCTGGTGGTCAAAATAATAATAAAAAAAAATAAGAGGCAGAAAGTAATTGAAGCCCAGGAGAATGAGGCGAATTTCATACCTGGTAGAATTTCCCATGGGAAAAGTTTGCTGGCTGTAATGCCACTCTTATAAAAAAGAAAATTTTTCCCTTGGGAATATTTCAAGATTGATGAAAACTTATGAGTTTCCACTGGGAGAAAGGGTGGGAGAACCGAAGACATTTGCCATAGTCCCATTTCTGCCTTCAGGGAGAAAACAAAATTTATGGGCACTGGTTGAGCAGTCACATGTTGAGCTGAGAAACCCCACTGAGCTCTCCTAAAGCTTTTTCCACATGTGCTGAATATCTCCTCCCACAGGGGAAAAAAAAAATCTGATATTGCATTTTGCTCCAATTCAGGTAAAAAAATGGATTCAAAATCTCATTCTTGAGCATGGGATGGGATATAATTTTCCAGCTGGCAGCAGCTGCCTTCCGTCAGCAAAACCTGTGCTCTCTGCAGCTTGCCCTGCCCAGCCTACCCCAGTGTCACCAGTTTAATTAGTTGCTGTCCCCAGTGCCTGTGGCTCAGCTTAACTTCATGTGACCAAACCCTGCTGTGCTGGCCAAGCTGGACTCTTGATTGCACCGGGGAGCAATCACTGCCTTTCCCCATGTTCTTCCCCCAGGACTTCATGCCTGGCAGAAATTAAAATTTGGAAGCTGGGCCCAGGTGGGTTCATACATGCCTTAGTCACTCAATCTTGTCCTTTCTCTACTGAGGAAAACAGGAAAAAAGACACCTAAGGGAAATGAATCCTCCACTGAGCCTTGATGCGCAGCTTTCCAGGCTGCTGAAATCTGTCTGGGAGTGGGATTAATACGCACCGTGGGCACTCGTGGAGTTAAAGAGCATCCTCACCAGATGCAGGAGGGTGCAGGGAGGGGCCAGGAGGGCCACGTGGGGCAGAAAACACAAAGACAGGCTGACAAAACTGGGCTTCAGGCTCAAAGAGATAATGGGAACAAAGATAATGGGAAAAGAGGCGTCCGTTGTTCATCCTCTGCTGACTGGGACAAGGTGGGATGGACTGAAACAGCAGCAAGAACATTTAGGGTTAGACAACAGGGAAACCCTTGCAGGACAGCAATTAAACATGGGGCAGGTTGGTCGGGGAGGAGGCAGACACGCTGTCACAGTGAAGAACAGACCAGATGCAGTTTCCATCTCTGGGCAGATGCAGGCAGAGCTGTTCCTGCCTGGACACAGGGCTCCGGACTAGGCAAATCTCTGAGGTTTCAAATGGCTCCATTTTCCACTGGTCCAGCCCAGGCCAGACCCTTCCTGATTCCCCGGGGGATACATTTACAGCCACTTTTTGTCACTTTGCCCCTTGTTTTCACCAATAACAGCAGTACCCAGCCATGGCTTGGGCACCCAGGTGTGGTCCCATGGAGGGAACTGGATGTACTGAGCTGCATCCCTGTGTGAGCTGAGGGGCTGGCAGCATGCATGGCTGGATGCAGCAAGCGCGGACAAGGACATCTGCTTGCACATTTTGCATGGGCTCACACAGCAGAGGGAAAATACCTCAGAAGACGTGGGAAAATACCTCAGAAAGGTTTGTTGAAGTGACACTTTTCTTGTTTGGCTCCATCAGCTGGATCAGGAATCTCAACTGGTACCTCAGAGCACTAAAGTGATCTCTTTCCCTTCGGATACACGATCAGGGACTTCTCCAAAAAAAAGACAATAGACAGACAGTATGTTTTCTGTGAAGAAGAGATGCAGCACCAATGGACTGCACTGTATCTACCAGACTGACCTGTATTTCCCTCCATGCCACAGCCATGTCCTGCTCCTTTCCTGGGGTTCAGACAGCAGCCAAACCTGCACCACCCACACCAAAATCTCTTCCCCATGGCAATCAGCAGCAGTGAACTCAGGGACAGGGTTTCATCTCGCTCTCAGGGTAGAAGAGGGGAGCAGGAGGGATGCACAGGAGGGGGTAACCCTGCTGCTATGGAGTTTACCAGCCTTTTATGGTGTCTGATTTTTGTCATCTGCAAAGCTATCAGCTGAAAGCGTCAAATTAGTGCTGTTAGTCCACTGCGCAGCTCTTATCTGTGTCTCTCAGGATGGAAGACACTTCAAGATGATTATTGTTCCCCACTGCTCCTGAAATGAAATTGGCCCTCCCAGAGTGCTAAAAGGGAACCGAGAAATTGTTTGCCTGAATTTGCATGAAAAGCCCTGGAGACATAATGAAAGGGGGTGACAAGCCCAGTGTCACCTTCTGCCAGCTAAAAGACAGAAGAAAAAATTTCCTTTGTGTTTCTGCTTCACTTTAGGGCCTTGATTCCCTTTCCTGCCCTTTTCCCCCATTCCTGTCCCCAGGCTCCTGAGCCCTCCACATCCGCCTGCCCCACGACTGACACGGGGGCTGCCTGTTTTGGAGTCTGGGTAATATTTTGTCACCCAAGGAAGTATGGCCTGTGCCCCATGGAGATGTAGACTCTATTCCCAGCACTGCCACAGCATCTGTGTGCCCAGGGCACAGCTCTCCCACTTTCACACCAGGCAAAAAGTGGGGCCCCGCTACTCTGGAACATCCTATTCTGCTGTAGCTTTTCCCCAGTTTAGGAAGTCCTGCCCATTGGAAAGAGGTGCAGTGGCACAACTTCAGGTCCCAGCCATTGCAGCTTGGTATTTTCTTTTTGAAGTATTTTTTTTTTTTTTGTATTTTTTTTTCCACCTAGTTGGCTGGGAGTAAGCAAGGAAAGACAGTCCTGCAGGACAGACAGGTGGCTCTGTGCTTCCAGGACTCCTCCTGATTGCCGTAGAGTCGTCAACCCAAACCTGCAACACCCTGGATGGGGCAGGAGTTTAATGACGCGGCTTTGCTGGTGAAAGACCCACAGCATCAATGCAGACACTGCTGGAGGTTGTCTGGGGAGAGGTTCCTCCCTGGGCTGACAGCAGCATTTCATCAGCCAGCTCCTGCAGTGCCCAGATGGGACTCCAGATCCAAGGGTTCACCCAAGCGTGCTCGTACATGTGTGTGTGTGTGCTTGCCCACGCTGGGCAGCAGGCAGGCTGTGCAGGCAGCCGGCTCAGGGGGAGCTGCAGCCTGCTTCCAGTAGGGAATTTGCTCACAAGTCATCTTTTTGAAATTGTTAATTCCCACCAGCCTTGTGGTGTCTGCTGCCTTCTTCCTCCAGCATTGGTTATCCCTGCCTTGCGGCTTTCCTTCGCACTGGGAGCACCTACTTAGATTTCACACTTGTGGGGAAGGCCTGGAAATAATGATGTAAACAGGCACGAAAGCTAAAAAACCCAAAGGAGAATACTGAGAGCACAGAAAATGTGAACAAAACATAGAAACTCATGATTTGTTTGGTTTGAGAGAGGAGACAAAAAAATCTCTGCCTCGCTTTATTGTAGCAGTGCTGAGCCATCTCCTCGCTGAGGATTATGGAAGCTGCTTTCTGTGAGTCCAGCCCCACTGGCTCCTCTGTTCCCAAAAACTTCATCCCACGTGGGTCTTTCCATGCCACAGTCTGTCTGCAGCCAGTACAAGTGCCTGCATGGGTGGAGGTATGGGGAGGGGCTGTGCTGCAGAGACCTCAATCCATGTTTTTTCTTTTAGTCCATACACAAGGAAATATTACGGAGGAAGGACCAGCTCAGCTGGGGTGTCTCCCTCAGTTTTCTTCGCCTTTCATCAGCAGGGGAGGCAGACATGAGCTTCTGCTCAGCAGACGGGTGGTAGGAACTGCTTCAAAGATGGACACTCCAGCAGTAAACCCTGAAACTGTCCCCAGGGCAATGCCAGGAGGCACTTCCAGCTCTCCGTGTCAGTCCCACAGGATTTGCCCCACCACCACAGCACCACAGCCTCAAAATTCTTTCTTCTTGATCAGTAGATTTGTTCCCTGGGGAACCAAAGCCACTGACACTTCGCTGAACCAAGGAGCCATCCTTAGGTTCATGTGCCAAATGGAAAAAAAAACACAAATGAGATTTGGGGTACTGTGGTTTTAAAAGTATGGTGAGAGTCAGGGTTGGGAGATTAGCCCAGGTAAGGAACACAGGCAGGAAGGGATGTGTGTGATGCTCTGCTTGTCCCAATTTGTTTCGTCAGCTTTAATGGCAAGCTCAGGAGAAGACAAGAGCACCAGCCACCTCTGCCAGCTGCAGCAGAGCTTTTTGGAGTGATGTGACAGTGTGGCTCATGGAGGACACAAATCTCTCCTGCCACAGGTCTGCATTTACTGTATTTAATCCCAGCACCTCGCTGGCTGCAGCTCTGTGAAGGACCCAGCCAAGTCTGCCAGCCCACAAACATTCCCATTTCTCCATCACCCTGCCTGGCCAGTATTTTTGCATCAATCTCCACATTGGTTTGGAGAGCTCTACAAGGGTTTTAAAGCACAGCAGCAGCCCCCAGTCCTGGGGGGAGTTTTGCAGGGCTGGTCTATGGATGCATCATGGCAGGGAGAGGGAGGGGTGAGCACTCACGTTGAAAAGGTCCATTCCTGGGGAAGAGATTCCTGTCCACCGTGGAGCTCTGGGTGACGAAATACGATGGAGCAGCCAGCATGTGCTGGAGCGTCCTTGAGGGACTAGAGCTGATACAGGGCTCACACCATGAGAACCTGGTGGGGCATCAGCATATCGGTCACTCTCCCACACCCTGACACATCTGTCCCAGTCTCAGCAGAGCAGCACCATCCCCTGTCCCAGATGACATCTCCCAAGTGCGACACCGGCAGCATCTGCAGCAGACACAAAGTCTTACGGGGTGTTTCCTCCAGGTCTCTGCCTGCTTTTGACTCCCTGCAGCAGCAGCAAATACAGCTGGAGTCACACCAGTGCCTTCATGCCACTGCTCGGAGAAACCGTGCTGACACATTCTCCCTTTTCCCTATTTTCCCACTTCCAGCAGCGCAGTGGGAGGGTTTTTTTTGCTGCTTCACCTCCCACAGCCAAGCGAAGGTGGGGTATTGTGTAACAGGCATCATCGGGAAGGGGAACAGAGTCACGGCACGGGGGGCTGGGGTCACTGGAGGGGGACAGGGGAGGGCAGTGGGTGAGTCTGGCTGGGCTGGGGTTATGGGGCCAGAGGAGCCCACTCTGAAGGGGACTCAGGCACAGCAGGGCCCTCCCTGCGGCAGACCTTGTTGCCATGGTGGGGAATAAACCTGCCTGGAGCAGGAGAGGAGAATCTGCAAACAGCCATCGCATCCATGGGAAGGCTCATTCGCTGCGACTGGCTGAGAGGGGAGAAAATCAGATGGGAAAATATATGCCTGGGAATTAAGAGGGATCTTTTGTAGTCAACAAAGGGACCAAAAAGCCTGGCTACAGAGTGGGAGAAGAAAACTTGTGGGTCAGTGGTGAAATGAAAGCAGCAATTACAATGGGAAAATGCTTATATGTACATATGGCCAAAGAAAAGCAAATAGCAGTCTTTATGTTATGGAAGATGTGAAATGTTAACAATGTGAAATGCTAAGAATGCAAAAAGCAAGATGAAAATACCAAGGAAAAAGCATGCCTGGAAGGACTAAGGGCAATAAGAAAGAAGTAAAATTCTGTTTGTACTATTACAGACAAATGCTTAATAGAGATGGCAAAATTGCTAATGATACATAACAGGCAGAAGCAGGCAGCAAATATTTCTGTTTGGTATTTGGAAATGAGCAGGCAGCTATATTTGTCTCACGTCAAGCTGCTGAAGCACTTTCTAGTTCATTAATTATGTGGCCTTATTAAATATCATCTGCCAGGAATAAACACAAGAGAAGTGGTAGGCCAGGGTGCCTCAGCTCCATGCCCTGCCTGAGCTGGATCCTGGAGTGAAGCCCAGAGCCAGGGATGCTGCAGGATGTAAAGGTGAGTTTGCTCCTGGAGTGGGGGCACGGGATGACTGAGATCAGTGCTGCCAGCTCAGCCTGGCTTTAATCCTAGGCAAAATAAAAGACAATCTGATGTAAGACTCGATTAATAAAGAATTAAAGGATATAAATCTAATTAATGCCAGCCCATGTGGTTTATGGAAAACAATGTCTTGTCAAACAAAGCTGGTTTGTTCCGTGATGGGGTGATGTTGGGTTAGTGGAGGTGACTGCATGCTGCACCAGCCCATGCTTTGAGGGGACCCAGCTCTGAACTAGAGGGTGTCCTGGTCCCCAAAAACTGATGCAATGCCTAGTAGCAAAGGACATGCAGTTCTCCTTCTCTGCATGTGGAAATGGGGTGCAAACAGATGCCATCTGCAGGGATTAGGGCTGTGATGATGGAGGCAGAGGAAGTCTGTCCACAAGCAGCAGTCAGTCCCTCTGCTTTCCCTGCCCTGCCAGCACACATACAGCCAAATTTGACCCACAAGCAAGGAGCAGAGAAAGGAACAGGCATCCCCAGTCATGTCCACTAGTGCCATGCACATCTGGTAATCAGCCTTCATGCCCAGAATAGTACGAAGCCACGCAGGGCTCTGATGGGCACTGGGCAGGCATCACTCAAATGCCAGGGGCAGGGGGTTTAACAGGAACTGCATATTTCTGGCATACTGCTCATCACTCCACTTTCACTCTGGAGGAGGAATTATCATTACAAGAAATACAAAGGTGTGCTACACCAGCTGGTCCCAAAGCATGTGTTGCATCACCTTGAGGTGCAGCACCAGAGGGGGACTGAGAGAGCTGCTTGCAGGGCAGCACAGGCTAGAAAAGTCCCTTTATTGATTGAAAGGGGAGAATAGCTTCTGTTCAAGGCATGTGAGCAGAGGCAAAGAGGGAAACCTCATGGAGGTCTCATACCCTGATGCACCCTGGTGCCATGAGCCTGGCTGGCCATGAACCCCAACAAGGCCCCATCCCTGCACAGATGTCCCCTCCCTAGGGACCATGTCCCCAGGTGGGGAGCACAGAGGTTCATCTGCATCAGTTTTATCTGTGCTCCAAGGCTCAGCCCGTTTCAGCCTCATTGCCATTCCATGTCCTCGTGGCATCTCCTGACACTGGATCATTTACAATGCCCAGGAGGCAAATACAATGACTCATTATTATTAGTTAATGAAGCATCCAAGCACTAAACCCACAGTCTGCCGAACGGATAAAGGAGCCGAGGCTGAATCCGATTTACCACGCATCTCGCCAGCTCCTCTGGCAGCGATGGAGCTGCTGCTTCCTGCAGCCCCCCAGCCCCTTTCCCGACACTGTGGATGCAGGCAGCAGCCAGGAGCTGGCAGGGAGCGGGGCCAGGAGCATCCATCCCACTGCCAGAGCTGGTGAGCGGTGCTGGCTGCTCCCGCCGTGTTACCTCACAGAGCAGAGACCACCAGTAAGGCACTGGTATCTCCCCTCCTGCAGTGTCATGGGCTTGTCAGGGCAACTCCCTTACTCCATGCCAGCTTCAAAGCCACCACCCTCAGGGGACAAGGGACCCCAGAGGACAAGGGATCCCACTCTGAATTTCAAGCCTGCACCAAGAGATCAAGGTGGGATAAGGGCAGGGGGAGGCATGAAGGACATGACACGTCCTTGGCTGACAGCAAAGGTAATGCAGAATTTCTCAGGCTGCATCTCCCTTCCCAGAAGAATAAATATTTGATAACAAATTACTTTGAAGATAATCCACTTAATCCTTTGCCATGTCTCCAGGTTTCAATATAATTAAAGTGTGATTAATTTTCTAAAGAAAAGCTAAAATCCCATGCCTCCTCTCACCCCCTGTCCCCAGGGTGCAAGGGATGGGCTCAGCCCATGACAGGGATGATGGGGTCCTGCCAAGCTCGCTGCTGGTGGTCAGGCAAAGCCCAGAATTGTACCCACACACATCCTGCATGGCTCAAATCACCAAGCTTGAAGCAAGAGCAGGAAAGCCAGATGTGTTTCTGGCAATGGGAAGGGCTGACACAGGGATGCAGTTCCAAAGAGCCGCTCACCCAGTTGTGTCCCTGGACTGGGAAGGGGCTTCTGATCCCATGTCAGCTCCCCTCAAACTCTTCCCCAGCCTCTCACTTCCGTAAGACCTTGTACCCTGCCCAGGGCAGCTGATGTCCCACTGGAGTCCCTATTTTAAGGCACTGGGGTCTGCAGAGCTGGTAGGATGCCCACCCTATGCTCTTCTGCATCTCCCAAGGGCTGGTGCAGCTCCACACTGGGCGTTTCAGACACTTAGCTCTTTAACTCCCACCTTCAGAGAGGCAAAAAATGTGTTGTAGTGGTTTTTCTCATGACAGTGAGCTGCTAGTGTGGGCTGGGGAGTGGCACGGAGGGGAGGGGCGTGGGCTGTGCCCTGTTAATGGAGTGGGATCACCTTTCACCCCTGAAGTGCCGAAACCGGGGTTGACTCAGTTGGTCAAAAATAGACTGTGAGGGAAGGTGTGAAAGCCAGGGAAAAAAAGGAAAACAGGAGAAAAATAAAGAAAAGCCAACCAACCTAAAACAATCTGCATTCGCCTCTCTCAGGGTCCTGGAGCTGTGAGGGAGGGGCTGGGCACTTGGGGTATTTCAGAGCCCATTGATAACTCCAGCGAGCCACACTGACATCTCCCTGATGCTCCCCGACTTTGCAGCACTGGTCCCCATGGGGATGGTGGCAGCTCTGACTCGGTGTCACACCTCACAGCACCCAGGGAGGGGTGGGCATGGGGGTGCTGGCAAGCAGGTGACACTGTTGGAAGAGGAGGGCAGGACCCTCACACTGCTCCTCACCTCCCAGCACAGCTATCAGGGAATCAGACATTCAAAAACACCACGAGGTGCATCCCTCATTTCCAGCTGCATCCCTTGTCCTGGAGCTGTTTGCAATAAAACCAGGTTGGATATTCTGGGTTTTTGCTGATGGATGTTTAGTGGAGCAACCCAGGAAGCCCCAGCTTTCCTACAGACCATTGCCACAGTGTCCCTGGGGCAGCATGGGCTGAGTTTGCCCTAGCCCCCTGTGTGCCCTGTGGTCCCGCTGTCCCCTGACACCAAGACAGAGCAGAGCAGAGGACAGAGGCAGCCCTGGTGGAGCAGCTTTCCCAGGCAACACTGGGAGGATGGGCATTACTGCATTCAACTCTGACTCTTAGTCCTGTATGACTGGTGTCACCACCTTGTCATCCTCAGGGAATTTCTCAGGACTGAGCCAGCTCCTTTCCTCCTGATTTTCACCACCGGATACTCTCAAGAGTTCCCAGCTCCAGCCAAGCAGCCACAGTAGTAGAACTGCAGGGAGGTTTAGGTGGGAGTTGTTCCTGCTTGGGAACATCACAGCATGTCATGGACATGAAGCCACCAGCCTTGGTGCCAGGCAAGCCGAGCTGACCATGCCAGACAGGGGAACGTCATGCTTTGCCTACATCTAACAAGGATATGAATCCTGGCTAAAATTAACACCGCACCAGTCCTGGTGGGGCTTTCCTTATCATCTCCCCCGGGATAGTTGTATTTTCAGGTCAAACCCGTTAGGAGAAGCTTTGGAGCTCAGTACTGTTCATGGCAGAGTAAAACCCCCCGAGCGCAGAGGGAGCGTGGGAGAGCAGCACAGAGCCACGCTTATCAGATAGTTCAGCCTAGTCAATGTCAGCTCTAAGGACACAGATAAAGCTGTGTTATTCAGGATATGAGGTTTGGCTATTGAATATCAATAGCTGACCAGTGCTTTTAAGCATCAAACAGAGCAGGCATCTCACTGCAAGTCAGGATTCTGCCTTAGAGCTGCTTATGCAGCAGGCACGTGCGCAGGGATGTGAAAATCTGCCGACGAGAAGGAGCCAGTTGTCGAAGGCTGCCAAATTGTCAATGGAAAAAGAGTTACACTGCTGAAGGATCAGTTATTCAACAGACATGGCAGTTTCATTGCTGGGATGAATCAAAGAGCCGTGGCAGGCGTGGCGGAGGAACTCTCTGCCCGGCAGCGTCTGTGCAGCCGTCGGCGTACGTGCTGCTGGAAGCTGTCAGAGTGATGCTGCTCGCTAAGAGCAGGGAGTTTTTCCAATAAAATACCACTAGCTTTTTCATCATAAGGTCCAGGGTTTACATTAAATGATAATGAAAAGGAATAAAACTCAGCACATTCCCAGTTTTTCTCTTGCAGGTGCTCAGCACAGTGCAGTCTGCAAGGTAAGCGAGCTCTGCTCGGCGTACTTTGTTTTCACTGTACCCCAGGGTAACCCTGAGGAAGGGAAGAAACAATTACTTTCATAAGCCTTCATCCCTTCATCTTTCCTCCTCCTATTGAATGCAGATTCCCAAATGAAACCAGGCCAAGAAACTCCCGTGGTGGTCACTGATTGAGCCCACTCCCTTCACCCAGCTACAGCAAGGAGAGGTACTTTAGGAGCATCCTGATGGGCTTTCCCTCTCCCCTTACCGATCCCGGACAGTCATACTCAAAAGACCACGGGAAAAGGGATTGAAATCAACTTCAATAAGCACCTCCAAAAAAATCTGCCCTTCCCTGGCTGCCCTTCCCCACTGTCCCCTGAGACCCAGGACAGCCCTGAGGGCTGTGCCCACACTGAGGATGTGGAGTCCACCTGGGGCAATGCCAGCAGGCAAGTTTTGTATTTATTTCCCTTGGAAATATGTCCTTAATGGGCACTTAACATTATGCTTAAGTGACAACGAATTACACATTTCATTTAAGAGCAGGCACGAGGAACAGTGTAATGCCCTATAGACTAATGGTGCATTTCTCCTCACAGACAGCCAATTAAATATTTAATCAGCACAATAGCCGCTTAAGTATTGTATATGGCCATAAATACAACCCAATACATTTCCATGCCACATTAAGCTGAAGCTTGTAGACACTTGTCTCCCCAGAATCAGGCATGACAGCTCGGTCAACGCATCCCTTGAAAGCAGATTCTATTTATTTTCTGTCATATTAAGTGGGCATCATTTCTGTCCTGTCCCAGCCAAGTATATTAACTCTTCAGCAGCACTGTATGAATAATCTGCATCAAATCATGGAATAGGGGAAGATTGCCACCTTCCTGCTCATCAGCTGTCTGTGAGGTGACTGCAGATGTATTTGAATAATTTCTCTTTGGGTCACATCCTGGAGCTACAGCAGTGGTTAAAGGGACATTGCTCTCTCTTCTCCTCGTATGCTTTAAAAGAGATTAAAGATTCAGCAGTTAAAGAGACAAGCTAGAGAAAAAGGGGAAAGAAAGAATTCTGCTTCTCATTTAATGGAGAGGGCTGAGGTTAAAAAAGCATTAAAAATTCTGTTCTCAAATGGGGCTTATGAAACTCACCAAGGACACACTGGAGCACTCAGCTTGGGCTCTCAGTCAGGGCACAGCACAGGCTGTGGGTATGAGTGGGGCTTCCCATGGGCAAGTGGAGTCGCCCCAGAGGAAAACAGGGTATGCAGGGGTACGTCCAGTGCAGAGTACAGAGAAAGAGAAACATTAATTCCTCTTTCCCACTATCCAGAAGATGTATTCATTCCACCAGTGCCTTCCTTCAGGTTTGATTTCTATTCAGCTTGCTTTCAGTCTCCACTTCCCACGCTCTCATCGGCTCAATTATAACTGTAAGAATAAATCTATTTACAGCGCATTGTTGCAAAGTGAATCAATAAACCTGAAGCAAACACAAGGCCAAATCCTTAACAATTTGAATGGCTTTGTGTTGGCTGCAGCAGGTGCTTCCTCCCATATCCTCCCTGAATCTCTCAGGTAAGTGCTGTTTGCAAATACAAGGGTCATTCCTGGTACAGAAAGTTAAGCACGATGGGTTATTGACAGCCGATTTTCTTTTCTGGCTGCTGAGCAACTTCAGATACAAGTCAAAATCCTATTCTCCATTCTGCAAGCCACAGTGATTGGTGTTGGTAAAGAAACGAGAGGAATATGAGCCCTTGCTTGCAGAGACAAGCTCCACATTACAAGGGCATGCTGTGATACAGCACCTAAACATGGCAGAGACTGAGCAAGAAAGGGATGTAGGGTTAGACAGCACCTTCCCTGCTCTAGGCATTTCTAGGGCTTTGGAGAAACACGGAGCACAGAGACATCAGAATGCAGATGGGGGAGCAGGTGCCAATCTGCCTCACACTAGGATGGAGATGCCAAACATCTGGGCCATTTGACTACAGGGGATGCACCAGGGTAAACCCTGCAAAATGTCCCTGTAAGGTTTTTCAAGGGTTGTGAGCCACCCTTTGGATGGCTAGAGGCTGTGAAAGGGTGGTGTGTAAGGAAAGGTCAACTCTTGGAGGGACACCAGGTTTTGGTTAATTTTATGTGTCTTAAGAGTAGTTTCTGTAAAAATCTGTTACATTACACAAAGGTTTTGGGAAAGCAGAGGCTTCATGACTTGCTGGAGATCAATACACAAACCAGGCACTCCAGCATCATCCTGGCCCCATGACCAGCTGGTGGGATTGGCTGGGCTGAGTGGATTGACACCGTCCCAGAGAGCTGTGGTGGCCAGTCAGGACAGTGATAAGGGACTTCTTGACCTTAGAGGGTTTCAGTCTGACATGTTATTGCATCCTTGGCCGGGCTCTGAGCATGCTTTTGGTGACTGAAACATCCTGGCTGAAGCGCAGTAAGGCTTTAAGCCACATGAACACCCTCATTTCTGTGCCCCTTGCCTTAAATACAACCTGAATTTCATCAAAAGTCGATTTGATCCCAGACACAGATTGATGGGGAGAAACAGAGCTGGGAATCCACCTCCAGGTGCCCTCAGACACTCCCACTGGCTTCCTACTAATAAATCCCCTTCCATTAGGAAGAAACAGGCAAGTGCAAAGGGTGGTTTACACTTTACTGTCCCTGTTGCTCTTACTTCAACCTCTGCAACAGCTGCCAGGAGCTATAAATCACTGAGCACAGTCCTGGAGCTGGGGATCACTGTCTTGTAAAACAAACATCTTCCAGATTTTGTAGCACCTGATGCTGGTTACAAACTGTTGGCTGTTGAATTCTTCCTCTTCCATTTATTTCCCAGCCCCTCATCTCTGCTACTCCTTGTCTGCTATATATCTTCTGTTTATTGTTATTTCTTTCTCCCCTTTGTTTTAATAACTCTTTTACTGTGGATTCTTGTAAAAACAGCTGCTCCAGACAGTAAAAAAAAAAAAAAAGAAAAGAAAAGAAAAAAGAATATCTGGAAACAGATGCCCTGGCATTGCTTCAGCTGTAATCTACTAGATTTATAATTCCTCCTCAGTTCAATATTGATTCAGAATAAAGCAACTCAAAACACACTGGCAGCTCACAGCTTTTTTAGTCTTCTGTTTTTCTTCTTCTGTGCCACGACATTTCTCTTCATCCACACAACTAAAATGTGCACAGGAACAAACCAATCCAAGCTGATGAGTTACACCCAGATACCTGTAGAGCAGAGGGTTTATGTCTGTGGAAGCTCAAAGGAAAGTTGTCAGCTCATTTTTTATTGTTTTAATTTCTTTTCTCTTGTCAAGCATTATCTACCTCCTCTCAGCATGCCCCCCTTAAGCCACAGCCGTGTATTTCAGGGACTTACAGAGTCCCCAAAGCTCACACAGAGGTGATGGCAACCCAACAGCCCCACGCCAGGGCATGGTGCCTGCCATAGGATGCAGTTGGGGTCATTCCCCTTGGGTTCTGGGTGCAAGAGCTCAGGGAATGGGCACTGAGGCTCCTTCGCAGCCCATCTGCCACTGAACAGCTCCACAGGGATCAGCAAGTCCCTTGGCACCACGGTGAAAAGGAAACCCTAACATTGCCTTCCATAAAGTGCCTTAAGAGCCCACAGAGAAGGACAGGAGGAAGCTATTAGCACACATCTTCCAGATCAATAAAAGAAAAGCCCATTTAGGATGCATGTAATAAATAAAAAGCTTATGTCCCCACCAGCCAGCACAGGCACCCTGTGTCCCTGAAGCCTGCCTGTAAGCGGCTCAGGGGCCACACCACCCACCCACCAGCACACAGATTTCTTCTGACTGACCCTACACCGGTGAGACTGTGCCTAAGTGCAGAGTGGAAGGGTTGTCTGGAGCCTAAAAGAGGAATATGCTCCTTTGAATGTTTCTTCACACTTTAGACAATGCCATGCGTCTTACATCTCAGTTTCTCTTAGGGCTATTTGGTTTGAACGTTTGGGACTATTTATGCCTGGATCTTCCCTTCCAAGCCCAGACTCCCTTGCTGCTCCCTCCTAACAAAGCTTTGACTGCCCTACAAGCTGTTTCATCCCAGCAGAGCTCCCATTTGGGTACTGTAAATTAGCCTATTCCTTTCTTCTTCAGCAGAGGAGGTAACCTGGGCTCTCTTTAGCTTGTGAAACCCCAGGTGGTCTCCAGTTATTACATCTCACCATCTCATACTTTCCAAGCCCAGGACAGACCCTTGGGTTTCTTCCCACGTTCTCCCCCACATTCCCTGCCCCTGCAGCTGCCTTCCCCACCGAGGAGACGGAACCACCTCAGGGGCAGCACACAAGAAGCCCGGCAGCCACATCTCTGTGCTTACCTAAAGCCAGGCACTAAGAGGCACAAATTCAGGAAGTGGAAGTAAAGTATCAGTCCTACAATAAGGTGAGAAATGTCACTTCTAGCAGAGCTGCACTGCTGCAGGGCATTTGATGTGGGGAAACAAGCTCCAGCCCACCCAGCCCTCAGCCAGGCTGTCTCAGTTGGACAAGAAGTTCACTGATTCCCCTGGCTCTGTCACATGTCAGCCTGGAGCTGACAAACCCTCAAGCGATCATTTGTGTTGCCGAGCCTGGAATGGCAGAAGTGCTCCCGGAGATGTTGCCAGAGGCTCTACATCAGCAGAAGAGCTGCTCTCTGTGCTGTCTGCCTGCAGACCAGGGTGTTCTGTTCTCCCTCAACATGGAACCTCAAGGCAGGGTAGGTGATTTCTCCAGCAGACAGGAGGGACGGGAAGGCACATGTTTTTAGCAAGCTCAAAATCCATCTTCAGCATATTGGCCCAACCTGAAATATGTGCTAGCCAGGGAAAAATGTCACAGACAGGACTGGCTTTCTGTGCTGAGAGTCCCTGTGGCCCCAGCTGAATGTCAGGCACAGCCTGCTGTAACCAGACAGACAATGTCCCCCGCTCTCTGCCCAGTCTGCAGCCCAGCAGAGCACACAGACAATACTGGAGGCCACCAGGGAATGGCAACAGTGAATTAATTGTGCACTTCCAGCAAAACAACTTTGAAGGCAGGGGTTGTTGTGGGTATGGGGGTGCATCAGGGCAGCAGCACATCTTGAGCATGCCAGCAGTGACACCTGGAATGCCAACCTGGCTCTGTACTCAGCTCTCAAAAACAGTGGTGGCTTTGGCAGCTTCAAAAGTGTCACATTTGCAGTGATGTCTCCTCCTTCACACAGGAGCAGCCCCAGGATTGAGCCCTTATGTGAGGTCTGAGGTCTGCCAGCCTCAGAGCTGTGGGGACAGCTGGGGCCCATCACCTGCCTGAGGTTTGTCACAGCGTCCTTGAAATCTGCTTGTGTGAAACAACTGGGATTTAACAAATTGGCAGTCTCCAAGGGGAGGGAAAAAAAAATGTTCTGTTGAAGCACTTCCAACCAGCATTGTGGTCACTATTTTTCTTTCAAGATCTGATGTGTTGGCAGAGATGCATACCCCATGCGCAGTCCCCCGGGGTGGCCTCTCCCTCCCTTGTGTCTCCCGCCTCTCCGACTCATTTCCAGCATTATTCTCCACTGCTGTCCATCACCCCAGTTAGTTACCTTGCCAGTCAGCTCTTCCAGGAATGTGCAAGCGGACAGCCTTTCCAACACAGCCCCCGATGCCCACGGCAAGGATTGGTCTTGTCCCAGCCCAGGGAGGGACAGGGTCCCACGGGAAGCAGGATGGTGTGGGGAGTGGCCCTGACAGCCACTGTGCCAGGAGCTGGCACAGCCATCACCAACCAATCTGGGATTGTCCTGATTTGATTATTTGCTGGCTGCCTTCAGGGTGCCAGAGGACAATGTACACAGCCAGGACACGCACGTGGGCTGGTGATGGAGATTCATTAGGCTTATTGCATGCCCAGTTAGACACAGTTATGAGACTCTCTGTGGCTCTGACACAGCTCTCTAGCAAGATTTGCAGTTGTGTTGCTCTTCCTTGGTCTGTCTTTATTCACTTTAGGGAGTGAAGGGGGAGCTGGACATGATGGCTGGAGAAATAGTCCATGTGGATAGTTCATGCTTTTGCAATTCCTGTGCAAGAAACAGGGAATTGTGATTTCCCAGATGAGAGCATCTCTTCTCCAGTGCTGGACACACTTAATGTGTGTTCTCCCTCCCTGCTCCCTTCTCAGACAGCCCAGCAGCAAAGTGAGATGTTGCTCTCTCAACTCTGGTTCACCCGGTTCCGCCCTTCCTTGCTTTCCTGGGCAAACCTATGTGTCAGCTGCAGGATGAAATCCAAGAGTCCCAGACTGAATTTTTTGCCCAGTTTCCAACAAATTAAACAAACACATGTCAGAATTGCATCTGGTTGTGCTGGGGCACAGCAGACCATGAATCCCTCCTTTTGTCTCTACGTCAGTAATACAGGGACCCCTGATACCAACCCTCCTACCCTCGCCCACCATGACAGTGACCACACAGCTCAGACCTTTCTGGCTGTTATTTCCTCTCTGCATCCTTTCTGTGACAGGGACAGAGTTCAGCCTCAGGTCTTCCCGGGGGGATGAATTGTCCTGACTCCTCTGAAACTTTTTGGTGTGTTTCCCAGGAGGAAGAGTCTGGGGGAGTCCCATGGCAAGTACTTTGTCTTACAGTGTTATATACTGCAAGATAATGGCTATTATCATGTTCAAAGAAGCTGCCAGTTATCTTTCATCCTGCTGTATCCCCTGGGAATAAGGCAGAAACCTCTGCACAGGCTTTTGCTCAATAGGCTCAAATCTTAACCATAAGGCTGCTGATTTACCAATCCTAAGCAATAGTAACAGCAATGGGATGTGACAACCACAGCCTGGAATGTCTCTGGTGTCTCATGCTGGCCCTGCAGACTCACCTTCTAAACAACAAGGGCATGGGACAGGCAGAGTTTTGCTTTCCAGGCTTCCTCCCAAGGCAGCATCACACCTTCTTCTCCCTTCCTACCCTACCCCAGCCCAGCTTTGGTGCCTCCATGTCCTCCTCCCTGCAGAAGGAGCCCAGGGAGCACTGAAAGTTTGTCACAGTGAGTTTTCCTGGTGGTTCCAGGTTAATCATTGTCTCTCATGCATGTAGACACTTAAGGTTGTTCTTCATTGCCCCAGGAGACTCATGACTGCCTGCCTCACTGGGCAGAAGGAGAGGGAGGAGGAGGTTGGGAGAGATGGACTGAAGACTACAGAGGGAGGAGAAGGAAGGACATTTGGGACCTTCATGATGAAGGCAGCACTCGGCATGTTGAACTTCATCTCTCCAAGTACAAATGTCTGGTCCAAGTGAGTCACCACAGCATCTTCTGCAGTCAAAAAAAGGGGAAAACAGCTCCAAAGGAGCATCTGCCTGTTAGAAATGCCTGTTGGAACAGGGCCTTCCAGGGAAACAACGGCCTCTTCATTGACCTCCAGATACTCTGTGTGCATTCTGGGTATTAGAATTACAGAATAACGGGATTTCTGTTGAACTACAAGGTTCAGCTGATGGGAGGGGAGCTGTACAATTCCTTACACAATGTCTTTGTGTCTCAGAGGCCAGAAGTTTTAGCAGACTCTGAAGCAATAGAAAGAACAAGACAATCCTGGAGACATGAGAAAGAAAACATGAGGTATTCAAATCTCTGACGATATGAGTTCGGCTCTAAAAGATAAAAAACTGGTAAAATACACTGAGTAGCTGAGCAACTCCATCCCTGGCTGATGGCTCCCTGCAGTCACAGGGCAGCCTGGAGGAGTGAGGCTCCTTGAGGATGTGGAGGACAAGCTTTTTGAGACACAGACAAAGGACCTGACCCAGTACAACTCCTTCCACAGGCCTGAGCAGCGAGCTCCTGGTGGCACAGAGCTCTCGACTCTCCCAGTGCATCACCACTGATCAGGACTGTGACTCCAGTGGTCATCTGCCCTCCCAATATCACCCTCTTTTTCCGTCCCACACCACATCTGTGTTGCTTCTCTGCTTCTCAAACACTGCTTTTTCTGCCTTTCTTTTTAGAGGCAGGATATAAAGGACAAAAGACCTGGTTTCCTTCTGGCTCTTGAACACAAGAGCCCTTGGAGAGGACCTATTTTAAGAAAGGAGAGCCTTCCCCCCACTGGAAAAGCGGCTCAGCAAGGGCAGGCTCAGTGCCGTGCCCTCCAGTTGGACACTTGAGACACCTGCTAACAGCCACTCCAGCTGTCAAATGTTCCTCCAGCAGTGGCAGAAACCAATGCCTGCAAGATGAGCTTCAGCAGGACTCATGGGGAAAGGGCAGGAATTCATGTCCTGGGGAGAAATGCCAACCCCCCACCCCCTACACTGGTTCACTGTTCTAGTGGCAGCAAAGTCACCTTCTCCCTGGTGTGGGTACCGCATCGGTGATGGCCAAGAGCACTTGGTGGGTGGCTTGGGCTGAGTAGATCATGTTTTCAGTCCATGAAATGAAGAAGCAGGAGGCTCCCATGAGAAGGGCTGCCCAGGCTCCCCTTGCTGATGGCAGTCATTTTTTCTTCAGTGTGAAAGATCCTGAAGCCGATTTTATGTCAGAAGACAGAGAAAGATCCTGCAGAGGCCACTTGGCACATTTCACGCTGTGCTTAGAATCACAGAATTGGAAAAGACCTTTAAGATCATCAAGTCCAACTGTTAACCCAGCATTGCCAAGTCCACCACGAAACCAGCCTCGGGCTTGTGCTCCATCTCACCTCGGAAAGGCCCAGTGTGTCTGCTCCAGCCTTGCCTGGCAGGTCATTCCTTGTTTTTTTGATTCTCCACTTGGGAAGGCACTTCTCGACATCTGTTCTGAATTTGATTCTCCTCTATTTAGGTTTTATAGCTTTTGCTCCTCTCCCCTTGTTGGGACTGAACATAGCAATTCAGATGAGGTTATCCATATCGCTTATGTTTTTAATCACTTCACCTAAATTTTCTTATAACCAGTTTTATTTTTCCCTTTCTATATTTTTTAGTGCTAGGTTAAGCATCTTTATCCTGATTTCCCCTTTCCACACGATTATTTTTTAAAGGTGTAATCAGAGTTTATCACACTTAGCAAATAAACTGTTAAAGGAGAGTTTGAGCATTTAAGTGTTCTTGATCCACTGCAGACCCACCCTAATGAATACCTCAAACCCCAGCAATGCTCCTCTCATCCTAGACTGCATCCAGTAAGATGGAAGAAGAGCAGACCTGTCCTCTAGGTTTGGCTCAGTGATGCACAAACTAATCCTGTTCACAGGAAAGCTGCAAACCTCCCTTGAAATCATCTCTGTTTTGCTCTCATACATACATTGGAGGATCTCTTTAAAATCCTCCCTATTAAAACCATGCAAGCCCATGGTGAGCACATTCTGAGAGTCGGCACCTGTTCCAAGCACTAACGGCTGCTCCGGGAAACAGTCAGAAAAGTGAGGCTGAAGGCAAAGATGCTCAAAGCTGCCTTAATTATTAGAGCGTGAGCTTCCAAATCCCTCGAGAAGCACAGAAAGTGTTGGCCTCGAAACTCACGGTGTGCTCAGGGAAGCCAGGGAGTTTTGGGGACATCTTGACTGCAGTCTGCCTGCCTGGCTCCACCGGACTTGGAATCAGTCCGATTCATTGCAGCAGCTCTGAATTCAGAGCAGAGGGAGCAGACAAGGCTCATTGCCTATTCCAGCCAGAAAGACTGCAACAACAGTTGCGGTTTTCTTTTTTTCTTTAAAATAAGGTTACTTGAATAGACAGCCAGGAATAGACCCTCTGCCTCCTCCTCCCTAAACTGAGCCCCACTGATAATTATGCACAAACTGTCAGGGCTGCTTTGGAAAAATAGTGCTAGGACTAAAGCAGCCTGACGTGGCTTTGTGCAAGGCTTTGCCTGAAGAAGTGGAGCCCTCGATGCCCACCAAAATCTAGAGTGGAGAGCTGGGACCATTCAGACCCTGCACAGCACGGCCAGGACTTTTTCTCCTCAGTCACTGATGGTTTGGAAGCCTGGCCAAGAGGTAGGCAATAGATTCATGTTACTCCTGAGGAAAAGCATATTCCCATGCAAAGCAAACCTCTGGATATGTTCGTGCATCTGTTTGCACTGTGGAATGCATGAGGGTCACATCCCTCCTTGCTTCATGCTCTGTTTCAGTATTTATCCTCCCGGCAAGCCATTGCTGCCTCCTCC
The DNA here is from genome assembly GCA_035583155.1 of Acropternis orthonyx. Lineage (NCBI taxonomy): Eukaryota > Metazoa > Chordata > Aves > Passeriformes > Rhinocryptidae > Acropternis > Acropternis orthonyx. The sequence continues at coordinate 12,724,029 of JAWWEU010000029.1, forward strand.
TCCCGGACTGTGCTTCAACTTAGACATCAGCAATTTCCCCTGCCACAGACAATCAGTGAAATCATCTGATTTAAGGCCAGGGGAGTTTAAAATCTTACACTCTGGGAAACTCTTCCAACAGCTTTGTTGCTTTTCACATCTCCAGGCTGCAGATGGACCCAGTCGCTCCTTCCACTTTGCACCAGGGTGGAGGAGTGACCCCTGGCAATGGCACTGCTTTCCAAGCTAGAACCTGAGCACCCTCCACAAAAATCCAGCTTCAGCCACCTTCTCCTGCCCCACACTGCTGGGCTCTGTTTGTCCAAAGTAAATGCAGGCAGATCTCCCTGTTGACATTGGGGATTTTGCTTGCTCACGCGGATCACCATTTTTATTTTATTTATTTTTCTGCTAAAACCTATGCATAGAACTGTCCTATACATATAAACCTCCAGGTCAGTCATGCAGCAGATAACCCACTACCTTCCTTCCCAACCAGGGGACAAGGATTCTTGGATGTTCATCTCTCCATTTCTGGGAAGCCTGGGGAGAGGGTTGGACACTCTCCTGCAGTGACAAGATTGCAATTTCTTTTTAAAAGCCTGTAATCATGTCACTTCTGTGAGCTACTCAAGCATTTACGTTGTTTTGCAGCATCTTGAGTGCCTGCTGGAACTAGCTCCAGGTTTTGGGGGAGCCCAGCGGATCACTGGGGGGGGCTGTGCTGACAGGTACCCCCATACTGAGCAGCAGTGGAAAGGCTGTGCTCTTGCCCACAGGTGAGTGGATTCCTGGGCATTGGATTTTATTGGGAAAGAAAAAAAGGGGAGCGAAAAACTCCAACAAATCAAGTCCGTTCACATGAGATTTGAGCTGAACGCCAACTAATAAACACGGAAGGATAAAGAAATGCCGTGGAAACAAAAGTCATGTTGTGACACAGCCAAGGCTGAGGTTCATTCATTTTTTAAAGATTGTTTTTCCTTTTCTCCTCCTGGTTAAAAATGAGATTTGCAGAAAAGAGAAAACAGCAGCAGCATACAAACATCTATCAAAAAACCCACTCAAAGCAGAGGAGTTGACCTTCCCTATGGATGCAGCCATCCAACACAGGACACAGTGCAGACACAGAGACCTGGATGGGAGCTCCACACTCCGTGCCCCTCAGTGGCAACATGTATCTGCAGCATCTGATATTTTGATCCCCATTTCCCCCTTGCAGATATGCCATCCCTCTGGCAGTGTTTTCTCCCCCTAATCCACGCTGTTAGGCTGGCACAGCAGCTGGGGGTATGGAAAACCAGCTCTACTCTCACTCATGACTACTTAGCAGGAGAAGGGGGGATCCCATAACCATTCAGCTCACTTGCAGGGATGTAAAGGACTCCCTGCTTTCCATTAGCCACCCCTGCAGTAGTTCCAAGGTCAGAGTCCAGCCCTTCACATGAGTCAGCCCTTGCCCTGAGGAGCTGCAGTTGGAGGAGGCCAGAAGGCAGGAGAGCACTGATTCCCTAAGTCTGTGCCATCTTGTCTCCATGCTGTCATGCCATCTGTGGGCTTTATCCCAGGAACTTCTGTCACATCCACTCCCATTAGCATTTTTCAAAGCTCTCCTGCCCTTTCCCAGCATCTGCTGACCAAGTCCCTCTGGTCACCCATGCTCCTCATCCTTCATCGAGGCTTTTAATTCTCATGATGCTGTTACCCACTTTTGCTGTACTCTGCCCTGCAGCATCTCAACACACGATGCAAACCAGGCAACCCAGCTCACTAGGAAAGAGAGCTTCCAAGTGGGGATTGAGCTGCTACTAATTTATCCTATATTTGTTTTGAAAAGATGCCTGGGGAAGGTACACAATTTCCCTTTCCAGTTAGAGTCTTAAGAGCCACAGGCTTTCTTCTTTCTCAGAAATGTAAATCCATGTTTATTTTCCATGTACCTGATTAATCCCCAAGGCATTGCATCCAACGGGCAAAAATCAGAGCTCTATCTCCACCAAAACACTTCAGGAGAAAGAGGAGAGGGAGACATGCTCCACCTTTACTAGAAGAAATATCTATTTAGTTGGGACTGAGGCAGCTGCATGGATCATAAATGATTTTAGTTAGTGAGCCCAACAGGATTCACTCCCTCTTAAAGCAGGAAGGAAGGACCTGGAACATCCCTTTCTGCAGTGATCACCAAGGAACAGCCAGACTTCAATTCCTATGAGGCTCTTCAGAGGGTTTAATTGTTCAGGATGCTCTCACATATACAAAATACTGATCTACCTGCAGCACCAGCCATAATCTGTTCCCAGTTAAAACTGGTGCAACACCGCTGAAGTCAATTTATGAGGCAAACATTTAATTTAGCAAGCAGGCTCACAATCCTAAATTTAAACATATGTCAAGCCAGCTAGTGGCTTTGTTTTAATTAACTCTCAAACTTTGTGGCTGTCATTTCTTTATATAAATGAGGATGTTCTGCCAAGGGCAGCCTGTAAGTCTATGTGCATCCCCACCTGCTATTTCACAACCTCTTTTCAAAGAGCTCTTGCAGAGGCAAGGGGATATGGATGTTATTATAAGGGTCCATATGGCAGTACACTGACACTGCAGTATTAAATCAGAGGTATTGTAGCTTTCCAGCCTGGATTCTCACAGTATCAGGTAACGTATATGTAGCTTTATTGTTGTACAATTTTAGTGGCTATGCATTATTCAAGAGCAGCCAAAGTCTCTGCACTGCCGGAGGTGATTCAGTGATGATAAAGGGAATATGCTTTGCTCTAAAGGCAGGAGCGAAGGGATTTCATGGGTCGGCATCTTCTCCACCCACGGAGAAACAATGGAAGCATTAACATTTCTAGTAAAGAAATCAGCTGGTGACAAATTCTCATCGATAATTAAAATGAAAGCACAAGCTGCCTTAACATGTAGTTAGACTCAGGAACTGTAACCTGCTCTCTAAACGAAACGCTTTCCTTTGTAATTTGGCTCTCGCAGCAGGCACTGAAATCTGCTGGAAGATGCCATCTAGTGGGTTATGGAAGTTTATTTAAGTTTAAATCCACTTGCTGGTGTGGGGTGAAAGTGACAAGAGCTGCAAGTGCTGGGGTGCCTAATGGTTTACGTAGACTTTTTGTTGCTGCTCTAGGAAATAAGATATTTCCCTGCGGGGGTTTGCATTGGAAGAGAACTAATATTTATTTAACCAGCGCCCAGCAGGGCACCGGATTGTGACAGCTCTGCCATTGACACAGCCGAGCCGCGGCTGTTCCGCTGGCAGAGCATCTTCCTGAGCACCGGGGCTGCTGCTCGTCATTAAGAAACGAATCCATCCGTTTGGGGGAAAGCTGTGCTGCCATTGCTTTCTTCTTTAAAAAGCAAAAACAGACCTAAACCCCCCCTCCCCCCACTATCCCGCGCCTATAAATTATCTAGTTTATGGTATAGTAGAAACCACTTAATTGGTACCCGAATAAACAGCATCCCTTTTTAATGGAGCGGGGATTGATTTGGAGCGATCCCGCCTGTCGGTGCGGCCGGGGATGGGCAGGTGGCATCTCCATCCGTGGAGTTCGTGGTGGGGGGGGATGGAACGGACGGACAGCCTTGTCCCCCAGTTGCTGCGTGGCCATGGGGAGAGCTGCAACCCTTTGGGGAGCCCCCGTGCCCCTTCGGGGAGCACTCACAGCCCTTTGGGGGAACACCTGGACGCCTTTGGGGAGCACTCACAGCCCTTTGGGTAGCATCTGGACCTCTTTGGGGAACACTCACAGTCCTTTGGAGAACACCTGGATCTCTTTGGGAAGGACCCACAGCCCTTTGGGAGGCACCCTTCAGGCTGCTCTACTTCCCCCAAGCCCCGGTCCCCTTTTAAGGGGATTTTAACCCAAATTAACCACCGTGACTGCCCGCACCGACGGGCGGCTCGGACCCGCCGAGGAGCGGCACCCTTGGAGCGCCGCTCTTAGGGAGCCATTAGGGGAGAGTCATTAGCGGCGGGGGGGGGATCATTAGGAGAGGGTCATTAGCAGGGGGCAGTCATTAGGAGAAGGTCATTAGGGGGGTGGGCGGGGCCCGCTCTCGGCCACGCCCCCCCGCTCGGAGCGGAAGTGCCGGAGTTGCCGCCCGGCGCCGCCGCCGAGCGCGGGCGAAAGTTGCGCTCCGGGAGCGCGGCGGGGGCGGCCGGACCGCGCTCCCTCCTCCTCTCCACCCGCTCCCTCCTCACCCTCCCCATCCCGCCCCGATGCGGCGGAAGCAGAAGCGGCTGCTGCAGGCGGTGGGGCTGGCGCTGGCCGCCCTGGTGTTCCTGCCCAACGTGGGGCTCTGGTCCCTGTACCGCGAGCGGCAGCCGGAGGGCGGCGGCGCGGCCGGCGGGGACGGGGCGGCCGCCGCGGGGGCAGCGGCCGGAGAGGCGCCGGTGAGTTGGGGGGCTGCGGTGGGGAAGCCCCACCCCGGGTGCGGCCCCATCGCTCGGGGGTTGAGCGGGGCTTGGGGGGGGGGCGCGTCCCGCTCGCGGTGCGGGGCTCGGAGCGGCCACGGTGGGTTGCTGTGTTCGTGGGGAAGGAGGTGTTTTCTCCCTCCATCCTGTGGTCGGGCAGCGCGAGTAGTTTCTTGGCCGTTCACGGATGCAGGGACGGGAGGGTCTGCTTGCCTCTTATTTGGCTGAGCTCGCTAAGGGAGTAAAGCAAGAGCTTTGCTTCTTGCGCCAAGAAGGAAGGAAGGAAGGGGAGCTCGTCCCATCCTTGCATAGGCAAGGACGGCAATTCCGTCTCCCGAGCGTGTTCCTCGCTGCCACGGCTCTTCATCTGCCTCGGAAGGGTGTGGGGAGCAAACATCACCGGTTACCTGCGGGTCCCTGCAGAGCTCAGGGCGAGGGCTGGCAGAGAGTACCAGGTGGAGCCTGGAGATGGTCAGTGGGGTGATCCTCCTTTGGGAAAATAGCAGCGGATAACTCTTCCTTAGAGGCAGAGGATGCCCGCTGGATACCTGGCATGGGGATGTTGCAGCACGTAACTGCATTCCTTTCTTGTCCCGCTGGTGTAGTAGTAAATTTTTAACAGCCAAACCTTTCTGCACAGTGTGTGAGTCAGGAGGGCTGGGTCGCCCAAATTAGACGTTTGGAAGCTCCGTTTAGCGGCAGTTACTTTTGGCTCTATGCTGCCTTTGTCCCCTTCTGGGGTTGGCTTTGTACAATTAACAATGATTGGGACTCGAAAGCTTGAATTGTCAGTGTGTAACTATCAGTTCAGCTGCCACTCTACAATGCTCTGCTTGTTCAAAACCACTTAAAACTCTTAGTTGTCTAAATCTTTCCCACCTTGGGAGACTTGCTGCCATAACTGCACCATAAAGGTGGGGAAACCGGCTGTGACAATTTCTGCTACGAGGGAGAGAAGGCACTTAAAGAGCTGTAGTCAAAATGGGACTGAGCTCTTCTTTCCCCCAAGAAACGTTTTTTCAAATTCAATCACTTAGTGCAACTGGATATAACCATGCTTTTAGCCCTGTAATGTCCCATGCTGGTAGGGAAAGGCTTCAGCTGTTGCCTGCCATAAAACACAAACTTGTAGCAGGTCCTCAACCCTGCACAGAAGTCCCTTTGACGTACACAGTGGTCATTACGTGCCTGGTGTTCCTGATGTTACTGCCTTATGCTTGTTTTTCAGTGGGATGCAGGGAGTCTATTTTGCCTGACGGGTAAAAATCCAGCCCTGTAGTCCTGCTCCATAACTTCACGTGGTGTGGAGTTCTGGCGAAACGAAGACCTGTGTAAAATCTTGTGTCCTCCAGAGGTAATGAGGAGAAAGTTGGTAATTATTCTTAGGAGGCTTCAAAGTGACAAGCTGACTTTTATGTTTTTGGCCTTCCGAAATTGTCCTTTTACCGTGGGCTTTGGGGTAGCTGTAAGCCAGGCAGTCCCTCACTGCTGATTTCTGTGCCTGTGCAGTGTTGTCAGCATTTAGACATCCCGTGCTGCCCAGGTTGTACACAGTGTTGACTCCATTTTTCTGTGTCTCTTTAAAGTGTGGCAGCTGTCAGTGATTTGAGATCTGCTTTTGTTTTGATGGTGTGTTGAGCTGGGTGGGAAATGTCTGTATAGAAGGAAAATTTGCAGTAAAACCTCTCTGCACTTGTGTAAACCAGAGTTACTGGGTTTAAGGATGAAGGCTTCATCTTCCAGTCTAATTAATGTGGAGTTATGGTCTGCAGGGGATCTATGAGTGAAGATATAATTGTATCACGTGCCTTTTTTTTTGAAGGATTTGGCCCTGAAATGATAGCTCTAGTTACATGGAACGAGGGAAAACATACCCTAAAGGGCTGTCTTGGTAAAAATCAGTTCAGATGAAGCAGAATAAAAACAAACCAAATGTGATTTTGTTTTTTTGTTTAATTGTGTGGGTTTGTTTGACTGTTGTCATAGAGGTAACTGCCAGCTGACTGCAGAGAGTGTTGTGGGCATCCTCAGATTCAATGGTTCCAGCCTTTCATCCTTGATCCTGACAAGCATTCGTGGGTTTTGTACTTACTAATCAACCTCCAGCTTGTAAATGAATATGCTGTTTGTCTGCCAGTTCCTGAAGCCATTCAGAAAAGCTGATTTCTTAATAAAAAAACTCCAGATGAGAGGAGGCAATAATAATAATAAAAAATTATATTCATAGCAGTCAGAAAAGGTTTTCTTCTATTTCTGGCGTTAATTTGCCTTTTTGTGCAACCTAATCTTTGAATTGAGGACATTTCCTATGTACGACAGAATTGAGCTTTTCAATGAAATCTCTGTCCAGGCTCATTCTTTCTCTTTAAATGGTGTCTGCTGTTTCAGTCAGTAGTTTTATCTTTCAGAGTAACAGCAAAGGGGGGGAAAGGTTTTAAGAAACAGCTGAATTAAAGCTATAAAGCAATTCCAAGAACATTGAGTTGTGATGCTAAAATTTTGAAGTTTGAAACCAGCTCGGAGTTTTTGTTGTCTGTCTGTGCTGCGTGCTATCTTCAGAATAGCAATATATCCATGTAGGTGATTTTGCTTCATTTAATCTTTCTAGTGCCTGAAACAAATGTGTCAGAAGATTAAGCAATCAGAAACCATGTAAATATATTCTAGGGAAGATTATTCTAAATGTTTTTTGTGGAAATGCCTAGACAGCTAATTGCTTCTGTATTTACATGTTCAGGGGAAACATTATGGTGGTTGAAAATAGTGTATTGCTTTAATAAGGAGGATGAGGTCTGTGCTCTTTCCTTCTGCCTGCGGGTTTGTTCTTTTGCAGCCCTGTGGGGCCCTTTTTGCTCTGCAGAGAAGGGATGGCCTTAAGGCATCAAGGTCTTGGCCTCAAGGTCGTGCTGCAGATCTCTTTAGAAAAGCTGATGCATTGAGTTAGTCCTCACCACAGCTGTGTGCTCTGAAGTGGCCTCTGGCACTACCTGTAGTCGTTCAGCAAAGGAGATGATCTGGGAAGCTCTTTTTTCATGGCATGTGTAACAGGTTTGGCTTTAAATGGGCATGGTGGTATTGTGGTACTGAAGTATTTTGCTGACAGCTTAGAAGCTCCTTAGACTTCATGACTGCACTGTTTGCTCACCACTATGAGTGTATGGGCGTGCTCATGGAATGCAGATCGACTTTTCTGTCGTTTCATCTTTTTCTTTTTTTAACAAGTATTCAATAAGTAAAAACATATGATCTGTAGGTGTGGGGGTAGGAAGAAGCAGCAAAAGAGATGCAGCTATTCCTTTTGTCTCTTGGATCTCTGCTGTCTGCCTCAGAGACTGCTGAGCATCCTCAGACAAAATGTTTAATTGATGGTGTGTAGTGTTTCAGTCCGTAAACCGCGGATGAGTTGGGTTGTGGGCTGGTGGTTGATGCTTGGGCTAATACAAGTATTTACATGACTTCTAATGCTCTGCAGAGATACTGCTCTGCACCTCTGTGGTCAGGCTGGAGCTCCACACTCTGTGTGATACCTACTGTTCTGGGAATATGGCATTTGTACTCGGAGAGGTACTAAGCTGGCACGTTTTTTTTTTAATTGCTGGCTAAAAGCACTGTAGCAAATTAGCTGCCTTTTGTGGCAATGCGTTTTTATCTGATATGATGAATGCTTTATGGAGTCGCCGTGTAGCTTGTTGTAGCAGTAATTTGTGCTCTATAAATTAACTCGGGAGCATGATGGAAGTGTATAAATCACATCGGTGATTGTGTGGTGCCCTCTGCTGCCAGCCGACTGGAGTGAAGTGGGGTGCTCCTGCCTGCTGCTTCCTTGGGAATGAGAAACCAACTACACACTTATGATTGGAAAACGGTTTGTGAGAATGCTGCTTTTGGAAGGTTTGGGGTCATAAACTTTGGCTTTAGTGCAATTGAGCTTAACGTTTCCAGCTGCAGTTGCTGAAAATGTAGCCCCAGTGGCGAGCTGAGTGGGGAGCGATGCTGCTGCTGCTGCTCGTGGCCTCCTCAGCAGAGGAAGATGATGGACTTGGCTGTACTGACCTGGGGGCAGCTGTGGAGTTGTCAAGGTTTGCCAGCGTCATGTTGTTGTTGGCAAAAGCTGGTAAGGAAGAGGATGTCTGTTAAACAACAGATTCTGTGCTGCCAAGTCTGTGGAGGGAGGAGAAAGGCTTGGGAAAAGTGAGAGGAAAACCTTTGTGCTCTCTGCCAGCCAGAGGTAAACAGAACCACCAGCTTGCTGTATGTCACAGGCAGATTCCTTTGGCAGTTAGACTGGTTGTGTCCTAGACCTTTCCTGCTGCTCCTGTCTGGGCCTGGCTCCTTGCAGACCTCTTGGAGTGTTGGCAGTGGTGTTTACCAGTCGCTCATCAGCTGATGTAAAGGGAAACTTTGAAAAGCTTATTTTTGTAAGTATAGTGTATATAGTAAGTATATATTGGCATCTAAGGACTGAAGTAGAAGTGTAAGAGCTGAACAAGCCTGTTTTAATTTAAGAGTGGCTGATTCCCAGTGTGGGCTACTCTGAAGTTGATCACTTCAGTGCACTTGGGAAACAAGCAGGGTTTCCTGAACTAGAGAAGTGTGTCCTGTACTCTTGATTGGCAAAGTGAGTTGAAGTGAATGTGAAATGGCTAAACCATCTCACAGCTCTAAAGTGCAAAGTAAAATTTGGAAAATATGTTTATTAAGAAACTGGAGCTTTCAGTGATCTTCACTCAAGATATTGTTGCGGTGATCTTCTGTAATGGCAAGGCAGACCTGAATGAACAAATGGGCTGTGTTGTAGGTCTCCTATGCTGTGTGAAAATAAAAGGCTTATTATACTTGCTGTTCCTTATAGTGGAGCAGATCCCCCTGTTACTGGAAAAGGTTTCTGTTTCACAATTCAAACATGCTCCATGTGCACTTCTTGATCACTGCAATGTTGACGTTTCTTCGTGGAAGGAAGATTTCTGCAGCAAAACTTTTTGGCTCCTGGCACCTGGACTGCACTTTAGGTCACTGGTGAAAATCATATGGTGATCATACGTGTTTTTCCTGTATCAATATGAATAAAATCATGAGAGACAGCAAGATTTAAGAGCAACTATAGTTGTAAATTTCCTGCCAGATAACTGCCATGTATTTGACTAAGAGAACTGCAAAACTAACAGGAAATTTCTAACCACCCGTGATGAGTGTTGGTGAAATGAGGCAGAAAAATGCTATCAACCAGACTTTCAGTTGTATAGTATAACCTGCTCCCTCTTTGAATACAGCTACAGGCGTCACCACAAAAAAAGACAAAGAACTGCAGTGTACCTTCCTGTCACTCTGTATTTACTCCCTTGTGGAGCCAACTGTAACCTAACTTACATTGCATAAGAACAGATCCTGTCTGACTCAAACTTTGAGGAAATTGTATCCAGGTGTTAAGCTGCTCACTGCTGCTGTTTCTGTGCAATCTTTACCAGGTGACACAGGTAGGCAGCTTTCAGCTTCCCTCTGGGAAGAACAGAGCTGGTGGGTTGCATTAGGAGTTGGCAGGAGGGATTCCACTGTGTGCTTGAAATATCACTGGGGGGGGTGGAAATGTGCTGCAGAAATTTGTTTTCATTCCCTATGAACGCAGGTGTTTCAACCTGCAATCTTGTTATCCTGTGGATTTTAGTGGAGCTGTGAGTGGCAGGCTTTTATGGAGTGCACCTCAACTGGAGTGCACTGTGCTGTTTCATGGTACTTCAGTGCAGTGTAAATGCTCGTGTAAACAGAGCTGCTGTGATATTTGCCATCAGAGGACACTCTCTCTCTCTAGTGTCCATCATGCTTCGTGTTTCTGTCCTGTTAACTCTGCAGAGTAACCTGAGTTAGTGGCACTTTTGTTCAATAGTAGCATGAATAATGCAGGATCCTGTGTGTACACACGGGGAGGGAGGTGGCTGCAGGGACTTGGTGCAAAGGAAATCTTTTAGTAGGAATAGGTCCCCTCAGGCCAAGTGACCCGAGTCGGTGTGTAGGTTTCCCTCTGGATCACCTTTTCTAGAAAACTGGGAAGGAATTTTTCCATGGTTGAATAGATTAAAAACTGGTTGTTCTGGTGGAATATACTGTGGTGGCAAGCAGACATTAATGATTATTTGAATAGTCATTCATTTAAATATTATTTAAATGTTACTTCAGTGTGACTGAGGTAGACTGGGTTAAAGCTGAATAGTTACTTTCTGTTAATTTCGTATCTATCTCTTCCTATTCTGGAATCAGATCAGGAATAGCCTTTCTGCCCTACCTTTGCATTTTGTCTTAACCTGATCTGTTATCCCTGGACTGAACAGTTTCAGTCCTAGTGCAGTTTGGCCACCTGCATATTCCTTCTAGATACAGCTTGGCCTGGGATTTCTCTGCTTCTTCAGAGATGTATAAAAGGCATTCTGACTCGCCTTCAGCTCCCAGACTGTTTGCAAAACCAATAGCTGTTGGTGGGGATTTTTAGCAGTTAAGGGATAGTGTGAACCTGTGTGTGAATCTGTTTATCAAGTTTCACAGATTCCTGAATAAATCTTGGTGTCTGAGTCACTCTCAAGATTGTAACAGTGTGGTGTTTAATTTCCAAGTCCAGGGATAATAGCCCCCACCTTCTAATTTTAACTTTTCGTGTTCTGCTTTTGGACTGCCTTTTGTCTTGTTGGCAATGAAAAATCTCTCATATTCTCCGTTATTTGTTTGAGAGTCTGTGCTTTTACCTTCAGATCTGGCCTGTTGTCATGACTTCTTACAACCCAGGGAGCAAATAAGTGCTGCTGGTCCTGCTTTATTCGACATGAAGCCTGACCTGTCGGTGGCGATGGTATCTTTTCTATCAGTGTTGTATCCAACACTCGTGGTGGTATTTGCTGCATTTGTGTTGCTCTGGCGAGATGATGGATAGGTAACAAGGAATGGAGTGTTTATCTACACAGCTTTGTTAAGAACATAAGTAGTAGTGGATATCAAATTATGGCTGACTTGTCAGACTGTGCCTCTTTTGTTAGATTTAGAGGGTCTGGCAAACGATTGGAGAAAGCTACAGATCAGTAAATCAATACATAGCACAATGAGTTGCCAGGCAGCCCTCCTTTTCAAATGCCTGGGTAGAAGAGTAACTTCTACTGTGTCTGAGGTCTGCTGGCAGCTCTGCATCCAAAGTCTTGTGCACCCTCTGAAATATAAGAAATGGGTCACTTGATGCGTCTCCTTATTGTTCATAAACGAAATAAAGCTTTAAATTGCAGCTTCAAAGAAGGGAGGTCTACCATTTCTTGGTCCTTAAATTTGCTTTTCTTTCTAAATAATTAGCTTTCTGCCCTTTTACAGTTCCTCCATTTTCTCTAATCTTAGCTCCAGGTTATAAGAGAGCTCTCTGGAGCATATATCTATAATTAAGGCTTTTTAACCACAGTCAGAGTGGAGTATAAGCGGTGCTCTGGTCTTGCCAATATCCAAGGAAGAAAGTTGGTTCATTAGAAAAGTTGTTGATTTTATTATAACCAAAGTCTCTGCTATCCCACTCATGGAGTTTCCTCTGGAACTGCTTCATACCTTCCTGCTCTGATAAGTTACCTTTCTAAGGCTGGTGACCATTAATGGCATATCATCTACAGCTCACAAGAATAAAAAGGTTTTATGTAGTCTGCCTGTCATTTTCTTGGAACCACAGGCTGCCAGCTATTGTGAATAGTGTCCCTCATGAGTACATTCAGAAAACCTGAGGGTTTAAAATGGAAACCCTGTTTTAAGCAAATTTGTGTAACTGCTGTGGGTATTATGATTCTCTCCTTGGCCAGGAATAGAAAGCAAAGGAAAGGGAGGAGGATGGAGTGAGTGAAGGCTTCATTGGGTAGTGCTGCCCAGCGTGGTAGAGAAGTTCACTCTCAATGTCACCAAATAAGGTGACTGTCTTCCAGTCTCAACTTCAATACTTTTTTCTTTGCAATTAGCTCGAGTAGCAGAAAGCAACTTCTAAAAAACTGCCTTTCAAAAGAGAGAGTGCTGGAATCCTTCCCTGCTAAGCTGAGCATCGCTTATGCAGGGAGGTAACTAATTTCTGTTCAAAGCATCTCCCCTCAATGCTAATCTGTATTTCTCATGTGTGTGTCATGTGCAGATGATGTAGCAGTGACCTGACACGTTTCCCTGACGTAGCTTTCAAAGACAGAACTTTTCCTGTTCTGTGTGGTTGCAGATCACAAGGCAACTGATTGAGACTTCCAAAAGACATTTCAGAGTATCTTTTAGATACACAGAAACTGCAGCTATTTACTGAAATAATGACCAGCAAAGGGGTTAAAATTCAAACAAATATTTGGACTGGTGTCTTAAATTAGGATGCCTGTAAATGAACTCTGTCTGCTGGAGAGCTATTTGGTCATAAAAATCAGCAAGTCAGCCTGTTGCCTTCAAGAAGTGTTCTTTCTTGTTTGTGTACTCTCCCTTTCCAAAAATCTGATTAGACTGGCATTTTGTCTTTGTTAGTCAAAGTCTTGTGATGTTTTGGGGCTTTACCAGATCTGGAAGCACTGTCAGCTGTTCCTCCTCCGTGCAGAGCTGCCTTGCATTTGCCCTCTTGAACAACTGTTTTTACAAGATTAAGTTGCTATGAAAAGTTCTTCTCTGCTTGATCTTTAAAGCCTTGAAATCCTTTGCTTGCAGTTTTGTGTGCAGGCTAAGGTGACTTTTCAAATTAGAGTCATCTTGTTCTCCATCTTTGCTTATGATTATTTGGAAAATCTTAACATTTAAAACCTCCAGTAGCCAGTCTTGTTTTTTTCTCAGTGGAAGATCACTTAGGCTTGTATAAGTTGCCTGTACTTGTGTTCACATCCATTTGGGACGTTGCTTTTAGCTAGTTTGTGACACCAGGAAGAAAATAATTTTTCTCCATGATGGCAAAGAGGTAGTTTTTTGCTTTCTTGAGCTTCTCTAACATTTCTCAGCCTTCAGATGAAGTCCAAAGAAGAAATGTTCACAGGGTAGTAAGCGTGAGCTGTTCCTTAATAAATAAAACAGGTGAAACAGAGTTTGGGTGTTCTTAATGTTTAGAGCAAAGTTTTCAAAGATGACTTAGAGTGTGATGTTCCTTTGAAAAATAAGAGTCTTAGTTGACTTTGATCTATATATGATATAAAAATAACCACATAACCAGAACTGGCATCCCATAAGATTTTTTTTTTGTTTTGTTTTCTGGTTGGGATTTTTTATTATTTTTAAAAGAGTGAGCAGCTCCTTCACTCTTGCTCAGCCTGACTTTAATCTTAACTCTGCTTCCTTGGAAGTGGCTCTCTTTAGAGACTGTACTTGCAGCTCAGGTAAGTGCAAGCAAAATATATTCCCTCACTAAAGAAAATCAGAACCCCAAAACCTAGATAAATACAGACATAATGGTGCTGTTAAGGACTTCTGTTAGGCAAGTAAGTTATTTTCTGTAACATTACTGAAGGTCACTTAAATTTAGCCTGACTGTCAGTTCACGTTAACCTGTATGTAACAGGCTTATTCAGGATCTCAAAAAGAAGTGAACCCTGTGATTATCTTCTGTCTTCTCATTTATCTTCCAGGTGGCCTGTTGCCAGTGTTTTGTGTATGATAGCCAAGTAATAAGGAATGACTCTTTTTTCCCACTCCTGCATATGTTGGTTTTGCTGATCCACCTAATACACTCTGGAATGCTACTTCCCTTTGACTCTCAGGCTGTGGCTTGCTGTGTTAGAAATATTTAAAGCCCCTATTGATGTTTTGCTGTTGCATGCTGCCTATTTTTTTCTGTGTGTGTGGCTGTTTTGGAAACGCATTGAAGGTACTAATTGAGCCTGGAGAAACGAAAATCCCCCTCTGGAATACCAGCATCTGCTTGCAGGTCTTATTCACAGCAGTAAAGAAGTTATATTGGTACAATTAAAGTGTTTGGTTTGAGGCTTCTCAGTTATTTTGTTTGCTTGATACTGAGGGCATAGAAATAAACTGCCAAAATATCTGCAAAGTACTGGAAGACCTGGGGTTTTGACACAGAAGCTGGCAGAAGTGTATCTGGTTGTATGCACAAAGACCAGAAAAGTATTCAGGTTATCACTGTTGCCGATTTCCTGCTCCTGCTGTTGATTTTTGGAAATGTGGTTCTTTACCAGTTCTGCCCCAGATTGTTTCTGATCCTCAGATGTGGGTTGTGTGCTCTGCTAATGGGGTTGTGAAAGATTGGAAAAGTTTTATCTGCAGTGCATGAAGGTCCTGCTTGTGTTTGTGATTTTGCTTGCTGCAGAGTATCTGTGAATAAAAGATAACAAGTTTTTCATTCATCATATTTTCTGCAAATAGAAAGTTGGGCCTGGTGATTACAGAAAAGGAGTCCTTGGCAAAGCAATTACAAACTAACAAGAAAATGTCTTGAACCTCTATCTGTGCCAAGATACTTTTCCATGCATTTTGGCCAAAGCTGTTATCAGCATAAACTAATACTGGTCACCATGGGTGAAAGGCCTGAGCTCTGGAAACAAGTGATGTCTTGTGCCTTTTCAAGTACTGATATTGTTATAATAAGAAGCTGCTCATGGTAGAAAAATATCTGAGAAGCTGGGAATTGATGTACGTGAGCAGAAAGCACTGGCATTGCTGATAAATTAGCTGGGAATTTTCAGTCATGTAAAATAACTCAAGTATTGGCTTAACTCAAAAATGTGAAATTAAACAGAAAGGTACAGATTTTCTCTTTGGATATTTGAAAACAATAACAAGTCATGTGAAGACTTGTTTTAAAAATTATTTCTAGAGGGTATGAGTTTTCCAGCCTAATGCAGTGAAGTCTATTTTTATAGTCCTTGAAAACAAAACCTGACAGACCATATTTGCCAGCACTTATATTGCTCTGGTGACAGTGCTGCTTTTTAAAGCATGCCAGAGGAAATGCTCTGTGCCGGAGCATATGTCAGTGATTAGTGGGACCAGTGCTGCAGGATGAAGTGGAAGAAATATGATTGTGTGAAGAAAAAGCTGAATGGACAGAACTTGAGAAGTGTAGCGGTTTATGGATCGTTTTTTGGGTAGGAATGGAAAATAGTTATTTTTGGGGTTATCTGTACGTAGCTGACATGCTGGCTTCCAAGCCAAGAGAACAACTGGTGCTTTTCTCTGTGTGTTTCCTGGAATTTCTTCTTCATTTAGAAAATTACTTTGCCTTTGAATCTGTTACTGTTTACATAATGCAGGTATTTGCGTGCTCAGGGTAAACTGAAAGCCCCAGGAAGTGAGAGATGTTGGTACCCAACTTTTTGTGAATTTAGGCCTAAGTGGATTTAAGGGCTAAGGCAGAGAAGGAACCTCAGGAATCAGCTGGTTTGCTCCAGACCTGACATGCTGGGTCCAGAGTTCTTGCCAGTCAAGCCCCTGGGGTGTGCACTCATGTTTTTCTTCTGG
This sequence comes from Acropternis orthonyx, assembly GCA_035583155.1. NCBI lineage: Eukaryota > Metazoa > Chordata > Aves > Passeriformes > Rhinocryptidae > Acropternis > Acropternis orthonyx. Next base: position 12,739,867 of record JAWWEU010000029.1, read on the forward strand.
GTAGCTCTTGCCGCCTCCCTCTCCCTGCAGAAGCAGCAGTCCTTGGCATTGCCCATGTTTTGTATCTTGTCGCTGATGTTGGAGTACTCCAAAATTTTTTCTATTTGATAAAAATGGCAGCAAAATGAAAATGCCCTGTTCTCTTTATCTTGATTGATGCCTGTATTTGAACTTTGCCAGTATTTGTTTATGAAAACTGCTTGTTTTCCTCTCTGAAATCTTTTTGTCAGAGCAGCTCAATACAACTTGGATTAAGGGAAGTCGCAAGAGGTTGGAAAATCCCTGAAAACTGGAAAAAGGAGGCATTGGACTGCTACATAGAATTGCCCAGTAATATCAAATTAGGCTGCTGCTTTTTGCAAAGTAGACATTTTAAAACATAATTCAAGAAGCCAAGTCATATCCAATTAAATTCAAGTTATAATTGTCTTGAGCTCATTACACCTATCCTCCTTGTCTTATACTTTTTATTTGTATAGAATTTCCCCTCACATTTAAGAGTTTTTAAAGCTATTTTAGGTCTGGTTTTTGCTACCCTGTAAAGTTCTTCCTTTTTGAGTAACTCTTGATATAATTAGAAAAACAGAATTAAATTCTTTGGGCTCTTTAGGGAAAAATGATGGCTTCACGAGGTTTGATTTCTATAGCACACAGGAGGCTTAGTCAGGAATCTGCAAGGGGAGAGTAAAACACCCAAAGGCAGACTGCTTCCCATGAAGTAACATCATCTGAAAGTATATATTTATTTTCCATCCCTAAAGTTGCTCTGTAGAAAATGCCTTTTCTAGTACTTGTAGCAAAAAAGGAGTTTCTCAGCAGTGCAATAATTTGATTTTGTACCGTGTCACAAAGTACCGCACGGATTTCTGAAAAGGGTGGCTGGATTTTCACTGGTGACTGAATCCACTGTTTAAAGATCTTGGATGTTTTCAGTCTGTGTGGTGTCTCTCTCGATTCTGTACTTGCTTCATACTTGAATCTGATGGCTCAGGCATGAGACTTCTCGATCATTTCATCTTCCTTAGTTTGTCAGAGCTGTGAAAGCAGCTGACCTTGAAACCTTGATTGTAGTTAATCCTTTTGTTTCCTTACAACTGTTAAAGACCTCGACATTTAAGAGGAGCACCAGATTACCTCATTTGGGAGTCACAGCATCACAGTAACAGGATGTCCTCAGCGAAATGTTTTCAAGCTCATGGAATTGGGTCCATTCATAATGGATTCATGAAGGGTTTGACTCTATCTGCAGATAATCTGGCTTTTTTAGAAGAAATACGTGTAGAAGTGGCTCCTTGAAAGGCTGCTGCTGCTGGGTAGCCAGGGAAAGATAATGGCTGTGACTGGAAGTTCAGCAGTGAGGTGTGATGTTCATCCCTTCTCTTCTGATGGAAGGCTGTTGAGAGCTGTGGCTCTTGCTCGTGAAGTGTTGTGATGCTCTGTTAGGTGGACTTGCTCATCAACTCCAGTGATCTCTGTTCACAAACAGGAAAAGAATACAAAAGGAAATTTCCTTCCATCCTGTTTACAAACGTTGTCAGCTTAACATGAATGAGTTTGGCCATGTGCTCAGAGCTGCTGGATTATGCAGTTAGGATTCTGTTCTGGCTTCCTCAACGAGAGCAACGTGTAACACATCCCCTTTCAGTGTGTGCGATCTGTTCTGGTTCTGTGCTGTGTGCAGCCAGCAAGGAGGGTCAGGAATTAAATAAAGAGGAGATCAGGTCGTGCACCTGGATCTTACTTGGATCAGAGGGTGCAAAGCTTCTAAAGCCTCTAAAAATTCTCAGTAGCTGCTCAGAAGAGGAAGTGAGCTGGTAGAGAAAACTCCAAAAGCTGATTGGTTACAGAGTACTCTTAAAATTTAACGAAATGTAATCTAAGATTTTAATTGCATGTCTGGGCTTATGCATTTATTGTTGACTTTAGCAATTCTGCTTAGTACCTAATGAAGCTGAACTCTTTATGTAACAATGAATCTCCTCCAAAAGATTGTAATCTTAAGAAATACTTGAAAGAGCAGGGAGGGAGAGGCAGCAGTTGCCAAGATATCACCTGGTTTCTTGAAGCTCCTTGAGTTTTAAGTATTTTTTGTGGTCCACAGTAATCTTGGCATTAGCTTACGTTATGAAAATTTCCTCTTTACTAGTCTGCAGAATGGCTTGGGCAATCTATAGTGAGCATGGAAGAGATTTCTGTGATCTACAGCCAGAAGAGTAGAAGCATCAAATAGTGCTCTTTAGCAAATACACTGCAGAACAGCTTTCCAAAGGGATTTGGAAATGTCCATTTTTTCATCCTCTCCTCAGACAGCGTCCTACTCCCAAACCCAGCAAGCAGAGTGGGCTGCATTGGGCAAAATACTTGGCACTAACTGTAGCAAGGCCGGTGGGTTTGTAGTGCTTGACAGCTGGCATGCCATGGATCTGACACAGTGCTTGACATAATTATTAATCTGTGTTAATAGAATTGCCTCAGTGGCCTTAGTTTTTCATTGTGGAGTCAGCAAGGTGGATGCTTCAGCTCTGTGGGACGGAATATGTGTTCCCAAAGCTCCCACCCAGCTCCAAGGTGGGAAGTGTGTTCTGGCACAGCAGGTTAATGTGCTGCTGATGCAGGAGGTGGTTGCACTAAAGCAACTCTCTTGGAAGCGGTGGTGTGTCCTCTCTTGCTTTCACGTGGCAGAATAGCTTTCATTTCTTTCGTGGTCTACAGCTTGAGGTTGAAAGAAATTGTCATGTAAACACTTTAATGTGTATATGACAAAATGTGAACATTGAGGTGTTTTGGTACCTTGCAGTGTAAGGGACCATCTAGGACCAGCGGTGTTGGTTGGATAGGCAGCTTTCAGAAAGAGAAGGGCGTCTGCCCTGTAGCTTTTGCTGCTCCATTTCTATCATCACTTCTATTGCTAGAAGGAGACTGGCTGTACTTTGGAAAGGCTGTAGTTGAAAGAAGTTACAAAACAGCACCCCAGCAGGATACAATCTCCTCAAAGTAATCTCTTGAGAACTGCACATACTTGATAAGGCATTTCGAGACCTAAGCCTTCTCTAAAGAGTAAAGGAAAGTTCATTTGTATCCAGACAAAGACCCTTTGGCCAGCTGGACTTGACTTACTGTTGTCTGCTCCTTGCTCACGGGTGAGGCAGTGCTGTCTGAGCTGTGGATAGAAGGTGCTATGCAACACTTAAGCTCCCTTGACCTAATTCATTTGCTTTTTTACTGGAGCATGGATTAGTAGTGGCTTGCTGGTGCAAAAGTAAGCAGCAGTTAATTCGTGAAGTCAAGTTCTGTATGACTGTGATTTGGGTAATGCCATCTTTGTGGAAAAAATGGGGCAAACTCATCAAATGAACACGATGAAATAATGGCAGGGGTGATCCTGGAGCCAAACACTGACACAGCAGGCAAGCTGTCTGTTGAGGTTTGTATGATGATGGTTACTTCTGACTGCTGCTTTCCCTCACAAAGTCATGACTGATCTCGGCTAAGCCAGAACAGACTTCCTTGGAGGCTTTAACACATTCCAGAGGATTCCAGATTGTTCTGAAAGTGCTTTCTAAATGCTGTCTTAATTAAAGATTTCTTTAAGTCAGAATTAAGTTATTAAAATGTTCCAGGCATTTTCTACAAGTCTTTGAAAGCTGACTGTACATTCCTTTTAAAGTTGGTCTGTTCCTGTTTTGGATTACAAAGTAATACTGTGCTGCTTGTGGGTTACAGGTAAATTCAAATAATTAGATTATTTTTTGTTTTTGCAGTAATTTGCCTTTTTGTGAACTGACACTGCCATTGAGTCACTCCTTACGATTTTGCAATTGTGGTCCTTCAGCAATAATGGAAGAAAATGTGCCCTAGAGGGCACTTCCAAAACTCCTGGGTATGTCATTGCTGGTAATGCTGCATGAGGCAGTAGACTAAGAGCCATCTAAAAGGCTTTTGTCTGTTTCTAAAATACTCATTGATCATACGTGATAGATTTTGTACATGGATTGAGTGCTGTTGTTCTAATTAGGCTTTTAGGGTTTTAAAGGCACGCAGCAATTAGGTGTATGCTGTGTATCGAACCAAACAGGCTGTGTATTGGAGGGAAGTGAATTTCTGAAACAGTAAGGTGGACTTCTTGGCTTAAAACATATGGTTGTAAGAGAGCTCTGGTTTTGCTTCTTTTGAAAATCCATAGATTATGTTCTTCCTTGCATTTTTCAGGTAGTTTGGAGGAGCTTCAGTAGAGTTGTCACCTTTTCCTGGCGAGTGCAGTTAACTACTGCAAGATGATAATCAGCCTCCCCTTTACTCCGCCAGCCTTAGGAAACCTTGGCTGGTGGTTCCAAGATGAAGTCAGTGCACAGGTGTCTTTCTGAGCTTGCAGTTGGCTTTGGCATTTTGCTGCTTAGTTCTATGAAGTTTCAAAAGGTTTTAAAAAAAAAATAATAAAATCTGAACCTTACGAGTTTGTGTTGCTTCTGCCAGAACCCACGAGCAGCTGGTGAAGCAGCTGATCAAGTTGATATTCCGATTCTGACTATAAATTGGAAGAGCATGTCAGATTAGAACTCGGCCTGAAAACAAATATGTGGTTATAGGGAGCACTTTTGTCATGTACATTATCCCAAAATCTTTTACAGTAAGTGAAATGTTAATAGTTTTCTATTTGCTTTGCAATCTTCTGACTGTGTAACTATCCATCTTTATTAAAGGTTCTGCAGTGGGAATGGATGACTGTCTCCATATTTGCTGTGCAATTACTGTTAAGTCACGGGAGAGCCTGCTGAGGGGTCAGTCAGCAAAGGCATTACTGGGAAACTACACAGCTGTGGAGCACTTAGTAGCTAAAGACAAATCTTGAAGTGTCTTTTGTGTTCTGAAAGAAGGATGGGAGGCAGTTCTTAGGAGCTTTGCACTGAAATCTGAGGCTAAGCAGTGAAGGCAGTAAGTGAGTGCATTAATCCATGGGGCTGAGGAAAACCTTTCTTTCCTAAGATAACAAAGTTTGACAGGGCTGTTTATCTCCCTTAAGTTTCCCAGGAGGTATGAACACAAAATATGTTGTGCTCAGCCTCTTCTATCACTGTACTAGATAATTTATTTTTAAAACATCTTACCTCGAGAGGTCAGGTTTTTAGCACAGGACTTGCTCCTCTGTTCCTGCTCTGTTGTTGAAAGTGTTTTTCAGATTTGCCTGTTTTGTGAGAGGTGCTTCCTTCAGAGCAGCAGAGGTAAAGAGAAGTTTGGAGCTGCTTGCATTTAAAAGACAAGGCAGTATCACATCTCTGACCCACAAAACAACATCTACTGGGAAGGTGCAGTTGGGGAAAGTTTACACAATTTTTGGACCACTTCACTGCAATCTGAAGCACAAGTTATGTGTTTGTTTGTTTAGAGGATTTCCACCTGCAGTACATCATTCTCCCAGTTCTCTTGCTCTGGATCTGGCTGGTGGACTGTCTTCAGGGGTTTGGTAACTGCTCACAGGTCACAAAGTCGTGCTGAACATTTCCTGTTTGAGTTGAACATGTTTGCCTGCCTGCAGCACAAGCTATTTCAGTTGACTTCAGCCTTTCCATTCAGGAATGATTGTTTGGGCCACGGGAACAGCTGAAATAGCTGGTTTTCCACAATATTGTGCTTGAGTTGTCTCTAACGCTAAAGCCATTGAAGGCTTTTTAATGCTGTATTTTGGCATGAGCTAATGCAAAGTTCGGGAAAACATGTTGAGCTGGTGGGCAGCTGAGGGCTTGTGTAGCAGCATTCCCTAAAGGAAGGGAGAGGCTTTCCAGAGGGCCCTGTCAGTGGCTGTTTCTGTGCACAAGGGTGGAACTTGGCCCCTGTTGTGTTGCCTGACGGGAGGCCCACAGCCCTGTAAGCCTCAGCTGTACCTGTGAGGCAGGTTGCTCTGCTTTTCCAGCCTCGGTGTTTGTGTGCTTTATATCTGTCCTGATTTATGGAGCTCAAGAATCTTTGGAGCAGGAAAATCCTATCACCTTGTTTGAATGGCTTTCATTCAGTGGGAATGGAAGACCTGGGTCAAAATTGAGTTTCTGACTGATTTAAAATCCCTGCTCTCTTTCACTTTGTTCAAAGCAGTAAGCCACTATTTATTTGAGATGAAGTTTAAATTTAAAACCCACAATTGTAAATTACTTGGGATGTCATTGCGTGTACCCATAATAGTGATAACCTGGATAGAACATTTGCAGGAAACTTATTTCTGGGGGAGAAGCCAAAGGAGGTATTCTAACCATGGCATTTTATGATAACTTCTGCAGTTTACTCCTCTTACCAGAAAAATTATGGATGTTTGACTGGTACAATCAAAACCAGCTGGATTTTGGGAATTTTAAGGGGTTGTTTTTTAAAGCATTTTTATAAAAACCCAAGAAAAGTCCAATTAGTGGAATTCAATTCATAGAAGTTTAAAAATTAATGGTAAGTTACCTTATAAAATATAGATCACTTGAGACTAAACTAAGAGCAGACATATGGTTTTGATTTTTTTTTTTTTCCCCTTCAAACACTGGCACGGTGCTGAGGCCAGACAACTTTATTTTTCTGATGCATTCTAACCAGCTGCAGATGTTTTAGATGTTATCGCTCCTAAATGGGCTCTGACAAATGTCTCCTGGAAGCCAGCAGCTCTGAATATTACATGCACTGTATTCTGAGGAAATGTTGAAAATAAAGTTTTAGGAATTAAACGTTCAATGTCTGAATCAAGAAAATTTCCTTTCTGTCTTTCTCGAGGGATTTGCTAGCTGAAAACATTCTTTTGTGAGACAGGCACAGATGTTAGTCAAGACACACATGGAGAATGGAACAAATGTTGCCAGAGATGGTCTTGCACAGTGTGTTGTTTACTGGCCTTTTATTGCTAATACTGGAAGGTGGACACTTGAAAAGGTACTTCAACATGTAACTGAATGCTGACCTGAAATCTGTAACAGGTGTGCAACTATTCAGCACTAAGGGGGGAAAAAAATAAAGTATGTGTTAAAACATACCAGAATGTTGTGTTTTGTCCATCAGTGACCACAACATGGCCCTCTTCTACAGAAACTTTTGTGATATTTCAGTTACTCTGTTAAGGATTAAAGTAAATAGTTTTAAGTAAATATTTTTTTTTGTGCTTTTTCGTCTTTGCTGCATAGCTTTGAATTGCCCAGAAGGACATCTTCACATATATATGGGATGCAAAATGTTTCTTGCATGTCAGATGCTTTGGGAAGGAGAGGGACTATATGATTATTGACGTGGGAATTGCCTCAGATGTCCTTGACTTCCAAAATTAAGACAGCTTGATTCATCACTGCATAAACCCATCACTCATTTTTCCATACCCTGAGAGAGAGTGGGAAAATATCCGCGCTTTGCTGCAGACACCTCATTACCATTTGATTCCCTGGGCAGCACTGTGAGTTCTCAGTGTGGTCAGTGCAGGAGTGTTGGAAGGGGGTGTCCTGAGGGGACAGGCTGGGTGCTCAAAACTGGGCAGTGGAAATACCCCTTTAGGCAGGGACTGTGCCAAACAGGCTCTACATCTGATAAGGCTTGTTTATATGTTAGCACTTCATCAAATAGCGGTGTTCCTAATCCTTTGAAAGTGTTGGGAGCTTTACCAAAAATCTTTATAGAGTTTCAGAGGAAAATGGGGATTGCTGAAGTGTTATCAGCAATTTCTTTTGAGCAAGGACTGTTTTGGTAAAAAGGCATTTCAGAACAAGGTACCTCTGTTTATATAAAAGGTTAATGATGCATCCAGTTTGTACCACACAGGGTAACCAAAGGGAATCTCCTTGCCCATCTGTGTTACCCCTGAAGAGCCTTGCTCCAGCTTTGGTCCGGTTTAAATATAAGCCCTGGAGTCTGGCTGGCACTGGGGAGCAATCCAAGAGCAGATTAGGGACGGCAAGCATCAGTGGGTTGAGCAGGGACCCGCATGCTTTGCTTGGGGGGACGTGGCACAGTGCCCTGCGGAGGGGGAGCAGAGCCGAGCAAATGCAAGTCTAATGATTTGGATTTTGCTACTTCACACTAGTGTTTAAAACTGCTTAGATGTAATCCTCCCAGCAAATCTCTCCTCGCTCGGAGGTGGTGGACATTCGCTGCTGCACACTTGATTTTGAAGTCTGAACTAGTTACACCGAATTATTGTGCAGCTGAGCAAAGGCTCTCGCTGATGCCTGGCAAAGAGGAGAAGTTTTCATGTTTGATTCTGTTTGTGCAGGAGCATAAAATGGGTCTTTGTATCGAGGCGCTGCAACAAATGAAACATTCAAAGGTTTGGTTTGATACTTTCCAGTTGTGTAGTGACTCTGGGAAATGTACGTATGGAATATTTGGCAGGGAGGAGGAATGCTGCTCAGTTTCTGGTTGCATGTGTTTAGTTGGACATGTTTTCTTGGCTTATAAATTATTACCAGGAAAGTTTACACTGAAGGTTGATGTTCATAATATGAATCTTTTCTTAGTAGTTGTCACCTGAGCCTCAAAGAAGTTGCTTTTCCCCAGTCACCCAGGATGTTTCCACTATCTCTGGAGCTTGCTCTGGTTTCTTGACATGACTTCATCAGAGGAAAAGTCTCAAAGATAGTATGTGCCCCTTGGCTGCAGCTGTCTGAATGTACTTCTGCTCACAGGTCCCTTCTCTGTAGTGTGTATGGAGTCTGAAGTCCTCTCATTTCTGATTAAAAGAGAAGCCACAGTTCATTTTGTGAAACATCAATCAAAAGCACACAGTATTTTTATGCAGCACTCACAAGATTGATCTGAATACTTTGAAATCCGTAGAAGCAATGAACTTTGACTTGCATCATCTTAGGGAAAAGAAAATTATCTACCTTTGATGGAAACTAGCAGAATGTTGGCTTCTATTTAACTTGAGTGAGTTTGGGGTGGTTTCTCATCCCTGTGGTCTAAGTGGAATATCTTGGCTTGTTTGGAACAACAGCTGCTTTTTTAAAAGGCATTTTAAGGATTTTTGGAGGTTCAGGTATTTGATTTTCCCCTGTCACCACCATGTACTGTAGTTTCTTCATCCTTTCCCCTCTTGGATGAAGCATTTAACTTACTGCAGTGAGAGCTGCTACGTAAAGTGTTCCAACAGGTCAGAAGAATTCTCACAGAGGATGGAGGATTAAGTGATGAGGGCTTTTATAACTACATGAGCATTGGGTTGGTTTTGGGCTGTTGTTTTTTTCTCATGCAATGATCTTTCTGAAGCTTGCAAAGAAGATTACTTAAATAGAACGGTGTTACTGTGGAGTTGTTGTTTAATCGGGATCCTCTTTGGCTGTCACTGAGATTAAAATGTTAACATGGGCTTGATGCAGTTCTGGAAACTAAAGCAAGTGTCTGTTTAAATTTTTATATGGGGAAGGTGGTTTAAATTGCAACAACTAATTAGGTTCAACTGTTTGGAGATGTTAAAATAAGTGTACTAAGCAGCCAAAAGTGTGTGGAATTTCCCACCTACTGGTAAATATCTATGTAGTCCTTTAAGACTGGCACCGAGGTTTCCATTCTGTTTTTACAGAAGCAACTTTCTGCTGTAGAAGGTTTCTAACCTCTTTGGTTTGATAAGCCTGAAAGTTAGAGGGAAGCAGTGATTGATACATGGTCATGTATGAGGGAGTATGAAAGTGTGAATTTGAGTGGTAGAGGTGGCAGGAACAATAGTAGGTTAATTACCTGAATATGTTTGGCTGCCTGGCAAATAATGACCCAGTAACCAGGGTGTGTTAAGGACAGTGGTTGTCTCAGTAATAGAGGTGATTTGATGATCTTGCCCCCGTTTTTCAGCCTACTTTGCTCCCCATTGTGCTGGTACAGCCCTCGATGAGAACTTACTGTAAAGTAGATCAATGAGATGAGCTGGATTTGAGACAAGAAAAAAGCCTGCTAACCAAGCTTTGCTCCCAAAGATGATGGGTACAGAATAGTGGTGTAATTCAGCAAACTGGTTTTGCTGAGCTGTGTAGAGCAAAAAGGCTGTTGGTCTTACCTCTTCAAAGAATTTGCAAGGATTTACTTCAGACCATGGACAAAAGTGTCAGGATTTATCAGTCTAAGATTAGCTTTACTTGAAAGTACACATCATCCGTGATTTTGTTTTGTTATGTGAATTGGAGAATAATTCCACTAAATTGCATGTATTAAGAATCTTATTTTTTACTTCTTGTCAAGATTGACATCTCGTTGTTGCAGTAAGTGTTATGGTCCTTCCTCCTTTTAATGTAATTTGTGAAAATCCAGTCCTACATAGGTTCTTCTGAGCATCTGTCCTAAATGGGATTACTGAAACATTGACATTTATCTGAGCTTTTTACTTTTATAATTCATAATAACCAACTGCTCTGGCTTATACTTTTTGGGATGGTGAACTTGTCTTCCCTCTTTGCACAGTGGTAAATTTATGGAAATACATAAATATTTCCTAATCTGGGAGCATCATATGGACACTTAAATCTCAAAGTCTCTTTGCTTACTTCAAGTTTCAGGAGATGTTCTTAGAAATAAAAAAGACTAGTTCACTTCATGTGTGGCCCCTAGAGTATTTTATAACATGAGGCATGGGGAAATAGGTCTAGTTGAAGTAATCTTTGAGATACTGAGAGAAGTAAAATCTTGAGGAGGGGTGAAAGTACGTCATTGCTCTGTGTGCATGGTGAAGTGAATTTAGAGGCATCTGAAAGACCACTCTGGTTGGCAACTTGCTGTGAAATACCAAGACTGACTTTCAGTATGTGTTAGACATGAATTATGAAGTGATCTGAGTCCATATTCAGTGTGCATCTCTTAATAGCATAAAATTATTCAAAGTTGAGTTGTTTCCATGCATTAAATATCTGGCATATTTATGACTCTCTCGCCTTTCTAGCAAAGGTGGTAACTTCCTCATCTAGTATTTTGCTTGCACTTTCAGAAGGCAATTGCTTTATATATATATATATATATATAGCCTTAAAATATGTGTCTTGTGTCCGTGGTCTTGAATGTGCTGACACCCAAAACTAGAAGTGTATGTATTTAAAGGATTTAGTTTGGGAATTCAGGCTGAATTCTTGGACAGTGTAGCATCATGTTTCATGATCTCATGGGCAGAGATTGCTTACAGGGTTAGGTGGGGCTGACTGTGGTTTGGGCTAAATAATTTGCCTAGTTATTACTACTAGTTTGGTAAAGATTGTGGTGCTTTTTTTCCTGAAGCTCAACAACCAGCCTTCCTCTTGTGGTTCCACTTAAAAAGCCAGCTTTCCCACCACAGCCTCTCTCATCCATGAATCCTTTCCCTGAGAGCAGCACTGCAGAGATGATGTTTTCCACAAGAGGTTACTTGATTAAATGCTATGACAAATTATTACAGCTACTTGAAAGTGTTTGCTGCTGTCTTTAATTTCACTGTGTCAAGTTACTCTGTCTGAAGTTTAAGTGCCAAAACTCTCCAGGCTGCCTTTTGTAGAGGTCATTACATGTGGCTCACCTGTAAACATGTCCTCCCCTTTGGAGGGGAGAACAGGTGTTTCTGCCTCTGCAAGATGCTCCAGGCACTTGCTGCAGGAGATGGTCAGCAGGCTGTCAGAAGCAAATGTTTATGGGCAGGATGGTCTTTCACAAGGAGATGTGTTTACAGAGCATGAAATGAACATTTTTGCACAGAGGCAAATAATTGCTTACAATGGAGACTTTAGTAGCAGATTTGAAGCTTGAATGGTTATTAGTAAGGTCAGCTGGAGCAGACACGATGTCCGTCTCCTCAGCAAAGTCATTCAGAACTTTTTAGCTGTTAGTTTATGCTGAAAGGTTTTAAGATGTTGTAATGTTCATGCCTTGGGCTTGTGACTTTTGATATAAACTTGTGCTAGGCTGTGCTGCTACATCTGTATATGTGGTATGGTTCCTTCAAAATTATTCTTGAATGGAAAACCATTTTTTGACTTGTCCATTATCTTAGTCTTGAATTATTATCTAGTAGTACTGCAGCACTGACAGGGTTTTTAAGTTACTTTACGTGAGGTGTCTGTGAAACAGGCTGTTGTCATGAGCAAAAGGGATCTCTGTGAAAGCTTTCTGTGGTCAGGAGATGGGTCTGAAGGGCAACAGGTCTCGGGTAATGTTGGCTGTCCCAAGCTGCTCTAGGCAATGCTCTCCCTCATCAGGTCAGGGCTCTTTCCTGAGCAGTGATGAAAAACTGTTTCCAAAGAATGGCTATTGGCAAAATTAATCAGATTGATTCTTCACTTATGACACAGATCAAGACTTGAACTTCAGTCTTCTATGGTAATAAGACCAGTTCATCATCACTAATTGCATCTCTTCGTTCCCGGCAGTTTCTTCAGCCTCCTCACTCCTTCAAGGTGACTTCCCCACTCAACAGATGTGTGTGTGTGACAGAGCATTTAAAAACCACAGCGCTTGAAGTAGATGAACTTCTTGTAAAAGCAATTCTGTTTGATTGCAATTAGCCACATCACAGAATTCAGTGAGTCTGACTGATGTGAACTGTGAGTGCTGTCAGATGTCAGAGCAGAGGGAACTTCTCTCTGTACACCACAGTTGTAAATGGGGCTTAAGGCTCCAAGTGCTCCATTTTCCAAACGTCTGTGCTGCTTTAGGAAATTACCAACACCACAAAGGCCATTCTGAGAACTTCTTTAAAATGCTGCATGTTACACCCATGATCTTCCCACTCCTTTTTTGTAGGACATCGTTCCTTGGAGGCAATGGGCCTTCTTACTTGGTTCACATTGTGCTGAACAACCTTAACCATAACCACTTTCAGCAGAGTTATTCTTGTCTGTGATGAAAGCCAATGAATGTGGCCCTTACAGGAAACATCCAAGCATTGCCTGAATGCTCCCCAGAACAACTGTCCTTGAATTCTGGGAACACAGAAAATCTAGGATACATGTTGTCTCGCTCCCTGCTGCCATTGAAAGGAGGTTTTAAAATAGTCTATGCTACTTCTGTACAAGGCTGAGCAGAGATTCACCTTCAGAATTCCTCCAAAGGGGTGAAATGGAGCTCAGTGTTCTGCACAGTGTGAGCTGAGCAGCAGCACTGTTTTTGCCACAAGGTGTTAACCATAAATTTTCAAAGGACACGAGAGAGATTGTACATACAATGAATTACTCAGACACTCTGTAACACGACCTGCTAATAGCCTGCCCTCTTTTGAAATAGTCCCAGCAGTGTAAGCTTAATTCTTTTTTCCTGTTTAATGAGACTTGGTGGAACAAACACCTAAGCAAATCTGAGAAGTTTGTATCAGTCATTCTCTGCTGCATCTCTTGTATAACCATGTGTTTTATTTCTTTATCGATTTTTCCTTTTTTTGTCGATGCTTAAGCAGTATTCTTTCAATACGAAGTAATGCCCATAAAAATACTAGATATAACACATTCAAGTCGAATTTGGTACTTCTTTATTCTGGTATGAGGAGCTACAAAAACTGTTTCAGAGAATGTACTACTGTACAGCAATTTTTCTCAGTCCCATGGAGCTTCATTATAGCGAGGTCAGACTGTGCTGTAGAGAAGAGAATTTATATTTTATCTTAAGGCTAACTGCTACACTCTTGTAATGACCCTGAAGGACAGTAAATGCTCTAAATAATTCAGCTTCTTTGGAATATAATTCTACTGTGCTGTAAGAGCTAGAATGTATTTAGAAATATAGACAATATTGTGGTATATTTTAATGTGATGCCTAAGGGATACTCATGAGATGTTTGCCTGCCATAGCCCTGTCCAAAAAGTGGATGGTGAAGGTTTTTGGAATTCATTGTTTTCAGTGTACTCTCAAGGGAAAGATCTCCCTTAAGAACCTTGTGGTGAAATGAGACTCCTCAAAGTCTAATTGCCTGTTGGCCCAAGATGGAATATATTAATTTCTCATATAGTTGAAAAGCGTCTTCCATAATTTTGTGGGTTGTAATTTTAATGTCATGTCTTTCCGTTTTCTTCTACGTTATTTGTAATACCTGCCCATCCTTTCTGCCCAGTCATCTCTGCCCTCATCAGCACCCATTATTTTGCATTTTTCTCTGTGTTGTTTCTGTAAATATTGCATGACGCATTTTGCTTTTTTTCAAACAGGAGGACACGGATTCACACAGCCATGATGATAGAACAGCTGCTGAACAGCTGCATTAAAAAAATCTGAAGTCTTGCATTTGCACAGTTAATGCCTTCTTTACTCACCCTTTGAATTGCATCCCAAATTTTTGATGCCTTTTTTTTTTTTGTGGTCAGGACTGCTTTTGAATTTTAATCCTATTCTCCAGTTAGCAACATCAGCAGATTTAACAAGCTTGCTTTCTGTTCCAGTATTGAAATCAATAGATAATTTTACAGGGTCTAGAAGGATTCTGGCAAAGATCGTTTTGACCCATGACCTGAATGTTTGCATGGGACTGTGTAAGTTTTGATTAAATTTGAGTGAATTCTGATTTGGTTATTAACAATAACAAGATTCAGTATGCTCAGTTTTACATCCCTGAGTGATGCATCTCTTTTCTCTCCTGTCTGCCCACTTGTTACTTGTCCCAGAAAGAAGCTGCTTGTTTCTTCATTTTTAATCCTGACACTGCTGTATTTAGTAGCTGTTTGTCACTTTTAAGGAGACATCCAAAAGTGATTTGTCACCTTCTAGACATGTGCAATGTTTTGGTATCTGCATCCCTAGCCCTGCTCTTCCTCAATTCCCCAGAAGTGTTCATTATCTTTTAGTTATTGGAAATATCATCTGCCTTCCACAGTCTCCCTGTCGTTGTCAACCAACTTCTTCCCAGGCCCAACCAATTTATTTTTCCAGTTTCTGTTTTTCCTTATTGTTCCTGAATCAGGCTTGGTGTGTCCTCTTGCTGTGCTGGCACCTGGAGCAGCCTGGTAGTTTCTTGCCACATTACAACTTGCAGCTGCCCATGTGAAGTGGTGATCTCTACTAGAAAGCATCTCTAGGAGGGACCCAAGTACCTACACAGGGTCTGGTCTCTACATTCAGCATTCCAGTGTGGATTGCTTGATCCTGTCCTTGGGTCAGCCTCATCTCACCCAAGCGGAGGCGTGGACAGTTAAAAGCCTTGGATGACCTAAGGTGTGGGATGTTTGCAATTTCCTGCTGTATTTGGAAGGAGTAGAGGGAGGATTGTGAGCAGCTTGCTTGGGAGAGAAGTATTAAACCCTGGGAGGTGTGATCAGATGGCACATACGGTGCACAGGAGTGCTGCAGGGAGCTCTGCCAGGGCTTCCCTCGTGGAAGGAGGAGTGGGGAAAGGGTGGTAGGCGCTCTCTTGCTGGGTGTGTGTACTTGGCACTTCAGCTTTTGACTGTTGAGAAGTCTCTAAACATTACTGTAAGTGCAAGTTATTTTTAAGGTGCCCAGAACTTTCCATGGGATAACCTTCCCCATATGGTTCACGGTGAGTTTTTGGTGTGATGTGTGTGTTCTCCAAGTCTTCTTTGCCAGCCCATCAGTGGTGGCTTAGTTTCCTCAAGAAGCTGAAGACTCTTTGTCCTCAAAATTTGGGATTTTTGTGCTTGGTTTTTTTTCCCCAGTGGAATAATTCAGCTTGTCCTTGGGCTCAAGGAGCAGCTTGTGCTTCCTGATGAGAAGAACTGCTTACAGGGACACAGTGGCAGTACAGGAGCCTCCTACAGGTACTGCCCAGCAGCTCTGCCCTGTGGTGAACAGCAGGACAGCCCCTGGCCATCCCGTGTGCTGATCCAAACAAAGCACAAGCACATCAGATGAACTGACAACAGAAACATGGAAACTGCTCGTAGCGTGGGTCAGATATGGTTTTGAGTAACGGGGGTAATAGCAGTCATTCTGATTTTAGGAGTCTGATAGACCTGGTGTAGATCTGTGCATTTGCTGGGTGCAACATATTAGTTGCCTGAGCAGCACTTAAATCATTTTTTGAGAAGAAGAGGGGTGTTAAGTGTTGCTTTTTAGTGCTGATGTTTTCAGTTTAACATAACGCTGTCAAGAAGCATCCAGTTCGCCAGGAGGTTGGTAAGGAATTTGCTTTAAAATCTTTAAAAGAGCTTGAAAGGAAAATAGAGGTATGCTGTTGCTGAAAACCAGAAAACAGTGGTTTTGCTGCATCGCTGCTTAGAAAAAGCTGTGCTGAGACTGATGCTATGGGTGTGAATCAGGCAGCAAACATATTTTGGAGCACCACCTGAAGTAATAGTAATTGAATACAATTATTTTTTTTTTTTTCCCTAAACTAAAGCTGTCCCTGTGGTAGTTATAGGTCCTGTTGGTTTTCCAGTGTCTGGAAGGCAGGTGAGCAGTGTCAGCCCTGAAGGTACTGCCTGAAGAGAGTGGAAAATAAAATAGAGAAATGCTTGTGTTTCTTTTTGCTTTATTAGGGTTAGCAGGAACTGGGTGGTTCAGGACACATGTAAGTAATACAAGGATGTGGTATTTTTCCTGGGAGGAGGAGAAAACTGAAAAGTACACTCTGAAAATACCTGGAAGCCTCTTGATGTCATAAGTTCTCTCTAGAATCCTTTTGGTTGGGGTCTTTATTCTAAGGGGTGTGGCCCTGTGTCACCTGGCTGTGATTCCAGGTACAGTTTATTGCTAAACTGCAGCTGTGATCTGCTGGGCAAAGTGAGCTGGCACAGCATGTCGGGGGATCATTCCCTGCACAGGTGAGTGCTGCTGGTAGATGATGTGGCATCCTCTGGTTTGGGGTCTGACTTTTCCACAGGTGACATCACATTCTTAGCCACACTGTGCCTGCTTTCAAATATCTGGTAGGAGATATTTCATTAGTTTTGTGTGTAACTCCTAATGATGAATCAGGGCTCAAAAAGAAGGAAAAAAAACCAAACTATAATACAGACTTTTTCCCCCAGTATCTTTCAAAATTCAGTAGGGAAAAACCAGTTTCTAAGCTTAATATGCAGCTTGCTATGGGAAGCACTGTCTGCTGACATAAAACACAGTCTCAGTACCTGGAACACAACGAAATGGCAGTTACGGTTTTTATTCTAGTTTTTGAGTCATATCTGTCGTGTACGTTTAGTATTGATTATATATAGTTTTCCATAGCAGTGAATGTTAGAACTTTTATCTTTTTGGAGATTTCAGAAGAGTGGTATTAACCTTTCTGAAGCCAGTGTACTCTGCATGCTGGCAAATCTTTGCCCCTCACCAGGCATCAAACTTCTGTAATGTGCCCTTGAATTTCGTGTGTGCAGGTTTGGCATCAGCCCAATTCCTGTGAAGAAAGGTAAATATCTGGTCTGTGCTGTCAGCGGGCGCAGACTGCTGCAGCTCCGTGAGGCTCAGGGATACCTTACGGGGCTCTGCCAGCTTTTCCAGGCAAAATCCAGAGCATTTCTGTTACTGTTAGGGACTACACCTGTTGACAAGCTTTCAAACTGCCTCGCTCATCTTACCTTGGAAAACATGTTTAGTGCAGTCTTGCCTGTGCCTTTGTCACAAAGTGCAAAGCATCCTGGCAGTGTACTTTGCACATTGGTAAGTTCCAAAATTGAGTGGTTTTCTCTTGAAATGTCTGTTTTTATGGAAAGTACTTCTTCCTTTCCATGTCTAGCAGGTAGATTTTTGTCCTGTCTTTGCTTCAAAGACTGTTGGAACATTAACAGCAGTATGTTTTTTATTTGTTTGTTCGGTTTTTTTAATACTAGTTATGCCAGTTTATACCAGAACTGGTACCCAACCAGGTAGATTTCATTGTATGAAAGGCACAAATTGCCATAGTTCTTTCATCATTGAGATAGTTATAAATGCCACAAATTGTTTTTTAAACTCAACAAAGTCAAATTTGCAGTCACATGTCTGCCAGATCCACCTACTGCAGCAGCAGGCTGTCATCTTGTATTGGTTGAGTGCTGTGAATTTCCTCTCTGTGTGGTATTTTTGTCTGGAGGATATAAGGGATGTTCATTGTGGTGTATCTTTAATGAGATTTCTGCTAGTATAATGCAGAGTTTGCTTCTGTGCTTGTGTATACAATATTTGGAAGCCGTGTTCATCTGAGCAGTCCTTGATTGGCTTAACGTTCCTATAATCTGATCTGGAGTTTATAGCTGGAGTACAGGGAAATCGTCAAAATGATGGAATTAATAGGTTTTGTATCCTGCATTTTTATTAAATCTTAATGCAATTATTCAAGTATTTCTCCATAGGCAGCATAATCTGCAAGTCTTACTAGTAAGTCAGATTTCAGAATCAGTGCTCTGAAGCATGTCCTTGTAGGAAGCAAACAGCTTGTGTGTGTTTGCTCATGTTGAATGAAGTGTGGATTTCTGCAGGCATGTGCAGGGTTCTGCTTCAAATGCCCGCTTCTCAAACTGATCTTCAATCCAGATCGCTAACTCTTCCTGTGAATATAAGGGTGGTTTTATTTAAGACAGCTTCAGCTGGCACTGAATTTCATGCTCATAGCTTCTGCCAGGAGTTGCAGTCCAAAACCAGCTCTTGGACATGTGATAAAACACTACATGTATGTTTGTTCCTTGGGAGAGCTCCTCTAGTTTTAAGTTTCCAGAAAGCTGTAGAGCAGAAAGGGAAGGTGGGAGGTCTGTGATATTATTTGGAATGGCAGTTCAGAGACTACTTTTGTCAACATCTTCATTCCGTGTTGTCCAAGCCTCCCCTGGCTGCTGTACCTCAGGGAAGGTGAGTAATGGGCTGCTCCCATCTTGGCCATAGGGTAGCCCAGGGCATGATGTCTTCTCTGGGAATTTTATAATGTCTTCCTGTATCTTACAGCAAGGTCAGAGAAATGTTCTTATTGCTCGAGGGGGAAAACAAGAAGGTTTCTGATACAACTAAATGCCTGCAGGAGCTTATTCCACAGTGTTGAGCAGGTCCCTGAGACAGGTTACAATGGGAAATGGAGGACTGCTGTAGGTGAGAAAGGCTGTAAACATTTTATTGAACAGAAAAGATGAGAAAGCTGTTGCGGGCAAAGTCTAAAACTAGGCCAGCTGGGGTTTTAACAGCTGAAAGCAAAGTCTGAGACTGAAACTGCTGTGCTGTCACAAGGTGTGCTAAAATTCGGGGAAGAACTTGCTGCTTGGTGCTCTCTGCTGTCTTCAGAAGGAGCTGTGCATCTGCAGGCCTGGGTTGAATTAACCAAACAATAAGTTCAGAACAGCAAAAAATTGCAAGGCCATAATGTTATTTCTAAAGGTACATGAAGCACAAAGTGTGAGGTGTTTGGTAGAGATAGATGACTAAGCTGGATGTCATATCGCTGTCCTCAGCTGATGTCTTCAGACTTTAATTGAGCGATGAACCAAGACTTTTGACTAGACGAAATTTGGTTGTGCTAAGGGATTTTCAGCAGTTGAGGTTGAATAAATCTTGTTAACTGAAGGAATTTCAAGCTGAGGGGGTCGGGGAGCAGGAACAGTTCAAACTTGTTCTAGCACTTGACACAAAAAGCTTTTTTGGATTAAAAAGCAGAGTCAGCTGCTAAAATTGGGCAATGCTTAAGCTGCAGGCTGTCCCATCCACCAAGGAGTTGGATGCCTGGTGTTCTGCAAGGAACATGTTTGTTTAACAGCTCTGCAGTTCCCAGGTGTCCCCGGGTGTTGTGCAGAAAAGGCTCTGCTCAGTGCCTGTCTGCACTGATCCCTTCATGGTTCTGGTTCAGCTGTGCTGTCATTCACTGGCACAAGGTAAGGTCTGACCCAGGAGTGCCCACGGGATTTGGGGCTCTACTGAAGGAATCAGGCAGGTTATTTTCCATGCTCTGAAGCACAGCTTTCTCAGAAACAAAGCACGAATCTGAATTTCTCTATTACTGGTGTTTTGGGTGAGAAAGAACACAGTGGCCACATCGTAGCGTCACGCAGGAAACTTTAAAGTCTGGTTCAAACCTGTTGCTTGGGTCAGTCACAACTCAGCTGTGAAAGATGAACTTGGCTTTTTTGTCTTTGAAAGCACTTAAACATTCCGCATGATGTGCTGCCACTGAGTCCTGTGTTGCCTTTTAATAGTTCCTGAAATGTTGAAGGTATGGATTATGTTAACGTACCTTTTAAATTTTTTATGGACTGAAACAGCTTCAAAAATTAACCTTTTGAAAACACTTAGGTAGATCACATGACAGGCTTTTAGCAGGTTTTTTTTTTTTTTCCTGGTAGTATGCTGCCTTCTATTCCAGTAAATGAGGAGCTTTGATTGACTGAGGTTGTGCTCAGCTTCCTGACCCAGGACCAACCTCCAGCTGATGTTGGTAATATTTTTATTTTTCATTAGCTCCTCTGAAAGTCTCAGCTGTTTTCATGTCAGTACAAAGGATGGAGGCTGTTCGTGCTGTGTGAGTGTTGTACCAGTTTGTTGTTCAACACATGTTAATAGAGCTCTGACAAACAAACAAAAAAAGGTGCAGTAGCACTTGATATCTATTTATTTATGAATGGGTTACCTGCATTTAGTGTGGGTGGTCCCATGATCATTCAATCCTGGGCTTCTTGCTGCAGTGAGAGGGGATTCCTCCTTGTTTCTGCCAGACATGGCTTCTCTCACATTTTGCCTCACACACACCTTGGGTACTGCAGGTTTTGGAAGACTGGAGAGAATCTGACTGTGGGTGTTTCCTGTTTCTGCTTTGCCATGTCACAGGTTGTGACAACTAGGGTGTACCCAAATGTGTACTCTTGAGTGTTCCGCTGAGTTCACCTCAGGTTGCAAGTTCCTTTGGTGAACAGAGGAATGGCTTCTATTTGCTCTCCCTTTTACTGTTGTTTTTCTTGAATTGTTTTGTCATCTTCAACATCTTATAAGATCTAAGTGCAAGACAGACTTGCTGAGGTGCTGGGTTAAATGAAGAGGCCTGGGATGGAACAGATGCTCCCTTTAACGCTGTCTCCAAAGATCAAAGCTTCTTGGGTCTTATCATAGCTCCTTGTCTCAAAAGAAAATAATAAATCAGCGGAGCAAGTGTTTGAAGAGGGTTTGAGATCTGTACAGCATCATGATTTGCGTATGTGCTTCAGCAAGTCTTTTTTCCTCATGTGTAGAAACCTCTTGGCTTATGTCTCCATCCACGCTTTTTTTTTTTTTTTTTTTTTTTTTTTTTTTTTTTTTTTTTTTTTTTTTTGTGGCTGGAGCCAGGCACACTAAATAGTGATTAAACAAAAAATTAAAATTCCATTTTTGTGCATTTGGCATTTGAATGCTGATCAATTGCTTTGGCAGTGCGTTAAGTAACAGCGTGGTAGACAACAGAAGGGGCTTATTTACAGCAATCTGTCTAAATCCATTTTCAATGTATTGCTTAATATGCCTTTCTACTTTAGTTCATTTTCAGTTTTTAAAAAATGAAGGCTTGAAACAAGCAGGAGAACAGTTTAAGATATTGCTGCAGAAGTAATCACTCCTTAGTGGTAAACAACATCCAGTTCTTAAGGAAAAGAAAATGTGCTTGAGCTGAAATAGAACTTATGGGCTTGTTGTAGGAGTTAATAGATGGAATTCAATGGCTTGTGCACTTACATAGCCTGACTAGATGATCATAATGAAGCCTTCGTGCTTTGAAATGTGCTTTTTGCATGTTGCCTACAATTGACCGTTTAAAAAAAAAAAAGTAATATTTTTGCAAAATGGGAAACTAACGTAGGGCAAACCAGAAGATTACTGACCTCTTTTACAGGGACAGAAATCCAGGTCCATAAGGTCAATTTACCCTAACCATGCAGCATTGACAGCTGCAATGATCAAACAATGGTTTCTGCATTCCACAGTTAAAATGCAGATGATGGGGAGTGTGCTGGTGGGCTTGGACAAAAACATTTTGCTTCCTATCATGCAGTTAGAATTAATGGAAAATTAGGATAAGATGGAAAATTGAGATGAAATACAGCATTACACATACGACATAGCTCCCCATAAATGAGATGCTTGTTTAATAGTTAAAGCAAAAGTCAGTCCTAGGAAACTTGCTGTGTTTTGCAGATTGCTTCAATATCACAGTCTAGAGCGTCTGTTGAAGGAGTATCATCAAGTTATGTAATTTGCATAATTGAGTCAAATTCCATGCAGCATCCCTGAAGGAAACCACTAAAAAAAGCAACATTCTGGTCCCTGTGTGCTGTGTCTGGATTTCTAGAGCTCAGACATCTTTTACAAAAATGAGGGATTAAAAAAGAAAAAGGAAAGAAAGGAAAAAAAGAGCTTCCAAAACTGCATCAAGGTCAGGAAGCTGCCCGTTCTGCCAACGAGAGGGACTTTGAGGACATATGTGCACATCTTCCCTCTGCCCGTGATGACATCGTGCCCGCAACCTTACACGCTCTCTGCTAATAGTGATGACAGGAGCCTAAAATGTGCACTTGAGGAGAGGAGGCAGTGTTTTACCATTCACACTGACTGGTTTTGGTAGTCTGCTGAAATTAGGTTTGTCCTGAAGAAGTGTGGTTCATAAGAAATAAGATGCTAATCAGGCTGTTGCAGCTACACCTTTAGGACTGTGTGGGTCGTGGGGGCTGGCAAGGTCATTGAAGCAAAGACATTCATATTCATTTTCTAGCACTGAAAGTCACTTCAAAATTAATATTTAGACATTGTTGACAGAACTTGTCAGTGACTCAGCAGACTTCTCAGTTATGGTGTTTTAATAGTGACCTGCAAAACCAGTGTAAATGTTGTATGTTTGCTTGCAAGGGATACTGTTAGAAGTATTCCAACCTCTTAACATTTACCCAAGTTGAATTAAATTTAATGGAGGATTTCTGAGTTGGATTGGCTAATGTAACTTCTCTGCCCAAGACTAAAAAAGCTACAGAATGCAGGATGGCTGCCATTGCCATCTGTAGCGACGTGTACCCTTCAGGATTCTAAAAGCTGCTTGGAGAAGTGTGTTGATCCAACAGAGAGGTTCATGGTTTGTCTTGTGTGAATCTTGTTTGGTGTTGGGTGTGCAGGGCAGTAACAGGACGAGCAGAGGAACAGGCAGTGGCTCACCCTGCACAGTCCTGATTTTACTTTGCCAATACCAACACGCGGAAGGGTTGAACCTTGTAAGTCTCCAAGACTGAGAGCTGTGCAGAGCCTGTTCCCCAGGACTTAAGGATTGATAACTCCTATTCTGTCTACTTCTGAAGTCCAGTACTACAGTTCGGAAAGGTCTGAATAACTGATGTATGTATTTCATAGTTTTCCCTCTTGCTTAATTTAAAGTTTACAAACTGCTGATACATGTGGCCTTGACATGGTTAGCTTAAGCCAGCTCAAAGTTGTTGTTCTGTATAAATTTATCTCGGACTGAGAGAAGTAATACATCTGCCTTTCTGCTGTCCTCCTGCCTGATTTGTACTGTGTGTAATGCAGTGGCAGTCTCTCTGATTTTTTTTTTCTCTTCTTTTCCCCCCCTTAAGAGCCCTGGAGGATGGTGTGCTACTGCCTGCTTTCACTCATATTGCAGGTTTTAAATTGCTTGCATTAGGTTGTTGCTTGCTCTGAGGATGTTTACATGCACATTGCTGACCTCTCTGAAGAATGGCTTGAAGCTGTGCAGAAAATTTACTTCCCTGTTCACATTATCCTACATTGGGAGCACAATCACAAAGAACACTCCAGCCCAGAGCCTGGGGGTGCTCACACTGAGCAGGGATGGCTGTAACTGCTTTTTAATGGCTTTTAGTCTGCTGCTTGGCCAGATGAGTGTTGTCTGTGTAATGGTGAGAGAGCCCCCTCCTGAAACAACCCAGTGGTGTGGCTTCCTCAGAGCATGCTGGAGGTATTGGTGTGAAGTCATTTGGGGTGTGTTTCAAACTTGTCTCCCTTTTCCTGATTGCTGTTGTGGAGGGCAGCTCAAGATCTTTCCTGTGAGTTTATTTCAAGAGGAGTGTAGTGGTTTTACCCCAGCTGGCAGCTCAGTCCCATACTGGGCTGGGGGAATCAGAAGAGTGCAAGGGGCACAACTCGTGGGTTGGAATACAGACAGTTTAACAGGCAAAGCAAAAACCCACACACATAAGCAAAGCAAAACAAATCAAGGAATCCATTCACCACTTCCCAGGGGCAGACAGGTGTTCAGGCATCCCCAGGAAAGCAGGGAAGATAAATGCCATTGCTCTGAACAACCACGGCTTCCTTCCCCTTCTCTGAGCTTTATGTACTGAGCATGACACTATAGGGTCTGGGATATCCCTGGGGTCATTTGGGGTCAGCTGTCCTGGCTGTGTCCCCTCCCAGCTTCCCATGCACCTCCAGCTTCCTTGCTGAGGGCAGAGGAACAGAAAAGGCCTTGACTCTGTGTAAGCCCTGCTCAGCAGTAAGGAAAACATCCCTGAATTGTCAGTGCTGTTTCCTGCACTAATCCAAATCACAGCCCCATACTGGCTATTATGAAGAAAATTAGCTCTGCCCCAGCCAAAACCAGCACAGAGAGCAATCCCCACAGGGACTGGAGCAGTGACGAGTACCTTCTAAGGGATGTTCTCAGGCTAGAGATCAGAGGGAAGGGGAGTGTCTGTGCAATTCTAGTTTAAGTTGCCTGAGTCCCAAGAAGAGGTGGGATTTAGCAGTGCCCTCTTAGGCAGCTTGGTTATATTTTTGCTGGTGGGTCTCAGTTTTCTTTTCTTCAGGGTGCCTGACTTCCCTGGTCACTTTGTAGGGTCTTGGCAGGGTGTGTTGGGTCACCATGTGCACAGTGGGTGTCATGAGGCACAGAGTCACACTGTGTGTTCCTGCTTTTGGATCTAGTCCCTGGACACTCTGGCAATGGTCTCCTCTGCAGTTGTGGGTGGGGTTTTCAAAGGGATTTTCATATGCTGAATTTCAGCAAAAGGCAAAAGGGACGGTGGCATTGTAAGCGATTCTCCTGGTGCGCACATTCAGTCCAGAGTGCTATAAACAAGAGAAAAAAGACTTAAAACATTGAGGTTTCAGACTTGCCAGTTGTTCCTGTGCCCAGTATGACACTTGTGCACAAGCCTAGTGCTCAGAAAGTTGGCAAAATCCTCCTGGCAAGGAGGTGCTCTGCTCTGTGAGAGCTTCTCGGGGCTTTTCCTGGCAGGGGAGTGTCCTGGAGAGAAGACTGTCCAGAGAACAGGCCTGGCAAAGAATGGGTCTTGCAACACAGAGGCAAATGTTTCCCAAAACAGCAGTGAGCTCCGTGGGTTATTTGGTGAGGATGATTAGGAGGGGTGGCGTGTTGTCCAGACAATTAGAAGCCACCGTGGTGGCCAGAGGAGTAGGTGTGCTGGACTGCTGCAGTAGCACAGGGTGGCTGCTTCACGGTGCTGAATATTCGATTTGACACCAAAAATAGTCAAACTGCCACTGCTGCTTTCTGTCACACAGCTGTCACTCGGACCTGCTCTCATCAGCTGGCACGAGCTAGTGAAAGTCGAGGTAGGGTTTGTGCAGGTTGTCCGTGTGAACGCTGGGTCAGGCGGAGCAGTGAGTAGATGGTGATGGGTTTGCCTGGCCCTCATCACACCCCAAGGGAGCATCTCAAACCACCTCTGCTCACACCCACTACACAAAAGCAGCAGAAACCTCCTGAGGTGAGGCAAACATGAGGTTTCTGGATGGTGTAAGTCTTTCAAGGTGCTCTGTGATGGCGTTGCTGGCACAGCGTGATCTGTGTGTTTCCCCAGAAGTGCTGTTGTCCGCTGTGTTGGGTGTGCCCTCCCAGTGCTCCCTTGCCCGTTTGGTTCCTGGGTCACACGTTCATCTTGACACTTAAAAGTACCTTTGCATTATCAGCAGGTAGGAACTCACAGGAGAACAGTGGTGTTTAGTGGGATAGCTGGAAAACCACAAGGCAGGTTAAGCAATTTAGTTTTATATTTACGTTTGGCGAGTTCAGGTGAGCCCTTCCATGACAAGATATTGTGGTTCTTCACACTGCTCTGCTGCTCTGGGGATGTACTTGCCTTCTCCTGCATGCTGGGAATCGGTGAGGCTTTTGCAGTGCCTCTCATGAAACCTCTCTTCTTCAGCCTGTGCAGTCAGAGGTGAGCTGGAGATGTTGAATTACTGGTGATGGTCTTCATTTGCTGACTTGTTTCCAAAGCACCAATGGCTTTTGAATTTTAGGAACAACATCATGAAATAGGAGTTCTAATTGGGTTCTGTTCAGGCTCATGCCTTGTGTAGAATTTGCTTTTAAGTTGAGCAGCAAGAGCCTTAATAAATGACCTTTAAAGTCTTATTTTGATTTTATTCAGGTGTAGTAGCGTTCTCATTAATGATGATCCTGCAATAGGTCTCCCATTACATCCTATTTAATTAACAAAAAAGCTGCAAGATGTATTGGATATTTTCAAAATGAAAATGGGAGTTTTTAATAGATTCCCTGATTAAGAAATACTGTTCTGCATACATGATGGTGTCCTGAAAAAATATCACTTAACTGCTATAGATAAAGTACTGTTCTGAGACAAGCAAAACTTGCTTCCTCTCTCACCCCTTTCAGGCTAAAAGCCATTTGCTTATGATTATTTTACCTCAAGGAAGATGTTTAATCTCTTTTTACAGGAAGGGGAGGCTGTTAAGGAAAGGCTGCATGTGTTGTGTATTTAATATACCAAATCTTTTGTTTAAAAGGCATCATACATGAGGCAAAAGAAAGACACTTACTTTGCTGATGGACAAAGGAAAAAGGACTGGCATAACAATGAAGCTATAAGGAGGGACTCCGAGCGTGTAGGTAAGTGAGATTGGTTTAATACTGATTGTAATTTAATTTGATTTTATTTGGTAGGCTGAGTGTAGAACAACATGTTGAACTTCAGAGTCAAGATCATGTTTTTGACATGATGCAACAGTTAAAGTCAGTTAATCTTTAACTGTGTCAATCCCAATTAAATTCCTTTCCCCCCAACTCCACAATAGCCATTTTGAGGTGACAATGTATCAGTAACATCTTGGTGTTTTATGACAGGTGCAGTATTGATTTTTTAAAAACTTACCAAAAAAAAGTATGCATGTACCTCTCCCGAAAATGGGAGATCCAGAAAGGAAGAAAAGGGATAAGAAAAATGTTCTGGACTATAACATTAATGCAAGTTTAATTCCATAATTCTGGGGTTTGTCTTGCATCACAATTAAGGGCCCATTTTGAACATCACAGCTTTACACTGGTGTGTCTGCAAGGGCTCTGCCCCTCGGTGCAAGAGCTCAGGCTGTAAATACACATCCCCATCTGTGCTGAAAATTCCAACAGCGCTGAAGTATTCAAACCATATGGGTTCTTCCTGCTGGGAAACAAAAGGTGCTCCATAGATCCTCCATGGCATTGCCATAACCCCTTTGTCTGTTTCTGGTGTTAGAAGGAACACTTCTACAATTTGCACAGCTGAGTGGTTTGTAGCAAAACTACTCATCAGATGAAATTGATAGATTGACTTGGTTGATCTGGTGCTAAATGTGACACAGCACGAAACTAAGGAAGGAGTTTTCAAAGGACTGTAGGATGCTCTCTTTTTTTTTTTTTTTTGCTATATGGATTAGTTTCCAGTCAATTAAGCACTAATTAGTAGTAATGATGTGTATTTACTTTCTGTCTATCCACAGGAAATGGAGAACAGGGAAAACCTTACCCAATGACTGATGCAGAGCGAGTGGACCAGGCATACAGGGAAAACGGCTTTAATATCTTTGTTAGTGACAAGATTTCTCTGAATCGTTCCCTTCCAGACATCAGACACCCAAAGTGAGTATACAGTTTGCACTTCTACGAGTGAAAGTTTGCAAGCCCTAAATTAGCACATCTGCAGGAGTGTGTTCTTTGTTATTACAGACTCCTTATACCTTTGTTCATTGACTACAGTCCTTTCACAGCTGGGCCCTGCTGTCTCCCTAGTAAAGAACAGTGTATAGTAATTGCAGTGGGAAATACAGGAGACCAAATCTGGGAGAAAAAAAATCCCCTTTTGATTCCAAAATACTTAAAATTATCACAAATTTGCAGCCCTGCACAGAAGAGATCTTGAACTTCACCCAGAGGTGGCTACTTCCTTCACCTCTTGGAGCACCACAGTTCAGTTCCTGAGCCAAGAGCTTTTAGCAACCAATAAAGGTGGAACTTTTACTTTCGGCAGTGAAACTGATGTAAACGTCTGACTCAGTTGGCAAGTGCCCTAAGTGCAGTCAGGTGATGGCTTTGTCACTAAATACTCTGTCCAGTTGCCTATTAGCTGGAAACGATCGTGAAATGCTCAGGAGCAGAGGATGATGTGAGTAGCTCTACTCAGCTATATATGAAGAGTTTTATCAGATTATTTTCTTGGACATCTTCCTCATAAAAACAGCCTCATCAGGGTTTACAAGTAGAAACTAGTTCCAATTGAATCCTGTGTTTGTCTGGTTTTGGACGTTATTCCTTAGGATGGTGTTAAAGTGGATTTTGTGCAAATCAGGTGTTTTTTCCTTAGCAAAAGTGCTTCAGTTAGGACTTAGTCATTGTTTAGCCAGAACTGAGAGGTTTTTAAATACTTGTGTGCAGCTCTTAATCTGAAAGCATTGTTAGACATTTGAATCTAAGCTTGTTTTGTGTAAAGCTGGTTTTATCAGTTTAGTAAATCTGAATTCAACATCTACTTTATTCATGAGACATAATTTCCAGAAGTCAGGTTTTATAATTTGTTAACTGCACAATTGAGATATTACCTCTTCAGCAGTCACAGCAAACTAATCAAATAAACTGGCTTGACATCCTGTGAGTATAGCTCCATAAATATTTTAGGCATACAACTGAAATGTTTAGAGAGAGATAAATCAGGTAACTGAAGCTCTCTGTGGATCAGCCCATACTCAAGTTCTAGGAAATACGGTTTGACTTTACTAATCTAACTCCTACCTGGCCTCCATTTACCGGGTCTGCCCTGGGCTCTGAGAACTTAAATGTCAGATAATGCCGGTATTTTGCTATCTGAGGGTTTAATATATTACCTCACATTCCCCATTGTTTCCTGAAATTGCCAACTCAGTGTTGCTAATTGTGCTACTTAAACTTTTTTAAAGTGTGAAGCTTCTAACTCCAGCCCCAGTTAAAACTGCAAAGTGAAGTGTCTGTTTAAGCTGTGATTAATGATGCTGCTGCAGTAGTTTATTTGTTGCTTGACATATCAGTGTAGCAGGTTGTAATCGTGGAGGCCTCGAGGAGAGGATAAACAGCATGTGCCTAATGGATGCTGGGATTAGCTGGGCAGGGAGCAGGGTTATGTACAGTGGAGACAGGCAGTAAAGGAATTCATGACTGGAGAGGTCTGCTGTGCATTCACTGTGCCCATTAAAAAAGATATGCTTGAAATGGTGTGGTTTGTGTTGCTTCAGAGGTTGATGAGGGCAATTTATAACAAAGTTAGGCTGAGACCCAGTCATAAAGTCACAAATGCATAGAGAGTATTCCAGAAGGAAGGGAGTTGTCTTTTTAGAGCCTTTTACATACAGTGAGGTAATAGAGACTTTGGAGATGTGCCTGCCAACAGCAGGGAGTGTAAGGAGAAGGTGAACTGGGGGAAAATGCACCATCTGTCTTGTCCTAAGCTTTGGGGCCACAGCTGGGATTCTCCCCAACAGCTGGCCTGGGTGGGAGAGGACAGAGAAGCAGCTGATGTGTGAGAGGTGGTTTGTGTGGACTTTTTTATACCAGGTAGTGTGTCACCTCTGCTTTCTGTTAATTATAGGAACTGAGGAGCTGGGGATTGGCATGTACTGGATCTGCCTGGTGCACACATACAATTGTTTGTTTCAACAGTCATGTCTTCCCCTGATAACATTTTCTTTAAGTGCTTCTGGGTTTTTTAATACTAAATACTAATTTTGCAAGTCTTGTAAAGCAATTGTAGATGTGGTAGCTGGAGGGAAGCAATTTCTCTCCATGCTTAATGGTTAAACTTAATAGCTAAAGTTTCCCACTTGCTAAAGTTAAGTCAGAAAATGAGAATTCCAGTGTAAGAAGAGTTAGAAAAGATTCAAGGGCTCTTGGTTCATACTGGAACAGAATTACAGCCACTGGCTGTTTGAAGAAGGTTGTGGTGGCAATGCCAAGGGCTGGATGAAAGCAGTCCATGCAGCTTTAGTTTGCATCTTGCATCTGTGCGCTGCAGCCACAGCCTGCAGGTTCTTGGCAGCACCCCAAGACAATTCATTACACCCAGAATAAGCTACTGTGCTCTCACACAGGCACCAGAGTAACTTCCTGTAGCCACAGATGTGTTGAGCTGGTATAGGTGCATCCTTCTCCCTTCCCTGGGAAAGGTACCAGGGAAAAGCTGCCCCTGCCAGAGCCACTTTCATTCCTGTCTGCCCTTCCGGGGAACAGGGAGGGAATTACTGTGTGTGAGCACTGGATTGTGCACGTAGGGACAGCCTCACTGGGGTCTGCACATCAGCTCTGGTGGCTGTGCAAGAGGTGCAGTGTTGTGTCAGGGCAGGGAGCAGAATGTGACCTCCCTCCCCTGCTCCTGGGCAGAGGGCAGCTGGTCCTGGTGGCACTGTCATTACTACACTCCAGACACCTCTATTCATATAACCACCTCTGTTTTGTACTGGACACGTGGGGTTTCAGGAATGGAATAGATTTTTGACCCCTGCTGAACAGCTAAGAGTATTTTTTTTAACTACAGTTGCTTGCTGTGTGGCCTTTGTTACCTATTTAACAAGGTTCAAACTCCGCTTAAGACCATGTGTGCAGGAAAGTAAACACTCTCTTTCATGCTGCAGTTGAAATTTTCTTTATGAGACTACCTTGAAAACAACACTACAAGGCAAGACAGTGTTACCCTTATGTCAAAATTAAGAAAATTAATGCTTTGGGGAAATACCCCAAATTCAAGGGGTCCGTATCTCTGCAGACCAAACTCTCCAGCTTTACCCAGGTCCTCTGGTGATTTGTGTTCAAAGCCCAGCCACCTTCACTTCTGCATGCAGACCTGATCCCAGTGTCAAACTAGATCTGCTGAAAAATGGGGAAGACAAGATTTGTTGATTAGGAAAATTGAATTGGATAATTGCCCAGCATGACAAAGGAAGCCTTTGGTAGAGGTTGGAGCTTGATCTATTACTGAGAGAGCTGGGTTTCTTTACTGAGCAGTTCTTACTCTGCAATTATCCTCTCTCTTCTGTGTATTGTTCATGATGTCTTGAACTTCTCGATCTGTTTAGGGAAGGTGTTGTCACACAAAATCCTTGCTTTCTGGACATTTTGTTTAAAAATTTTGGATTACAGTTATACTTGTGATTAGAGTGACCTGCTTCTCTGAAAACTGGCCGTGAGCTACAGCAATGCATTGATAATGCCTAGAATAGATACTTCTGAAACAACTTTTTAGAATTTCCTCTTCCTAGTCATCTTTGAAGTATAAGGACAAGGTAAACAAGTGTTTTAGAGACTTTTGTATCTTAAGTTATAACTGGAGTTCCCTTTAAAAGCAGCTTCAGGACCTAATAGATCCCCCTGACTTTGTGTGTTGCTCAGTGTCATTGACCATTAACAGTCTCCATTCACATGGGACTCCTGGGTCTTACTTTGGCCAGGTAGACCAGATCCGGTCAACACTGGCTCCATAAATCCTGAAAGTTGCTGGGTTTTTTTCAGGTACTTTGCATCAATTTGAGGTGTAACGAATGAACGAAGTTACCTGATGGCAATTCATATGGAAGTGCTGGTGTTTTTTGGCAGCTCCTTTTGACTTGCTCTCTCTGTGTCCAGCTGCAAGAACAAGCTGTACCTGGAGAAGCTTCCGAACACGAGCGTGATAATTCCGTTCCACAACGAAGGATGGTCCTCCCTGCTCCGGACAGTGCACAGCGTCCTGAACCGCTCCCCTCCTGAGCTCATAGCAGAGATAGTGCTGGTGGATGACTTCAGTGACAGAGGTATGATGGTTTCTGGGTGACATCACCATGTTTCCCTGCCTAAAGGATCAATGAACTTGCAAATACGTGTATAATGACTTGGGGTTTTTTGCTCAGGTGAATCTTGCTCTAGTACATTTGAAAGCAAAAAGCCTCGTGTTCCGTGTTCAGGGTGTGCTGGTTTGGCTGTTGCTGACATGGGCTGTCCTGTGGTGTGAAGGGTGATGTGAAAAAAACAGGGAAGCTTGTTTTAATATTCTGCTAAGGGCCTGTGTAGCCCTTAATGTTAACCACAGGGTTAAATGTGTAACGCTTGGAATAAATAAGAGGGAGGAATAGCGCACTTTTATTTTTCCTTGTTTCTTTTTTTTTCTGAACATGAAAAAATAAAAAAGAATTCTCAAAAGTTTTCCACCTGGAACTGCCTATGAGTTAGCTTACTTTTCTTCTGAATTTTGTGCTCCTGAAAAGTAAATCTGCAGCATTCAAAACTTTGACTGCTCTCACTTGCTTGGAACTTCACTCCCTATTTTGCACTGTGTTGCCCGGAGTAGTCCCTTTGGATGGGGTTGAGGTGCTCAGTGCAAAGGGCTGGAGTTGCCGGCACAACATATCACCACAAAGGGAACAAACACTTGTCATTGCAGCAGCAATGTGTGTGTGTGTGTACTTACTGAATCTACTTGTTCTGTAGCAGAAAGGCAAGAGATCTTTTTCTCTGAACCCTTTAAATGCTATATGATGCAAATTAAGCTGCACTTTGTCTTGTATTCTGCGTCCTTGCTGTGGTGGAAGAGGCAAGTGAAGGAGGAATTAATGTCTCTATCATGTAGACATTGCACAGCTGGAGAGATCCCATGGAAAGTCCTCTGAAGTAGCTGGTGTTCTTCTGTGTTGAAGAGGGTACAATGGCTTTTAGGCATTATGGTCAGATCTAGCAACTCTATTTTCTCCTTTAAAGTTACTGAGGCTATTTAGCTTTATAAGCTGCAGAGTTCAAGTCACAGATATTACTCAACTGAGGTAAAAGAGCTTTCTATACAGATACTAAAGGATACATCTCCAAAAATCTGACATGTGAGAAGCTGCTAAATGAGCTTGGAAACAAGCTTGTGAGTATTCAGTGTTCTGACCTTTACTGACTTCCAAACAGGCACTACCCAAAGCTGTAGTATTTGTTCCAAAGTACTTCTCTCATTAGTTTGCAAGCAAGGCATGCTGCTGTGAACAAATCAATGTTATATGAAATAGTATTTCTTTAGAGGATTTTCAGGCTAAACTGGGGTGAAGAAAAATCCACCCTCCTAACAAGATCTCTTTATTGCTACTCAATCTAGAAGGAAATTAGACAGGCTCATGCTGTAACCACAGCTAAACTGTACAAATGGGTTCCTTTTCAGAGAAGTGGAAGTAATGAGATCCGGTTTCCTGTGGATCTGTTTTCCTTGTTGTCTAGATGTGCCCTTCTATCCAGCCCTCCTGGCTCCCATCCCTGTTCCTCCTCAGTCTGTACCAGTGCTGTTTGTCCAGCCTGCTCTTGCTCTGTTCCACCTGCCTCTGATAAGACACAAGCTCTTCTCTGTCAGTTGTCCATCTCTCATCCAAAGGTTGCAAGAAGTAGCTGAGATCAGTTTGTATTCAGCATCTATTTATAGATGGATATAAAAGACTGCTGGTGCTGGACAGTGAGCTAAATTATCGAGGGAGGAGAATGACACTCAGGCAAAGAGAGTGCTAATAAAAACCTGGTGTGGGTTTCCTGTTTCTTTGCTGGGGGTTTGGAGTGGGTTTTTTTTTGGTTGGTTTGTTTTGTTTTTTTTTTTAAACAGTATTGTCCTGTTAGCACAGTTGATTTATGCACATTGGGACAGTTGCTGGGTTAGGATGAAACATTTTCCCTTCAGTGCTGTCAGTTCTGTATCTGCACTTTTCTTCCTTTAACCACACTGGGGTTGGCTTCACTCACTGGGTCTAAATAGATCCTTAGTCTTGAGGAGGCTGTTCAGTCCTAAACACATGATCATGACTGGAAAGGCTGATGGTTACAAACTTCTGGTTGTGATTTTTCCACTGTATG
The DNA here is from genome assembly GCA_035583155.1 of Acropternis orthonyx. Taxonomy (NCBI): domain Eukaryota; kingdom Metazoa; phylum Chordata; class Aves; order Passeriformes; family Rhinocryptidae; genus Acropternis; species Acropternis orthonyx. Next base: position 12,773,750 of record JAWWEU010000029.1, read on the forward strand.
CTTAAAAAACCCAAAAAAACAAAAACAAAAGAAACCACAACAACCAAAAAACCAACAAATGCTTCAGCACAGTAATTGAGAATTGATGGTTTAATGCATCAAACTGGAATGCATGAAGGAGCAGACGTTCCAGGAAAACTTTTACTTCATGTTACAGGTTTGAAAAGGACACATGCTTGTATTTGGACTGTTAGGTCACTGCTCTGGTTATCTGTTTCTTATGATTAAATTGGGCAGATAATAACAATCCTGTGTCCAAGCTGATGATCATCATAGCTGTGCCACAGAACTGGTGAGCAGGAAAAAGAATGAGATTTCTTGAATTTTTTTTTGCTTTTCAAATCATAATGATTGGTCCTCTGCCTTTTCTGCAAGGTGGAATGCTGTGCCTCTGTTTCAAATGCTAGTCCTACAAATTTGTAACAGCATCTTTCTTTTAAAATTATGGAATCACTGTTGGCTGTAGTGGTAGTAGAGGCCACATCTGAGAACAGAAGGGCATAGTATGAACAGTAAATGTCATCTTCTTCCCTGAAGAGATCAGTAAATAGTCCCCATAAACTCCAGTGAAAAGCCAAAGATGGAAAGGATAATCACTCAATAAAAATGCATTATTAATTTTTTTTTGAGAGGTTACCCTGACAAGATAAAACATCAGTTATCTCTGCTGTACCTGTGATGGCCTTTCACTCAAGGGTTCTCTAAACAGACCTCTAGCACTTCAATAACTCTGTAAAGAATAACCTTCAACAACTTGACCTGGCAAGGAGACTTTATCTTGCTTGGTTATATCTGTCTTGTGCTGGCCTGTACTGGGGTTAAACTTACTGGGTTTTGCCCAGCTGCCCTTGAGGTGCTGTTAACACTCTCTGTGGCACTGATTTCTGTGAGTGGAGATGTTGGTGCTTTCATCCTTGTATCTCATACATGGATAATCTTTGTTTCGCATGAAGAAAGGAGGACTTTGGTAATAATAGAAATAGTAAGTGTGGAAACCTGGCTACTGCACACATGACTGTTTTTCCTAACAGATGTTACTTTCATATGTTTTTCATCTGGTTTTAAGCCTGAGAATGAGGAATTTTTGGTCTGTCTATGAAGAGGGCTGAGAAGTTGGCTAACAAAGTGACAGGAGAGTGAAGACAGATTTCTGGGTTGGTTGGTGGCTGCTGTGGTCTGCAGCAAACCTGGGGGGCAGCTGTGTGGCTTTGCATTATTGGAGCTCTTGGACAGATGAATCATCATCTGGAAGTGTCAGCAGCCATTTATTTCTTAATTTGCTTGAGAGACACAGCTCTGTGACCTTTAGCAATAAACATTTCTCATCCAAAAAATGTTGTTCTGATGACAGCAAACCTTAACAGCAAGCAGCAAAAGCTTTATGGCTCGTGCTTTTGAAACATTTCCTTTGCTTTGTATTTGAAAAGTCAAAACGTGCTGGAACAACTTGCTGTCTGGAATTAGTTTTTTGGCGTGCCTGCAGTACAATGCCAATGATCAAAATCTGAAAAAATACTGGAGCTTTGCTTCACACAAATTTCGTGGGATGTTCCATGTCAGCCAGAATGCTGTGGAAGGCTGTCGCTGGGGTCAGGTAGTGTGCTGGGAGGATCCTTTTGCCTTGAGGTGCAGATTGTGTTGTCACTTCCAGCAGCTCTTTCTTGTCACTTGCATCTTCCTCTGTGGGGTTTCCTTTGGTAGGTTGGGTTGGCTTAAAATCCAGCATGTGCTGTTGGTCACAATAGAGTAAATATTGCAGGGCTGTTTCTTACTGCCTCTATTAGTAGTCTCAGTTGTCAATGTGGCATTGCATTAGGACTGCTGTTTTTTCCCCCACAAACTCGGGTGAGATATTTGTGATAGAAGAACTTTCTTCCCATTTCAAAACAATTGTAGGGATTTAATGTGCAGAAGAATATAGGTTATTCTGAAGACAGAGGCACCAATTCAGCAGACTGTTGTTGAAGAATAAGAATTAACCTGCCCAACACTGGCTGCTTCTTCCTGCGTGGTACAGAGAACTGCTGGAGCCCCACAGATTGAGCTCCATGGATTTGACTAACCTCAGCTATTGCAGGGTGGTCCAAAATAACACCTGCACCTTCTGGATGAGGAAATACCTGACTGCAGTACACAAGAATTATGACTTTAGAATTCCTGATCGTAAAAACCCTTAGCTGTGGCAGTCCTGTGTGGATTTGTGCCTTCACTTTTAATTTCTATAGCTATTCTTTAGGTCTGATCTCAGTTAAATTAAGCCTTTTCATATGCTGGCTTGCAGGGAACTAATTGTATCCCTTTGAGCCTGCTGTTGCCAGAATGGCCCGAAGTAAACTAAAATGTTTTTTCCATGTATAGCAGTTTTCTCGTGGGGACTGTCATGTGAAATTTGTTTGCTTTTTGATTATCTAATTACCGTGCTGCTGAGTGGGAAGTGGGTTCTATTATATCATAGAAATGGGAGGAGGAGAAGAGAAATGAAATTGCAGGTCAGTTTGTAACACTGCAGGGTTTTTCTGTCAGCTCTGATGGCATTTTGTTATTGATTGCAGGCAACGAGTCAAAGATGGGCAGTTCATGGTTCTTCAGGGTCTGCTTCAGTCCCTGGACCTGCAGTCTGAATTGGCTGTGGTGAGAAATGGAGCTGTTCAGCTCTAGTGTCTGTCTTGTACCAAATGAATTGTTGGTCTCCACCTGACTCTTGTAGCCTGTGGACACCTCTGCTGTATAAGCTGTGTCTGTGTCTGCATGAGCAATGTAAAACTGTCCTCTGTCTCTCACTAATAAATGAACAGCCTAAAGCTGAAGGAACAGAGGATGGCACGTTTTCTCTTTGCTTTTCACCTGATACATATTTGGTAGCTCTGCAGAGCAGTGGAACATCAAGTACTGCTGGTGAAAGGCAGAAGGCAAACTCAGTTTTGGAGGAGAGGTCTCTTTCAGGTGCAGTTGGGCTGGAACACGTACAGAATCACAAATAGTTAAGGTTGGAAAGGATATCTGGAGATCGTCTAATCCAGCCCCTCTGCTCAGCTGCAGCAGGTTTATCCAGGTCTTATTTATTCACTCAAGTTAAATCTCCAAGGATGGAGACTCCATAATGTCTCTGGGGAAGCTGTTATGCTCTTCAGTCAGTCTTTCAATTACTTAGTTTAAGAAAAAAATTATAATTAAAAAAAAAAATCTTATGTTTAAACAATATTTCCTGTGCTTCAGTTCGTGCCTAAGGACTCCCAGGTCCTTTTCTGCAAATATCCTGTAATTATCTAGGGAACACCTCTAAGAATACCTCTATAGCTTAAACTAATTGTTTACATTTGTGTCATTATCTGGAACGAACTGATATAATGGATTTTTCAGCCTTTCCTTTAATATCAAACATGTAGGGTGTTTTACCTTTTCACCGTTTGCAGCAATTGAAATTTTAAAATTATTGAAGGCATTTTAAGCTTACTGTGTGCTGGAAGGCTGTGACTTAATTGTTGAATGTCATTTAAAAGAAACAGCTTGCCTTGTACCGTGGCTAACTGTGCAGAGAGGAAAGAGGACACGCCTCACATGTGGGCTCAGAAGTACTTTGAGTTTGTCTTATTTTATGGCTTAGCTTGACAGAAATCAGTGATCGTGGCTGAATGCTTAAATTTCACATAAAAGTCACGTTTCAGCATTCCGTTATTTGCATATTGAGTGACAGCCTGTTCTTACTCATTTTTGAGATTACTTTGGTATAAATGACAGTGTTTTAGAACAAATGTTGTCCCTTGTTGAAGAAGAGAACTGCAGCATCAGTCATCTCCAAAGCATGAGTTACATGCAAAGCACTGTGTTGGTACAATAATAAAGCTGAACGTGGCAGCACTGAAAATACTGCAGTCTCCAAACATCAGGATTGTTCTGGAAGTGTTAACCCAGCAGGGCTCTCTGCCTTATGACACTGTGTGTCTGTACAGTGGCAATACATGAAAACTGAATGTCCTTCTTAAACAATTAAAATCTGCACCTGTGACTGGGGGGGGCAACAACAGCTTCAGCCCAAATATCTGAATATATTTAACCTGATATGACAGTGACATTTGCAAAGTGAACCTTCTGGCTTTTACATTAAATGCTGTCTGTTTTAGGGAGTGGTTATCCAGGAGGCTGTACAAATGAATACTTGGCTGCAGTTGATTTCAGGGAGACAGTTTTGTTCTGGGTAATGTGTATGGGATCTCATTTTCCCTTGGGTGATCATTAGGGATGTGTTATGGATTTCATCTTTCTGCCATGACTACCCTGTTACCTTGAGCCTTATCTTATATTGTGAAAACTTTTTTTTAGGGTTCTATTTATTTGCTCAGCCATTTTAAATTTTTTTCTTATTCTTTCCCTGCCTGTACTCCCTTTTTTCTCAGTTGTGTGCATTCAGCAGGACTTTGTGCAGTCAGAATTAGAGCAGCTCTTTGGGACACAGCAGAGCATTGTGAGCCTAAAGTCTGGCATGTGGCCACGGCTCATCTTTGAAAGGCAGCAAGAGGCTTTTTAAGCTTTTTGAAGGAGGAGTCCAAGGAGTGTCATCTCAGCCCTGGGTTTTGACCAACATATCCCCCCTTGTCTGCCCTCTCCCCTCACTCAGGGCCTGTTGCTTCCTTTGCTTTGCACCTTGTGCCATCTCACCACCCTGTGGTTGGCTTGGACATTCACTGGCACAGGAGTCTTGGAGACCAACTGTGTCTGAGTGTCGGAGGCAGGCACAGCCAAATCGCCCTTTTTCCCTTTGCAGATAAGTCCCTGTGACATTTTAAACCTCTCTTTATATTGCAGTGCAAGTAATTCTGGAGGTATTGGGATAATCTGGGAGGAAAAACAAATGTGAGTAAGGCAACTTGGCTGAACCAGGAGCAAGCATAATTTGGTCTGAAGGGCAGAAATCACTAAGTAGTGTAGTGAGGGAGAAGGCAAGGGGTGATTAATGTGTCATTTGGTGCAGCATCAGGTATGTAGCAATACAGCTCTGTTCCATTAACCACATCTGCCAGGCCTTAATTGAAAGAAATCGTGTTCTTAGTGTCTGAAATAGAAAAAGGTTTAATACTTGAATTCTTTCTGATCTTTAAATGGAACAGTAAGGGATTTATGCATCTAAAGAGATTATCTTTTCATCTTTAGGCACATGCACTGTAAAAGTAATTTTTTTTTTTCTCTTAAATGCACTAAGTGCATCTGGTTAGTAACATCTCAGACTATGGAGTGACTGTGCTTAGGACAAAGTGGTGAGAGCCTTTCTTGCTGAATTATCAATATGGTTCTTTCAAAGCTTTTTACCTTAATGTATTTAGAAAAGAAGAAAAAGGCAAGCTTTTGGGGGGCAGCTATGCTTTTCCACAACCTTTTCTTAAGTGTTGCTTTCAAGATCTCTCATGAAAGTTGTGGTAACTATTGTCACAAACAACTGACAAAAAGATTGTTTTTGTAAATTAAGTCACAGAATAAAGAGGCTTTTTCCTTGCTGGGGTGTAGGAGTGAATTTGTGTACTCTGTTAGTGAGCACCAAGTGGAGCGATAAAATAAAACCTAGTCCAGATGTCTGATTTTAGTTTATAAAAAGAGAAGAGTTATTTATTCTCCATTCCTGGCAGTGTCTTGTGGGTGTAGGATACTTTAGATAACAATGACAGAGCTTGCTTTGGGTAAGAGTGAAGTGCAGATGAGATTCGATTTTGTGTTTTCTTTTTCATTTTTAATGTGTCTTTAATATCTGTGCTCTCATATACCCATCATAAAGGGATATCTAAACCCTGCACTGTTCATTAGGCAGTGGCTGGATAGCATTACAAGTTTATTCTCTAGTGTTTTAAGAGACCTGAGGGCCCATTGTACTTGTTTACTGCAGCTTTGTTTGTGACAGCCTAAATTAACTCACCAGCTTACTTTTCATGGTCTTGTATTTATTTCTCTGAGATCAGTTGCTACAGCTGAAGGATCCTTCTAGAAAGGAGATGAGATGGCTTTATAAGGTCCAGTTTACTGTGACCTCTCTCTCAGCTAATTATTGCGTAGTGAAGGATGTCTGGCAGTCTAAAATTTAAAAAAAAATAAACAATTGAGGAACAGGGTTTCCAGTACAGCTTATTAAATAAATCTGAGTGCGTTGCTTGCTACTAAGAAACCTTATGCATGTAGCTTCTATTAGAGGAACTTTGCAGGAAAATAGCTTTAATTTTATCCTACTCACCTTGAAATACATGTCCTCATCTGCTAGGAGTCAAAAAATCTAAATATCTGCCAGCTGCAGTGCAAATCAGCATTTTAATGCTTTACAGCTGCTTCTCTGTAGAAGTTAATTAGAAATGTGATTCAAACACCCTCTGCCAGTGCTCATATATGGTATCTATTACTGGTAATCATAGTTTCTGCTATTGAAACCTGCTTTTGGGGTGGTATTAACAGCACAGCTGTTCCACCACAGGGACTTTGATAAAGGTGGAAACTTCTTCTCTTTGAGAAAATTGGAAGGTAATGCTGCTGCAGTTGAAAAAGAGAAGTGGATAATCTAAACCACGTTCCTTCTCTGGTTTTAGTTACAGTGGTAGTTTCTTGGCAAATTGCCACACCATTCTCTCACTGTGGCATTGATTCCCAAGTGCCACGAGGACCATTGTTGCCTGTCACCCAGAAGGCAGGGATGCTCTAATGGAACACAGTAGTTTCCTGTGCTGAAGTGGGAGCCAAGGCTCAGGATTTCAAAGCAGGTACCATCGGCTATCAGTCCTGCCCTCCCCTCTGTCATCCACCTAAAATGAATGTGTCAGTTGAGGACTGTATTGCCTGTGAGATGGTTCAGTTTTGGTATCAGTACAGCTGTGAACAGGCCTGGATTTGTGCATCAGGATTTAATAGATTTATTGACCCTTTCTGGCAGATGTCACTGACTTACTGTGATAGCTGCATTTCTCCTGAGTAAAGTAAACGAGAGCGTTGGGAACTGATGGTGAAGAGGTCTAGAAGAAGAGTAGTGTGAGTTTATAAAATATACTTCTGACATGCCAGAGTTTGTTACTACAAGTCAAATGTGTGCTTTCCCTGCAGCCCTATTGGTAATTTTTTCATTAAATGCCAAATACTTGGTTTTCTGTTCTCTGACATACAGACTACAAGACAAATATGGTTTTGCTTTGTCATTCATGGTTATTGATGTATAAACTTTGTTGTAGGAATGAAGTATTATCAGTTAGTTTTCCAATATTCTGTCTGGCTGCAGCCCCAAAGCAAAAATTATCTAGGTCTATGCTATTAATTTTATGCTTCATAGTTGTTCTTCCTCACTTAGACACTTGAGATCAGAGCCTTTGGGATCCAAAGGGATACATTCCTACCAAATCAAAGCCACTTTCAAGTGGGTCACATCTTGGGCCTAACAGACTGATCTCTAAGAAGACAAAAGTCTGGAGCAGAATTCTCAGTGAATTCTTGTGCTCTTCCTGGAATATTTCTTTTTTTCTGCGGTTTCCACAGAGCAAATACTTTCAGGGCAAGATGTTCTTTGCCTTTATCAGCATTATTCGTGTACAAAGCTGAATCTCTTGAGGACTGGTTTGTTTTGGGGTTGGGGTTTTTTTCCTTCTTTTTTTTTTTCCTTTTTTTTTTTTTTTTTTTGTTTTGTTTTTTTTTGTTTTTTTCCCGCAAAACGCAGCGACTTAAGGCTTTAATCTCGCAGCTTTGATATGTTCCAAAATATTTCAGAGTGAAACGTCTTAACACTTCATCTGCCTGCTTCTCTTCAAATGATGGTAAGTTTTGTCTTGCTGTTGGTCCTAGGCTTTAGGTTCATGCCACGATACACCAGGCAGCATGTGGCTGTCAGCAGTGGCCATGTCCTGACATGCTCCCCCAGGTGCAGATGGAGCTTCTGGGACAAACTTCTGAGATGCTTTTGTCCCCCTGCTTGTCTCTCCAGCGCTCAGAAAGCAGTTGATGATGTAGGTTCAAGGCAATTAAAGACTTTTAGAGTATAGGCATTCCCTTGGTTAAACAACTGGATAATCAGATCTACTGATGTGGCCTTAAGATGAGGGCACAGATTCCTCGGGTTGAAGGCAGTATTTGGGACAGTAATGCCCTTCCTGCCAGTCACCATGGCTACGTCAAACTTGAGCTGAATATTAAGTGTACTTCAAGGAATTCAGTCCTGTTTTAGCAGCTACAAAGGCTTTGTAGGCCAAACTCTGCAGCTCTCCAGTGTCTCTGTCAGCACAGCAGCTCTGAGGTTAAAAGCAATCAGCAGGAAATGACTGAGAGTAACAAAATCACCTCTTTAGATGAAATGTAGTCAACAGAAGAGGCGAAAATCTAAGTGCATGCTTTAATCTTGATACATATTTAATGAAATGGGAAGGGAGAAGAGTAAACTAATGAGAAGAACTGTTTCCCCTGGGAAAGCTGGGTTATGGCACAGGAGGAGAAACTGGTACTGTGGGTTGGCCAGGGAGTCAGTGTGCAGGAATTAAGAAGTGATGCACACACCACAGGTTGGCTGCGCTGCTCTTGAGGAACAAAAGGTGCTTAAACCTTTACAGCATGAAGGAAGGATGAGTTAATGGATTTTTCTGGATTCCCTCAGAAAGAAGCAGTTGGAATAGACTTTACAAATTAGACTTTCCTGAGAGATTAAGAGGTCACGGTGCAGCTAAAATGATTATTCCCTGTGTATTTCCCTACTAAACTTTCCGTGGGGTCTGGGTGTATCTATATGCTAATGCCAGTAAATGTGAATGTTCTCATTTTAAGGTTGCACCTTTGTCTCTGTGCTCAGTACCAGTATCTCCTGAGCAGGTTTGGATGTCTGCTGTGGGGTGGAAGAAGCACTGAGAAAGTTCCCCTTGCAAACTGAAGAAGTAATTGGTGGTACAGAGAGAACAAAAGAAGTTTATCACAGCAGAGGCTCAGAACTGAGTCTGGCTTATTTCTTGGGCCCCACATTTCCACACCTGGAATCGAAGCTTGGTTTTAAAATATTTAGAAAGAGAACAAATTCAATAAGATTTTCAGGAAACTAACTCTTTTAATCTTTGTTAAATGTCTAAACCGTCATGATATGTTAGCTATATTAGCTTATATATTATATATATTGCTATATAATCAAGTGGAGTGGTACACTTTCAGCTATTGTCCCATGCTCAGAATCCCTTTCCCCCCCCCCCAGGTTTTTGTAAAGATGTGCTGAGGCCCAGCACTGGTGCAGAATGGGCAGTGGAAATTGGGCTTGCTCCCCTTTTGGAGTTCACCAGGGAACTGTTAATCAGTGAAGCAACAGTTATTGATTCTTTCCCTTCCCAGGCTTTTTCTTCTTTGTAAGACGACTCAGCTTGGAAAGCTGTGATCAGCCTAATCAGTTTTCTATTATTGAGACTGGTGCTCATAGTACAATTTATTAAATCAATTTATTATCCTTCCAACCAACTTCAGTGATCAGAGCATGAAAACATTGAAAGAAAATTAAAACTAGTGTAAGTGCTGCCTGTTTGGGTAACAGCACATTTTGCTGTTTCAAAGGATTACTCATCTGCACCAAAACAGGCAGAGAAGTTAATTTCAATGATTTAGAATTTTCTATTTCAGGGAGGCCTGACTTGCACATTGTGATGGATTCAGGAAGAAGTATAATTCATTCTTAAATTGTTAAACAGCACGTTAGGGCCAAGTACTGAAGTAAAAATAAATGGATTCATTTGTAATCTTAAACAAGCATGTGTGTGTGGGAGGGTAGGGATGGGAGGCCGAGATAACCTGCAGAAAAATGCCAGATGAACAGTGGCACTTCAGGTTTTGGTTTTGGAAAGTAGCCAAAATAACCTGCAGGGAAGGGAAACCAGCTCTGCCTACTTAAAAGGGAATTTGACAGATCATCCAGGCCTTTCCTCCCATGCCGTGTGCCCTCCAGCTGGAGGGGGAAAGTTCCCTGGATTTTCAGAGTGCAGTGACTCTCCCATCTTCATGGTATCTTCAGCCTTCTGAGTGTAAACTAAAGCAAAGCACTTGAGCAGGAGGCAGGATCCTGTAGGGCAGAGGGAACTTTGGTGTCACCAGTGGCATCTGAGTAACGTGGGAATATTTCCAAATTTTGCATTGCTGTTCATTCTGGATTGGGTTGATGACACACATATGGCAAGGGCACTGGAGTTGCAGATGTGCTGTACAGTGTAAAATTCAGAAACCAAAGCTGATAGTATCATATAAACCATGAAACGTTTCACTGGTAGGACAGGGGAAGTGTTTCACTCATAATTCTTTCTCAGGACATAAATCTCTAAAATAGCTTTGAGTCCTGGCTGGTACTTAAAATGAGTTAATTTTTTTTCAATGACAAATATTGGTACTCCCTTCCCTGCCAGATACTGCAGAGATGTTACAGGGACATATATAAAAAGATATTAAGTCTTGGTGTGTGATTTGGGAGACAGAAAAGGCCACGAAAGAGGCCAGGACTTCTGTGTGAGCTGTGACTAAAGCGGTTGCAGCCGGCGATAAAACCAAGCCGTGTGAGCTCCAGGGACTGAGGTTCCTTTGCTGTGAGGAGGTGGATCAGGTTAACTCCTGCTTTGACTGTGAATCATAGAATCACCAAGGTTGGAAGAGACCTTTAAGATCCTCAGGTCCAACCCTCAACCCAGAGCTATCACTGTAACCCCCAAACCACATTGCCCAGCACCAGATCCCGGCACCTCTTAAACACCTCCAGGGATGGTGACTTGGACAGTTGATTCCCATGGATCCTGCAGCTGCAGTGCTACTTCTCCTGTAGACCCATGTCTAAGTTCTTTTGTTTCCCATGTGTTTAAGCTGTACAAAAAATTTATCCTTGGACTCTTCTGTCCTCCTCCAGCTTGTGCATATGTTTGGGTTTGAATTTCTTAGGTGCCTGTTCAGGTGATAAGCGTGCAGTTGCTGGAATGAAAAGCCAACTGGACATGAGAAATTCCCGTCTTGGAAAGCCCTTGCCATGCTACAAGTGGTCACCAGACTAGTGGCATCTGAGAGCAGCTCTGCTTGGATGAGGCCAGTAGGAAGAAGTACAGTAAGGCCACCATGGAAATTTGAGCCAGGGATAAAAAACAGTCTTGTTTTGGAAAGCATTAGGGGCTGCTACTGCAAAGCAGGCTGGCTGTTGAAGCTTCTCTGCTCTCTTCACACAGTTTTATTTACAGTTCAAACCAAAGAAAGCAGTAGTTCTTGACTGGAACTGTTAATGTATACACTGTATATCAAGTTTATTCCAAGTCTGTTAGTAAGCTACCAGCCTAGTTTTTAATCTGCAGGTAATCTTACTCTCATTTATATGGGTTGTGTTACTGTGCCCAGCGTAGGCACAGCCACTGGAATCCATCCAGTTCACCTAACAACTTTCATTAAAGAAAATTGTCCTTGTAATAAAAATTACTCAGTGTGACAGGATTCCATAGCATATTTTTTTAAAGCCTCATAAAATTTTGTAGGAGTTAATGCCACTTGTTTGGGTTTTTTTGTATTTTCTTTTAAAAGCAAAAATTGGCTAAATTGTGACAGTATTTGAAGTAGAATGAAATAACTATTTTCTGTCTGGGCGTATAGAAGCCTGGGTGGCAGGAATAGCACAGACATAAGGAAATAAGAAAACTCTGTCTTTGAAGAGTACATTTTATAGAATTTTGTACCTTGTGAGGTTGCTTGGAAGTCTGTGACTTTTAAGTTAGGGAAAGTAAATTCAATAAACTCTGCCCACTTGCAGTTCATGATAACAGCAGCCTTAACCTTATAAAATGCAGTGATCAAGCGTGGGTTTTTCTGCAGCAGTTGGGAGCATCATCCCCTCTGGCTGAAGGAGAGCACTCAGTACGTGCGTCCCCTGCAGAGCAGTGTGAACACATGGGTGCTGATGGGAGTTCCTGCAGCTTTCCCTTGCTTCTCCCAGCCATCAGAGACATCATATTCCTGGTGTGAGAGGCTCTTACCAGTGCAGTGTACAGCAGGCTACTCACTGCAAGTGTGAAAGGCTTTGGTATTTTTTTACTGTGAAAATGTAGTGAAGAAGTGCTAAAGAACCAAACCCAGCATTTGGGAATGCAGTGGGAAGTCAGTGGATTGGGTTCCCTACTGCCTACTTGCAGACTACTCACCTGAGAAAATTCAGGCTCCTATGCCTTCTTTTCCCCTGTTACACTATAAAAGTGTGGAAATCTCTCAGTTTTTAGCTGCCTGTTTTTTAATAGACATAAAACAACCTGTCCTCAGTCGGGCTGGGGTAGAGCAGCCATCATCATTGCAACAAATACGGCCAAGTCCAGTGGCTCTGTATTCCCCTTCTGGGGGGGGGTGTCTTCATGTGTGGGGCCAGATCCTCAAACATACTCGTGTTTGGTAGCAGGCTGAGTGTGCTCTGCTCGTACCCCTGGAGGAACTGGTTCAGCTGCCTTCAGGTGTCACCACAGATGAAACTGCACAACAAACCACAGCAGTTCAGAAAGGTGTATGATGCTGAAATGTAAAATGACCAGCACACAGGTTGAAGACAAACCTATGGGATCTTTCAGAGTCTCATTTTCTGATTTCTGTCAAAGAGTTGCGGAAGGTCCCTATATATTTCCCATTGGTTGGAAGCTTTGGATTTTTTGAGGCTTTCCAGTGCTTTATAGGTTTGGGTTCTGATCCTCTCAAGTGCTACCCAATCTGTGGCTGCTGTTGGGAAATCAGACCAAGAGCTTCTGTGTGATGGTTCCCTCCTTTATTTTAATGACTATCAGCAGCCACTCTCATGTTTACCTTGACTTGGGTACATTAACTAAGGTCTGGCTTAGTTAAAGTCTGGCTTAACTAAGACTCCTGGTTTAGGGTTAGCTGATTTATGCTTGAAATGAGGATTGTTTGTTCTCTCTGATGAAACAGTCTATTGTGATAAACTAACAATGGGAAGCGATGAGCTCTGATGTTAGTGGTGCAAGCTTTTCTTTTCTCTCTTTTTTTTTTTTTTTCTTCTTGTTTTAAGTCTACCCACTGCCTCAGGAGGAAGGCAGCTGCACTAATAGTATGTCTGGTCTCTGTGGAAGGCCCTTATTTGAAAAAAATCTGTAATAGAGTAGACAAAATTTCTGGTTGCTTGAGAGGATCTATTCAGAAGAGATTTGAAAAGGATGAGAGAAAAGCACACTAGACAGCAAAAAGTCCTAAGGGCTCTATTGAGCAGGGAAACCTACGTAGATATTGTGGGACAATTAGACTTGCCAGGCAAAACACTAAAATGGATTTGTGAAAAGAAAATCCTGGGGAATGTTAAACAAAGCTTTGAAAGGGCAAAGAGCTTGCTAGGAATACCTCAAAGGCAAGAAAGTTGGTTTGGGTGCTCTTTGAAGGAAGGCAGGTGCTGGCTGCCTCAAAGAGAAGGTGCAGGATGTGTGTTACTCACAGGGACCCTGCCTGTTCTCACAGTTGCTGGGTCAGCACCAAGAGGGAGAGCTCATAACTGGGTTAAGTTTATTTGCTCCTTTGCTCCTTTCAGAGAGCTGTTCCCATGCCCAGCCTCCCTGGTGCCCTGTTCAAGGGCACTTCACGCTGTTGGCCTTTCCAGCCCCTGCCTTTCATGCCTGCTTGGGAAGCTGAGGAAGACTCTGCTGTACAGAGTGGGGTGGATGTGTTCCCTGTAGTCAAGACAAACAACCCTCGAGGTTATTTGTATTTCAGTGATTGCCTCTACTCAAGTTTTGTTGTGTGAGATTTTAAGATGAGTTGTTTGCTGAGATTTAACACACAAAGTTTTGCCTAGCAAGGCTTCTTTCCTCCCTCAGTTGCTGATGGCAGTGAGTGGTGTGGGGCATTAATGAACAGTCTCTGGCATGCTCTGAATGGGATTTGGCTGTCAAGTAAGTCAAAACTTCAGATGCCTGAAGATCAACCCATTATTGATGAGGCCAGTGTCAGCTCAGCCTATTTTTAGGTTTTTCTTTGCTGCTTCACTCTCTGATGTAAAGACAGCTGTGTGCCCCTTATTCTTTATGTAGACCAAGCTTTTTATCTCCACTTTGGAACAAGCCATCCATTGTTTTGATCACTCGGCGATCTTTCTCTGCAGCTCTTCTGTTTGAGTTCTTGTTAATCATGGTGACTGCCAGTGCCTGTGCTAATTCAGATGTGGCTCCGGTCCATGGGCAGCAGCATAAATATTTCCGTATTTAAATGCAAATATCTCCTCTGATAAGCACATAACACAGCCATCCCCATACACACTGAGGCTGTGCCTGCCCTGTGGCTTGGAGGGGTGTCTGACTAAGGGTTTTTGCTGGTTTTTATTTATGCATAAGTGGATGTTACGTTGTGTGCTTTGAAGAAACCAAACACAACTTAAATGCACTGACGTGCTGAGTGCAGCTTACTTCTGAAAGTAAATTGCCCTGTGTCTCTTCTGGTTTTCTGCAAGTGTCCAAGAATCCCAGCTGAGTTCTGCCAGCTGGTTTTTTTATTCCTTTTCCTTTCCTGCTTTCTTTCTCATCTTACACGCCTTCATCTTTTCCTAGTACCTCTTTTTTTTATCTTTTTTTTATTTGTTTTATTTTGTTTAATCGCTTCTAACATTTTGAAACATCTTCAGAAGTCTTGGTTAAGCAGTTATTTTTTAAACCACGACTTTAAAAGAAATCACTCTTACTTCCTTTTTGCTGTTACTGCGTTTGTTAACTCTTCAGGTCACGCTTCCAAAGGCATCTCCTTCTGGTGAAGACGGAATGGCATTTTTAAGAAATCAGTTGTCACAGTGTTCAAATTTCTCACTTTCATGCAGAACACCTAAAGAAACGCCTGGAAGATTATATGGCGCAGTTCCCAAACGTACGAATCCTCCGCACCAAGAAGAGGGAGGGGCTGATCAGGACTCGCATGCTGGGGGCCTCTGTGGCCATCGGGGATGTCATCACCTTCTTGGATTCCCACTGCGAGGCCAATGTCAACTGGCTGCCACCTCTGTTAGGTGAGTGTGGGGGGGGGTGTTAAACTTGCTTTGTTTCCACCTGCTGCTTTCCCCTTGTGCTGTAAGTGGACAAAAGGAACATGAAA
Source organism: Acropternis orthonyx (assembly GCA_035583155.1). Classification (NCBI taxonomy): domain Eukaryota; kingdom Metazoa; phylum Chordata; class Aves; order Passeriformes; family Rhinocryptidae; genus Acropternis; species Acropternis orthonyx. Next base: position 12,788,804 of record JAWWEU010000029.1, read on the forward strand.
TAGGGTAAAAGGGAGAACAAACCAATCAAAATACTCAAGTGAATTGTTGGCAACTTGTAGCCCTTAATACAAGAATTTTTGTGTTCCACAGTGTCCTGCACTGTGCAATAACTCTGTCATATGCTTTGGTTAATTAAAGAGCAGAGGTCATATTCTTCTTTTCCCTCAGTAAATGCAATCTTAAATAATTTACAGCTTGTTAGAAGAGTAAACTGTCACGTGGTCATTCAGCAGTTTGCAGAGAGGAATGGCTTTAGGACACAGAAAAGATCTTTGCATACAGTTTTTTAGTAGTTTTCAGGGGTTTTTTTGTCCTAAATAACTACATTTAACTTCATAGTCTGCAGGCCTGTGGAAAATACTTCTTGTGAATGAGAGCTGCTGGTATGGATTTGTAGAACATGGGCACTGTTCACCAAGGCAGTGCTTCATCTTTAAGGAGTCATCAGTTTGACAACTTCAGTTCTTTTCAAGGATGACTAATTGAAAGGACAGTGCCAGGACAGTGCCATCTGTTTCTGGTACCTGTCTGTCTGCCTCTGGCCAGAGCCAAACTCCTTTACACGCCTATTGCAAGTGACCTGTCAAAGCTCTCTCCTAGGTGTGACTTTGTTAAATAGGTTGTGGTAACAATAGTCAAAGTGGAGGTTTAAGAAACACAAGTCAGATTTGTCCACAGGATTGTTGGATGAATATCCCCTTGCTTTCACTACAGTTTATATCTGGCAATAGCGTAAAACATTGGCAGCTTTATGAGCCCCAGGGAGGGAGGACAGAATTAGCTCAAATGCCATTTAAATGAGAACACGTAGAATATGCTTTGATTTTTAAAGCACAGAAAGGATTTGTGCTAGACGCGGTTTGGAAGCTGAAACATCATTTGTCGCCTCTGCTCTGAAAGTTAACTTCCAACAAGAGACCATCTCAGTAATAAAGTATTTCAGAAATTCCAGATGTTTATGCAGGAATTAATCCTGTGCTGTATTATTTGGTTGGAAGAAAAGGTTGAGGCGAGGAGGCAACTCTTGCATTTCTTGAGCCTGCTGAGAGTAGTTATGCCATTAGTCTGAAACACTTCCTGCCAGATTCTGGCAGAGCAATTAGAGCTGGGTGGCGCAGTGGGTTATTGCCCTGGGTTTGGATCCTTGCAGAAAGGGTCACGTCCCGGTCGCTCGTGAAAATGAGGGCTGCTCACTGAGTGCAGGAGTGTCTGGTTTTAGCCTGGCAGTGTAGATATCAGTGGTAATGTGCCTGTGTCTTCCTATTCTGCTTCTGGGTGATGAGTGCCTGGTGTTTTCATCTCAATTATTGCAGAAGTAGCAGATGAATTGATATAAATTGGAGTGTCTGCCCAAAAGAGAAGGAATGGGAAGAAAACTCTGTCATTTTTTTTGACAGCTTCATATTTTGACATTTTTTGCAATTTCATGGTCAAAGGAACCAACTGGTGCAGGCTTTCTAACATGTTTCTCCAATCTTCAGATCGTATTGCCCGAAACCGCAAGACTATCGTTTGCCCTATGATTGATGTTATTGATCATGACCACTTTGGATATGAGACTCAGGCTGGAGACGCGATGCGAGGTGCTTTTGACTGGGAGATGTATTACAAGAGGATCCCTATTCCTCCTGAGTTACAGAAACCTGATCCCAGTGATCCCTTTGAGTAAGTTACTGAAATGCAGCGTGCTAAGAGCTGGCTAATGAAATAACACCCTGTCACAGGGTTGGTTTACACCTCAGCATAGTAAAAGTCGGGAGCTGGTGTTAAGCTACTTGCTTTTTGGCAGCCGTTTGCTTCGTTGGTTTAAAAGAAGTGCATTGTATAGTAGCTGTGAACACTCTCCTTTTCATTGCTGTTTTTTTGCCACTTTAACTCCCACAGAAGTTAACATTTCATTGAAAACTGTAATGTGTAACATCTAATGTGGTCATTTATTACTGAGATCTCTCAAACATAACTTAGTGTCCCTAATGCTCTGCCAAAAACAACAAACCAGTGGTGGCTTATATGTCATTCCCAGGTGTGGGGAAGAAGAAAACCTAGCAGAATAATTACAGCAATTTTGTTGATTGCAGTGCACTGCAGAAGTAAATCTGTGATCAAGCTGTATTCAGCTGTTGCTGTGCTTGCCACCATTGAGATAGTTCTGCTGTCCTTTATGAAGTGTTTTTAAAACACTTTTTGAGGTCAAACTCAATGACTCAATTGTACAACTGAGGCAGAGCAACACATGTGCAGCACACAGGTCCCTCTAGGAGAGGTTGTGTCCTGTCACTTAATGGTGAACTCCTGCCTCTTTGGAGGAGAGACACTGACTGGTTCTGAAGGGACCCTAGTCTGGTTCTCCTCCTCCTTTACAAGTGGGAAAATCAGTAGACAGTGTCAAAACAACTGTTTGATGCTCTGGCAGGGCTGTAAAGGCACTATGAACACTCTGTGGTGAAAAGAATATTTGTCAAATCTTGCTTTGTTTTTTAAATGTTTAGCTAGAGATCTGTATCTTTAAATGTGTTTGTAATATGGAGTCTGGTTTTTCCTTAAGGTCTCCTGTAATGGCTGGAGGACTGTTTGCAGTCGATAGAAAGTGGTTCTGGGAGCTGGGAGGGTATGATGCAGGTCTGGAGATATGGGGAGGAGAGCAGTATGAAATATCCTTTAAGGTGAGCCATGTTCTCTGGAAATTACTTTTGTTTTGAAAAGTAAGAATTGTTCTGAGGCACAGAATGTGAATGACCTATCTTGTCCTTGCTTTTGCGTGTGACTAAAGGTGAAAGAGCTGGGAGTAGTAAGGTAGTGCACAGAAGAAACAGCGATGGTGTGACCAGTCACTTGTGAGGGTCAGTTTTGGAGCATGATTAGCTGGGCTGTCCCAGTTCTGTGGTCACAGCTTCTGATGCATGCACTCCTCCCAGAAAGGGTAAGTCAGCTTGTGTGGAGCTCTCTGACTCGTAGGCTGCTTGATGCTCACCCTGGCAAGATGATGAAATACTCTCCTCTTTGAGGGAAGAAGGATTCTGGCAGCTCAGTGTTTGCCCCGTTGAGTACCTCAGCTGAGAGCACCTTTCTGTCTGTAGTCAACCCATCTGACTCCTGGCTGCAAGGAACTGAGGCTGTTAATTACCCAGGAAGAAATCCTCAACAACTGGAATAATAGCACTGTTGCTGGCAAGGACTTTGGATCGTTATCTGCCTGGCTTGGGGACAATTCTGTTACTGATTGACCGAGTTGCTCAGTTGAGGGCTTTAAAATTAAGAGTTAGACAGCTGACCAAAAATGCATACTAATAATAACATGTCACTGTGACCCACCAACACCGCTGGTACCTGTGTTATCTTGGAGTATGGCACTCTGAAATCCAGTCTAGGATACCCACTGGAATGTCCCAGACCCCTGAAAGCAGGTGGCTAGTCTGGAATCCTTTCCATATCCTGGAGCGAATTGAGGAAAGATTTCTGTGTTAAACTCTGGGGTTTCTCTTTCAGAAGTTGAATATGTACTTTTGTAGGTGTCTGGATGCCACTTACCCAAGCTAGTTGGCCTCAGCATGGGGCTAGAAGATGGCAGCACTGCTATTATAGTGCACAGTTTAGTTTCAGCAGTTAAAATTCTGCAAGTCTCCACTGACAAGTCATGGCTGATCTCTTATAAAACAGATTCCTAAATCTCAATGCCTGTGTGCGCTTCAGAGGATGTCAAACCACAGCAACCCATATTGCCATACATACACCCCTTGTGCTGCTGGGCAGCAAACAGTGGGAGAAAAGTCATTGTTCTTGAGACGGTCTTTTCTCCCGTCATTTGCTCACAAAAAAACATAAGTAATAAAGTCACCTTGGAGGTCCCTTGTCCTCTGTAATGGTGGCAGGAAGGGAAGGGTGGGGGGCACCCTCTTTGGGGATGTCACTATGGTTAGAGCCATTTGCTCTTTATGTTGCATGTAATGAACTTGTGTAACGCACTCATTCTCTGCGGGAGGGGCAGTGTCAGTATTCAGCCTCTCTTCCTTTCTAAAAATGCTGGTTTCCAAGAGTGATGACAGTGGCTGGGCAAGCCCTTTGTCCCCACTGCCACAGCAGACAGTCACACTGCTTGATCTGCAGGAAATAAGACTACTTCATTCATCTGTTTGCTTATCCCCTCTGAAACACACTGTGTTTTATTTCAGTCCAGAGATGGTAATTTATGGAGGGATAAATTTGCTTTAATTAATCTCTGCAAAGACCCCCTTTTTTCTTTCATTGTGCAACAGAAAAATGAAGTTTTCACTGAAAGAGGCTCGGTGTATTTTCAGAAATTAAGATAAATTGATACATTCATCTGTGGCTGATAGATTTAATAATTCTGCTGGAATTGCAAGAATAGAAGGTTTGTTCACAGAATTTATGAAGCTATGACATTTCCTGGCTAGCTTAGAGCTACGTTTTTACCTTTAGAATCAGACAGATTTTGTAGTTAAAGGGTGCACTGTCAAATAATTTAAAGCTCTGGCTTAAGGCGTGGGGTGCCTGCTTTCACATAATTTATTATCTCATGGGAATTCACATTCTAAGCATGCCAGATTTACAGCCCAGCTTTAACAAAGAGTTCATTCCTCTACCTGGGTGTTGTGGGTGCAGGTACTCTTCTGTACTGCTGATCCTTAATCCATTGCATAGGATCTGGTCTTCCCTAGCCTCACCAGGAATACAGGGCTTTTGTGGGTTTGTCTTGTGATGGGGGTTTTCTTTCTTAAGCATATTCCTTTTTTGGCCATGCATGAACTGTGCGTTACTGGGTTTTGCCTTCATTTTAAAATCCAGGGCTCTGTTGCTGAGAGACTGGGAATAAACAAGTTTATTTAGGAGCCTCTTGCCTTCTTGTTTGGGGATCATATATGTATTTCTGTCATCAGCTGGCTCTGCTTCCTCCTGAGCAGAAATTTTCAGGCAAGCCAAGAGAGAAACTGACAGTGTTTAGCACCTCAGAGAGTATTTAGCTAGAGCATGGATCAAACTCTAGACTCTTTGCTCCTTGTATGAAACGTGTACACCAAACATCACTGCAAAACACTGCATGCAGGAGGGACAAAAGATTTAGGCGAGCTCTACATTAGAAACAAACTTTCTAACCCTAACTGCTGGCTTGTAGTTTTCTGGGTTTTACCAATCCCTTGAAAATGTTTTTAGATTGAAAATAAAGGAGTCATCTATCCCTTCTGTATTCAAGCGAAGAACAGACACTTCTTCCTTCCTTGGCTGTGTATATCCAGAGCAGCTCAGTGCCTCCAGCTCAGCACCTCTGCAGTCAGGGTCCTCCTTTTTCAGGTCATCCCCAGGCACATCCCAGGCTCCAGTGGCCCTTGCAGGCATTACCTCGGTTCAGATGAGCCTCCTTTGTTCCATGAGCCCGTGTTGCTCCGGGCAAACTGCTCTGCAGATCCGTGTTCTGTGAGAGCCGTTCTCCTCCATCTCCGTGGATTCCCAGCTGCTGACCTGGGAGTATGTTCTTTTATTTTAGCGAAGGGGTAAACAAACATTCGCAGCTGTCTCTGTGGGGCACTTGTTACCCTTCCTTTCTGATCCCCCTAATTCTACAGCCATAGTTCCTCTGTTCAGTGGACTTCACTGAGGTGGGGTTTTTTTTGCTTTTCTGGACTCACTTCCGTACCTCCCCTCTCCTACAGCTTTTCCCAGTCTTTTTTATCTTTCTAAAATTACGTGAACAAAATTGAATGCTTTACCCAAATTTACAGTGGGCCTTTCCTCTTCTAAACACAACTGAATAGCTGCCTATGTAACCACTTCTTTTTTTTTTTTTTTTTGACATAAGTGCATTTAATTTGGAGCGGTATATGTGAAGCATTTAAACTGTTCCTTCCTGCAAATGCTCCTTTGTACAGCACTTATCTACGCTCAGTTTCATTTGAGATCGTGATGCCTCTTTTCCAGTGTTTTTGTGGCTTCTGTTCTGTTTGGCTTACATAATCTTCACTAAACTGCTTCACGCCTCTCTGCCATAAATATATAGTCTCTGATTTTTTTGGGTATGGGGAAACAGAAGAGTAAAAAGGGATGTCTCTGACTTGTACGGGCGTAAATATAGCTGTACTTTCTCTCTCAGATCTTAAGTAGTTCGTAGTCCTTTAATTGCACCTTGTACTTCAAGAGCAATGAGAGATTGTAAAGCCTTAATAAAATTCAAAGGCTTGGTTCAAACAAGCCAAATTGATGGTTGCCCTTCAAAGAACAATTAAGGGGAAGAAAACAGAGCTGGGCACTATTTGTGGTCTTCAGTCCTTGCTTCAGCCATAGGAAACAGCCACTGCGTTTATTCTGGTGGTTGTAGATCATTGCATTTTCCCAAATCCTTTTCCCAAAGCATCAGCATGGATTGTTTCTGATTTCCATAGCATAAAACAGGTTACATGTTTTCCAGCAAATCCAGGTGCTCCATAGCTTCTGTTCACATGTCTAATGCCTGTATCCCCTGTGCCCCATGTCAGCAGCAGGTTTCATATTCCCGTTTTGCCACTGGCACGTGCATAGTTTGGGGGCAGCTGCCAAGGGATCCCTTCTGAACAGTCCCTTCTGAGCATTTCTAGTTGTGTTGCTGAAGTTAGTGCTGACTGTGAGCCTCCACTGCTTATTCCAGGCACGTACACCACTTTCCAGCAGCTCATGTTTGCCCACACTGAAACAGGCTGGTCATTCTGCTGCCTTTTTTTTTTGCTCTCGGCTGCAGTACAGGGTAGCTTCTTTCTTGCTTCCTATCTGATGATGCACAGGTCAGTTTCAGATCACTGACTTGAATTTTTGGCCTCTGTTCACCCCGTGTAGGTTCCAGAGCAGCCTCCCACCAAGCAGCAGCAGGGAGAAGGGCTCCCCTCCACACTCTCTGAAATGTGATTATTGGAAAGTGCTGTCATTGCTCTCAAGTGCTCCACAGGGTGAGGAGGGGCTGTGCCAGTGTGTGCAGTGTGAGAGAAGGTGCTGTGCAAACACACAGATCCCAGTGCCCCACGAGCTGCCTTAGTCTCTTACAGAGCACGAAGTCCCAGCTGCAGGAGCAGCTGATGCTTCTAATACAAAGGATTACAATTTCCCTGAATTATTGGTTTCCCTTGCTTTCATCCTCTCACCTATCTTGTCATGCAGAGAACCCCCTTGACTTATTCTCTGTGTTTCTCCCCACCTTTGAGTGTGTGCTCAGACAACCAGCCAGCATCTCTCTGTTGGTCTATCCCTGGTCTTCATTTCTCTTGTGCCTTGCAGGAGCAGCTTTGTTTTCAAGGCTTAACTCTCTTTTGTGTTTTTTCTCTCTCTTGGGAAGCATTGGCTCATCATGGTGCAGTCTTTGGAAACCATAAACCTTGTATTCCCAGGTAATTTGTGTTCACACACCAACTGCAGCATTGTATTGTGTGTTTGAGAGGAGAGGTTCAGCTGTCTTACCTGACATTGTTTTCTGAAATTGCAGAAAGGGAATTGGATCAGCATAACATTCCCATGTAGAGAATAGGTGGCATATTATCTGGTGCTTTCACAGCATACTGACTGAGTCAAAGGCTCTGGTGTTGCTTTATGAATATGGAGTTACAGCTCTGCAGGCCACTGGGAAGATGGAAGTAATATCACTGGTGCTGTTATTTTATTTCCCTTGTGTGCATTTTTATTATTAGGGTGAGACTGCGGCCTTAGCTAAATCTGTTGCAGTAGGCCTGTTGACCTCAGTGTAGCCAGGCTTTCTCTTAATTCTTGCAGAACTGTCAGCTGCTGGATTACAAGCCCAAAATGGAGACTGGCAAAATTGTGCCTGAGGAGGGAGAGAAATTTCCTGTTCTCTCCTGATGAGATCTGATTAGATTATTGTATAAAGCACTGTCTGCCTGCCCAGCTTTAATTCTTGTTCTTACCATGTTCTAGTAAATGGCTGACTGAAATCAGGTGCGTCAAATTCAGGCTGTGATGTTTTACTGTCATGTCAGCCAAGGAGTGAGGCACCATCTCACCCCTCTGTAAAACAGCAACAAGAAGAAACTGGCTCCCCTGGCTCTAAGGCAGTGACAGTCAGTGTTTTGGGGAAGGCATGAGGTGCTGCTCCACAGATCAGCACTGTTTTAGCTGTCTGACAGCGTGGTATTTTTAGCAGTCTAAGTTTTGGTGTGTCGTGCCTGGGAACTGTACCCTTGTTTCAAAACAACCAAATCCCACTAACTGAGTGGAAACGTTCCCTCAGTGAGCACACAGCTATTTTGGGTTTGCTTCCCTTGCAGTTATTCCTTGACAGACCCTTGGATGTGATTTCCTGACCTTTAACTCTGCTTTTCTAAGGCTTCTGTTAGCTGTGTTTTACCAATGCACATCACGCTCTTTCCCTCTCCCCCTTCTTCCAGTTGTATAGATAAGGACTGGTAATTGTCTTTATGGAGGTTGTAATGAGTTCTGTCACCACACAAAGCAGCTCACTAATAAAATAAATCAAAGCAGCAACGAATGAATGGAAAGCATGCTTTTAAAATTAGATTTGTACTGCGGGTGCCACACTGTCACTTGCAGCATGACACACCGTTAAAAAGGCATGGAGTTGGCGAGGTACCTTGAAAGGGTCACTGAGCTCTGCTAGCAGGAATTAGGAAGCCCTCCATTGCCTCCATTGCAGCATCATTTAGAAGTAAGTATTTTTAGGCATGATCACGAAAAAAGCATGTAAAACTGATGTTAGATTTTCCTTGTTCAGTAACTCAGTTAAGTAGCTTTTCTGATCATATCCTTGCATGTGTTCATGTAATGTCGTCTTCTGTGCCTGGAGTCTTGTAGCAGTTCGGAGCTCCTGGTCCAACATACCATCAGTTCTGTCCAGCTCCCCACACCCACTGTCTCTCCAGCAAAGGGCTCTGTGCATCAGTGCTGTCTGTTATCACTTCACAAGATCTGCAGTGCAAGGACAGTGCTCTCCTCTCCGGCTGTACCGACTGCAGGGCTCTGCCACTCACCTTACGCAGAGACACCGTGTTTCAGAGGAGAGGTGTATTCACAGTGGTCTGACTTAGAGGTGGGGCAGGTGAGGCATCCTGTGGGCAGACAGCAAGGATGACAGGCTGGTGTTTGCATTTGGGCTTGTGTTACACTAAAATGCAGCTGCTGTGAGCCTGTCAGGCTTGCTTGATGCAGGGTAGTACAGGTTGTTGAGGACTGTGTGTGTCTGTGCAACCGAGCTCTGGGCTTCTTCTGCTACTCCTGCAGTTTTTTTTATAGTTCCCAGATCTGCTGCAGCTCTTACAGCCTTGCACAAACCATTCCTGTCATAGAAGCACAAAACATGCCCAAATTCTCGTTTCTCAGCCTATCTGTTAATTTCCCAGCAGCGAAATCACGCTGTGGCCCTCTGCAGCCAAAAGCACGGCAGCTGCAGCATAAGAAGCATTTCTAATTCCACGAGAAACTTCACAGAAGCTGAGTGCTAGTTTCTTTTTTCATCTCTTCCGTACCAGCCTCTCAAGACACAGCAGGGACAAAAGGAATCAAATTCTGTAGAAGGGGTGTTTGTCAACTTTCTTCTTGTCTCTCTCACCATAATGACATGTAATTAAATACCTTGAACTTTAGAAGTTGCCTGTGAAAACTATTCCTCTAACTGAGAGCAACCAACCTCCATTAAGTTATACACAGTCAGCAAATGACTGTAATTATTAGGGCCAGTAGACAGAGCTGAAACTCCAGAGGACTTTAGTGTCAGAGCTAATAATTATGCAGCAGCCTTGGCCAAATATTTCTCTTCCGAGCTAAGTATTTAATATTGTCGCTGTAGAATATTAATGCAATTGCCTGCCATGTGTGAAGCTGTTGACTAAGCTCATTGTACAGTGAACTGCGGCGGCTCAAATTAGCCACAGTGAAGGGAGGGGATCAAGAGCACTGCAGCACCAGCCTGAACACCGCGGCCCTGGGGGCACTGCCATCGCATCCGGGGACAACCTGCGGGGCAAGGCAGTGCCGTGCTTCAGGAATTCAGAGAGTCCTTTGTTTGGCCTTCTGAAGGGGGCTTTTTTTCTGTAAGTCTTTCTGTGGAGCACGGGAATATATTTCTTAAACTTAATGAAGTAGATTGGCTGGTTCGGAAAACATCTTTCATTTCACTCGGACAAAATTTTTGCACCCATGCAGTAAATAAGGAATAAAAGAAAGTTGTTGCAGAGTGCTGGCACAGAGGGAAATCCTCCCAGACGGGGAAGGAAGCTTCTGGGCCAACCAAGCATCAAGGTAGTCATCTTCAACTAGCAGTGTGCTCTGGTGACTTTCCAAGGGCTTTTTTAAAGCTATTTATGTGTTACCAGGCAAGGATTTCCACTGAATTGTAAGACTGCAAAAGCAGTGAGTGAATGCCAGCAATGAAACCATACAAGAGCAGTGATAACCACGGGAAAAAGTAGCAGTTTCTTCTCATTTCTGGCACTTGAACAGACTCATGAATTCCCTCGAGCCTTTTGCATAACACATGACCACCTGTACTACAGAGCTGGCCTCCCTTTTACAGCATCGTTACACAACCTACACCCAGGTTTTTTATGGCAGCCCAGTTTAACTATTGTGGTTACTATTGCTATAATAACATATATCAGTTTAAAGTGAGGTGTGTGCTGTTCTCTGGGTGCTCAGATTTTTTCCCCCCCCTCCCTGTTCTTTTCTGTAAAGAAGGCTTGATAGCACTTGTGCTAAATCAAGGCTTGCTGCAAGGCTCTAAGTGGGTAGTTACAGGATTTGAGACCAAGGCAAGGACGGGAGGGGATTTGGGAAGAGTGTACTTTAATGTAAAAATTCTGGGATAAGCTTTTTCATTATTCGTGAGTCTTCTTTTTTCTTTTTCATTTTTCTCCATAAAACCAAAATTGAGTCTGTTTCTCTGCTGTTCCACAGGTATGGATGTGTGGAGGTCGCATGGAGGACATCCCATGCTCTAGAGTTGGTCATATCTACAGGAAATATGTTCCATACAAGGTTCCCACAGGAGTGAGCTTGGCGAGAGTAAGTGGCAATGGCATTCCCCTCGACAGATGTCTGACTACAACGTCACCATGCTGTTGTCTCCTCTCACCTCACAATGGAGAGGCACATACAGGCTTTGTAGTCTGTAAGTTGCACCTGTACAGTGCAAGTTGAGCAGTTTTGCAGTGGTGGATGTGTAGCACAAAGGGAGAGAGACTGGGGAGCTGCAGATGTGTGTGCTGACAGCTGCTGTGCTCCAGGTATCAGCCACTGCTGGGTGCTGGGAAGGGACTCCATGGTCAGGCACTGGCTATAAAAACAAGATATGGCTTTATTTGTATAATACTTCAGTCATTTTATAGCTGTGCTCTCCAAGAGCAGCAGGCTTCAGCGTGGTGATTGTATTGTGGTGATTGAAAGACCTCTCAACTTCAGGCATCACAGACCACTGAATGGGCAAGCTGTAATTTTCCACAATGGAATGTTCAGTGCCATCTTATTTCTTAATCTAGTGTAGCCCAAAGAGGAAAGAGCTTTCGTCTATGGAGCACTGGGTTTCTCCAGTTAATTTTCAAACTGAGAAGGCATTGCATTGCCCTCTGGTGGGAGAAAAAAATTCATAGGAGCAGGAAGGCTGCAAAACTAAAAACCACAGAAAGGTGCCCTGCTGTTCTGCAGTTTATGGCTTGCACAGTGTTAAAATGCTTCCCAGTTTAATAGCATCACCCTAGTTATAGATCTGGATTTATTCCTCAGCCCAGCAATGACCTGTCAGAGCGAAAGAGTGCTCTCCTGTCTGTGCCATCTCTTCAGGAAGGAGCTATATTTCTTTTAATTCAGTATTTGGCTCTTGTGTACTCCCACAGTGCTGGAAGGAGATGGCAGACAGGTGTAGAAAAGGCTGGGTTTTGGCATCTAAGATTATATAGTTACCTTGAGATAAACACCTGCTCCTGTGGGGAGGCTACATTTGGGGCAGGGCCAGCACATTGCTCACTCTTAGCATCCTAATTTTTTTGTTAGTAAATGATCACCACTGGACTGACCAGTGGAGTGCTGCTGGATCTCTGGAGTAACAACTGCATGTGGCACGTGACTGTGTGGCACCAAGAATGTGCCTGATGTTGCCAGAGAACAGTCCAAGGTCCGGCAGTCTCAAGGGTGCTGTGACAAGCAGGTTGTCTTGGGAGGGTGGTGGATTTTTGCTGTCTTGGAATTGCACAGTGGATTAAGCTTTGCAGTAGTACGTGAAATGTACTTCTAGCAGGAGGTAAACCCTTTGCTTCTGTTCTGAAGGGTCATCGCCTGAAAATTCCATATTCCTGAGGTATCTCAGAGTTTTACCCAAGAAAATGGAAAAGTAGTGCTAAGAAAGAGTATTGTGAACTGAAGCTTTCCAGAAGGGAGTACTGCAAATCCGACTCCTAGATGGATATAAAAGGTGCAATAAGAAGGATTTAAGAAAGCAGCTTTTTGTCAGCCTTTTGAATGTCCAGTGGTATTTACCAGCATCATGTTCTGACTAGTTTCTTTACAGAAAAAAAGGGAAAAAAAGCCCTACTTTTGATTAATGTTGTTTTTCTTAGCCACGAGGAACTAGATATAATGGCCAAGTGCCAGGATTCTTTTGACCTCAACTGAAAATACCTTTCTAAAAGTCCCTTGGAACTAGAGAACAATAAAAATAATCTTCGTCCTGAAGCTGGAGAGAGAGAGTGGACGTGAATGAAAATCCTTTCTGAGCAAAAACATGCGAGCTGCTCTGAATGCTGATGCCAGTGGTTTGTGCAGTGCTCTCAGGTGCCTTTCCCTCTCGCTCTCACTCCTTGCCCACACAGAACCTGAAGAGGGTGGCTGAGGTGTGGATGGACGAGTACGCCGAGTACATTTACCAGCGCAGGCCCGAGTACCGGCACCTCTCCGCGGGCGACGTCGCCGCCCAGAAGGAGCTTCGCAACAACCTCAACTGCAGAAGCTTCAAGTGGTTCATGAGCGAGGTCGCGTGGGACTTGCCCAAGTTCTACCCGCCAGTGGAGCCTCCAGCAGCCGCCTGGGGAGAGGCAAGTTCGTGGTCTGATGTCTGCAGGGGGCAAACAGGCTGCGGTTTGGGTTTGTAAGGTTGCCCGTGTGCTCCAGTACTGGGCTGCTGCGAGGAAGGTGCAAGAGATATGTTGCACCAAGAGATCTGCTTGGTATGTTTCGGAGCCCAGAACTCCTCTGCCTTTGAACTGGCCTGATCAAAGCAGGCAGTTGGGCAGGCAGCTGCTCCTGTTAGTGCACAGCTACAGCGAGAGTAGAGACTTGGCTTGTTCTGCATGTTGTGTATTTAGTAGGAGTCAGAACATGCCAAAGGGAGGACTAGGGAGAGGAGGCACCTGAGCAATAGTGAAATCTTGTATTTCCGAAGGGCCTCACAACTGTGTTGAGCCACTTTGCTCCGTAGCTTTCCCATCTGAAAGCCAGAAAAACCATCCCTGTTTTTGGAAGTTGGCCGTGCTCTGGTTAAAAGATGATCCCAGGAGTGAAGGTGTGGATTGTTACATACAACTGTCACAGATAATGTTTCTGATAAGCTCCAGGAGGACCTTAGTCCTGGTGCTGTTTGTCAAGGCCAAGGCCTAATGAGCATTTCTGAGATCATAGTGTGGGTGAGGAGGATCACAACACCACAGGAGGCTCTGCAGTCCTGTGGTTCTTGCTGTGTGCTGCAGGTTATGGTGCAGCTGGTGATGGGCCCATTTTGGGTTCTGTGCTTTTCTTCCAGCTGTTACCTGCCAACTCAGACACAGTTAAGTGAGGAATCTTAAAAATGGTCTCCATACAAATATTGCTGCTATTTGAGGCAATTTGAGCCTTCTTTCCTGTCACCCAGTAGGAGCAGGAGATTCAGTGACTAATTTACTGTTTCAGATACGCAATGTAGGAACTGGACTGTGTGTGGATACTAAGCATGGAGCCCTGGGATCCCCACTGAGGCTGGAAAACTGTGTAAAGGACAGAGGAGAGGCAGCATGGAACAACGTGCAGGTAACAATCCATCTGATAAATCATCAGCTCCTAAATTTGGGGATGGACAAGTTATGAGAACCAATGTGTAAGGAAGGCCACTGCAGAGCTGTCAGGTGCACCCCAAGGCTCAGATGCTGATTGTACTTGGTGGGCTGGTAGCAGGATGTGGCTTGTGCTTGTGGCAGGACTCTGAGCAGAGCTTTTACCTCTGCTTTGAAGCTTTCAGAGCGAACAAAAGAAATCACAAGGAAACAATATGCCGAAACAATAAACCAGTAACAAGGCAGCTGTAATATGTAACAAAGTGAATATTAACTTCAAAGGTTGTGCTGAAAGAGGTGATAGAGGAGCATCATGCATATTAATGAGCCTGCAGGAGCATTCAATAACCGCTCACTATCATCCTCCTGACAGGAGGCAAATGCATTATAAACACGCAACCAATGCTGGAGAGAGATGAAACCAGCCAGGTTATAGATTCACCCTCTCAACATACAAGGTGCCAGAAACGACAGCTTTATTGTAACAGAAGGGAGGAAAATATTAGTTTGTCTAAACTGTAGCAGATGAGCTGAGAAAAGATCAAGAAAACAATGCCTCTATTACAGAGCCATGCATAACTCTTCAGGGAATGGCTTCAGTAGTGAGAGACAGAGGGTTGTTGCATATCAATTTTGATGCATGAAGAATAGAAACAAAACCAATTTACTCAGGCACGGTCCAGAACTAAGCCTTTGTCGTGTCAGGAGGATCTTGAAAATTAACATTAGCTTATGTTTAGGAAGATAATGTTGTTTGAACTTCTGTGGAGTGTTGAGCCTAAATGATTGTGGTAGTTTCTCTCTCAAGAGGCGTTTAAAAGAGAGGCAGGAACAAAGTGCCTTCTTTGTGCAAAGGTTTTTGGCCACACTATGTCTGATAGCAGCATCTTGATCATTACTGGCCTTTCTTACTGCCCCATGAGATATCTCAGAAGAGAGAACCATTCCTCCACCTTCTTAGGGGCTGAGAGGGAGGCATGCTGGCTGTAGCCCTGAAAAACCACATTGGCTAGTGCTAGTCACAGAGGACACTTTCATCAAGGCTACAGCGTTGCCAGCCATAGGTTGTGCCCAGTTTTTAGAGGTGAACCCCTTTCTGTGCTCTTCTGTACTGTCTGTCCCTTCATTTCAGCTGAGAGCACTGAGAGAAGAGAGCGCCAGGAAGCACTGCCCAAGTGTTTGCCCTTCTGACACTCCTGTGGGGTGGGGAGCTGTGGGCTCCCGGTCTCCTGTCCCAGAAAATGTGGGACAGACATCTCAAGGTGACTGCAGGCTGCCTGTGCAGGCTTATGTGTTTACTGCCAGCGCTAACTCAGAGCTCCTGTAGCTCTTTGTCTTTTTTGCTGGCTGTGAAGGGCTGTAATTGGTCAGCTGCTCACTTAATCCTTGATGTATGTCTGCATTGCAGGCATCCAGGGCTGCTCTAGTACCCAGGCTGACCAGCATGGCTGGCTGCAGCAGCACACTTTGCTTTCACGTGGTGCATGGTAGCTGGTACAGACTCCCCTGATCAGCAATCCCTGTCCCCAGAGGTGGGAGTAGTTTCTCTCTAGAAGATACAGTCCCTTCCCTGAAGCCACCCCCACCCTGTGGACACAGGGAACAGCCTTCTGTTGGTGAAAACCTCATGCCCAAGTACCGGCCACCCTGAGGGTCCTGTTTGTCCCGGCAGGTATTCACCTTCAGCTGGAGAGAGGACATCCGTCCAGGGGATCCTCAGCACACCAAGAAGTTTTGTTTTGATGCCATTTCCCACAGCAGCCCTGTGACCCTCTATGACTGTCATGGAATGAAGGGGAACCAGCTCTGGAGATACCGAAAAGTGAGTCTGTGTGTGGGGGCGTATGCGTATTCTCTTCTAAGGTGTCAAATTGCCTGTAGGCACTTCAATTTCATAAAATGTCACCACTCATGTTTTATTCCTTCTCTCCGTGTAGCTGTGATAAGAGAATCTGCAGACAGTCTGTTATCACTCTGCCATTAATTACCCTTAATTAGAAAGAGGTCACTCCCCCATTCCACTGGTTAGAAAGGTGAGGACTCCAGAGCTCCTGAGCAGAAGGACACTCTCCCTGCAGTGTGTGCACAGCTGGCAGTGAGGTGATGCAACATCCTTGCAAAACCTGTTTGCAAAGTGGTGTTCTGAGAGTTGGTTTGTTCTGGAAAACACAGGGTGCCAAAAGTAGATAAGGATTTATTCATACTCCTACTAAGCAACTAAGCTGTTGTGGGCAACAGGTAAGCAAATTCTTGTCTAAGTGCCCTCTCCTAGTCCTTGCAATCTGCTGGCACAGTGCCTGGGGGGAGGCAGCAGGATGTCAGCCTGCAGGCTGGAGAGCCTGTGGCTTCAGACACTGCTTTAGAGATTCCCAGTGCGGGTGTGAAGATTGGCCTGGATTCTGTTGCAAGGGGTAGGAATGGACTCAAACACTTCCCAACCAGTTAAGTGTGTGGAACAGCTCTGGATACACACAAGTAACACAATAGCTTGCCTTGGTTTTTAAGACTTATTTCTGTTGGTTTTAAAACAGCTTTTCTTCTTTGCTTGGCAACCTCACATCAAATTTCTCTTCTTCAGGACAAGACCCTCTACCACCCAGTCAGCAGCAGCTGTATGGACTGCAGTGAGAGTGATCGAAAGATCTTTATGAATAGCTGCAATCCTTCATCTCCAACACAGCAGTGGATATTTGAACACACAAACTCAACCATCTTGGAAAAATTTAACAGAAATCTTGATCTTTAAAAGACTGAGAAAATATATATATATATATATATATTTTACAATTATAGTTTTTACTGGGGAGGGTTACAAAAAATTTTTTTAAGAATACTTTTTTTTAAACACTTAATGAAGGTAAAAGGGAGAATCTCAGGAGAAGGTTAACTAGCAGGCCAGTCTTTATTGTGAAGATGCTGCATCCTTCTCTTCTGGGGATGGTGGAATTTTAAAGGCTTTGCCAGAGCCACTTCTGTGCTGAGACTGAGCAGAAACTCTGTTTTTAGAGGAGTCTGAATGTGATTCACATGGCTTTTTTTTTTTTTTTTTTTTTTTGGCCTTTTTTTGTTTTGTTGTATTTCCCA
>JAWWEU010000029.1:12814353-12880530 GCA_035583155.1 Acropternis orthonyx
GGCGGCGCTTCGGGGGCCCGGCCCGGCCCGGCCCGGAGCGGCGGCGGAGCGGGGGGGGGGGGGCCCGTCCCCTGCCGCGGCTGGGGGGCCCCCGCGGGGGCGGCGGGGTCCCCCCGAGGGCGCGGCGGGCACGGCGGCTCGTCCTCCGCTCGCTCCCCGGTTCGTCTCTCCGCCTCCCCCCGCCCCCGGCTGTGGGCTCCCCGCGCGGGGTGAGGGCCGGGCGGGTGGGCGATGAATGGGTTCAGCACCGAGGAGGACAGCCGGGATGGGCCGCCCGCCGCCCCTTTTTACGGCCAGAGCTGCTGCCTCATCGACGACGGGGACCGCTGCGTGCGCCCCGCCGGCAACGCGTCCTTCAGCAAGAGGATCCAGAAGAGCATCTCGCAGAAGAAGCTGAAGCTGGACATCGACAAAAGTGTGAGTGGCGGCCTCCGCCGGCATCGCCGAACCCCCCCGGAGGGGCTGCCGGGCCGGCCCCGGCCGCCACCGCACTGCGGTGCCTCCGGGGAGCTGCGGATCCGCCCGGGGGGTTCGGTGCGGGATGCTGTGTGCGGGGATGCTGTGTGCGGGGTTGCAGGGAGCTGTGTGCGGGGATGCAGGATGCTCTGTGCGGGATGCTGTGTGCGGGGCTCTGCGCACCGAACGCAGTGCCTTAAAGGATGGCACTTTCCCATCCAGCGCTCAGGGAAGGGAAGGGAAAGGAAACGAAAGGACGTGCCTGGATGCGGAACCGGCTTTTGTGCCCCCCTGGCTGTGTCTGTCTCGTGTGGCGTAAAACACAGCACGCCGTGCTTGGGGAGGGGTGCTGAGGGAAGCCGGGGAGCGGGCTGTGTGCTCCGAGGCAGGGACGCGATTTCCATTGCGGTTTGGGGTTGGAGACTCCGGTGCTTCTCAGGTGCAAACAAGCACTCGGTGCTCCAGCGAGGCGTCAGTGGCGCTGCCTCTGTCAATTGGCAAGAGTCGGAGCTGTAGCGGAGCGGGTTGAGAGGGGAGCAGGCGGTGAGATGCGCTGCCTCTTCAGCAGGGCTTGCTCGCACTCGGAACAAACGGGCTTGCTGCCTAATGACATTTAGTGACAGCTGTCAGCCCGAGATGGAAGCGGGTCCTTTGCCCAGCAGAGAAACAGGTAGAGCAGAGCAGCCCGAAGGAATTTCTCAGAAGTGACTCGGTTCGCGCGATGTAGCCCTGCACGCTTTTCTTGCCAGATCTTTAAAGATTAAAACCACTGAAAACAAAGAAAGGGGGGTGGGGGGGGGGAAAGAAGGTGAAGTTTTGAGTCAGTCTGTCTGGCAGCTCCCTCGGTTGGTTGGGTCCTTTCTGCACAGCTGAAATGCATCGTGTCATGGGAAGAGTGACTCAATTTGAAACATGGTCTTTAAAAATGGAGTATTCCTCCTCGCTGCAGTTCTCAGCAGATTTGTCTAGTGGCATAGTAATTTCTTGCGTTTTAGAATTTAGTCTTTGTTGACAGATGTAAGGCTTTAGAAACAAAAAGGGGAGATCAGGCTGATGAACTAAGAACAAAAGGAAAGTGTGAAGCAAGGCTGCATGAAGGGATTTCAGCTGTAGGTTGCCTGTGTCATCTGGGGATGTTTTTACATTGCAGAGACCAAATAACGTTGATCATTTGAAGTCTTTTGTTTTGCTAACTCTAGTGAGATAATATTTGTTAAAAGGGGAGTTCCATGGCTGAACAAGCAGTAGGAAAGAGACAGTTCTGCTGTTGCTTGGTTTGTCTGTTTTACTTGAGGTAATTAGACAGCGTTTATTTGGCCAAGGTGTTGAAACACTTGCATTTATAATCTTCTGTACTATTCAAGCCAGAAAGTTCACAAGAGTGGAACAGAGTAATATTTGTCTTACTAGTGAGCTTCTAGTAAGTCCTGAAGTAAATGCACTTCCTCCACACAAGGACCTGTTCTTTTCTGATGTAAGATTGCAACCATAATAAAGAGAGATATTATCTGCAGAGGTTCAAGTTCAGGTGGAGGGAGCCCAAGTCCTTAATTTACTTTGCCTTTAGTCTTTGTAGTGTAAACTACCTCTAACTCAGGAGTGTGATACCAGGCCTGGGGTTTAAGATTAGAAATTCCTTAAGGCAGTCAGTCACACCAGTGGTGAGGGATGGACTCTGATGCTGGTGTCCAAGTGGCTGCTGTTGGATACTGTTTCACAATACCTGTTTTGATTGTTCTTTCACCACTTCTGGTTCTCAGGTGAGACATCTGTATATTTGTGATTTTCACAAGAACTTCATTCAAAGTGTGCGAAACAAAAGGAAGAGGAAGACGAGTGATGATGGAGGTGACTCTCCTGAGCATGACACGGATGTCCCGGAGGTTTGTAGGCTGCTTTACCAATTCTGAGCATGCTGAAGTTTCACTTGGATGGTTTCAGGTGTCGGAAAATATTTACATTTTAAATTGCAACTCCATTGAAGCTGCTGTAGAGTTACTCTCACTTTCCAGGAAGACTCTGCTCATGTGATGTCCTAAGTTTCTTCTTCATTCATGTATGAGTTCTTTGCTCATGTAAATTTTCCATAAAAAGAGGTGTGATAAGGTAACTGTGCAGCTTAATGTATGTACAGTTAAAACTGTATGTGATACTAATTCTTTTTTAAAGGTAAAAATAAGTTATTTTTGGTGGTGCCTGAGGCTCCAATACGATTCTTTGTTACCTAGCATGCATCATTCTGCAAATACACTGGAGCATTCAATAGGTCACTCTCTTTGATTGTATATTTGATATCCAGGGACACTGAGCTTCTCCAGACCATTTACATATAGGGTATTTTTTAGCACTGTTTAAAATTACCTTTAAATAGTTCCTAACACCTTTTTATTTTCAGGAAATAGGCCTGGGGGAGGTTTTCTGTCATACAGAACTCTAGACTAATCCTTTCTCTGTGCCACTGTGTGCTGCATTTGCTTCAGTGATGTTTCTGGTACAGTAGACACGGCAAAAAGTTGCGCAGAGGTGATGTTCGGGAGGAGCAGAGCTGTGGCCACGTCAGCAGAGCCCTCTGCTGGAAATGCCAACCCTATTGGCAAAATGCCTTTTATTTCTGGGGAAAAAACGGCCACCCGGAGTCATTTTGCCAGCAAAGCTGTGCCTTGGTGCAAAGCTGCATGCACACAATTTCCTTTGTGGAGGTGTTGGAAGACTAGCAAGTTTTTGGTGTGGGTTTTTTTTTTTTTTTTAAGGATACCTGACCTTTTGTGATCGCCGTTGATGTTTCCATTCAAGGTTCTCCATCAAAACTTTCCTATTTAGGCTTTACAGTAGTTGCCAGGGTGATTGCTGAAGACCCAGCTGTCAACCAGAATTGGTGCTGTAGAGCACAGAGGGTATTTGGTGGCTGAAACCTGAGGCATGCACGTCACCCAGCTGAACTGGGAACTCTGTACCGTGTCAGTTTTAATGTCATTTTCGTCTTGCTTTTCAGCAGAGATTCCTTTTGTCTTTGAAACTTGGCATTTTCCACATGATCTTCATCTTTCTTCCTGTAACCTCCCTACCACCCCTTTTGGTTTTAAACTGTGCACTTCCCGTTTAAGTATTTGAATTCCATTTCATCTCTGTGCTCTGTTTTATGTCACAAGCCATTTGTTCAGTGCCTGCTAAATTGATACTTCACGTGTGAGCTTTCTAAACCTTGTGGGAACAAAAGGTTCCCCTTTGCTTGCAGGTTGCAGAGGTGTAATTGAGAGCAGAAATTGGCCAGCAATTCTGTTGACAGCATGTGAACCAGAACAAAATTTTCTATTTCCCTGAGGCTATTTTGGTCCTTTAGCATTAACAAATACGAAATATACTGAGGCTTGTCAGTAAAGCAAACCAGTGTGGTTCTGAATGCCGGCAAAGAGCAGTCCTGCTGAGGAAGAAGTAGTTATTTTTAGATAAAATAACTACTCACAGAAACTGAAAGTAGTGCTCATACCCTCTTCTCTGCATCACTTGCAGGTTGACTTGTTCCAGCTCCAAGTGAACACCCTGAGACGTTACAAGCGACATTATAAGTTGCAGACTAGGCCTGGACTCAACAAGGCTCAGCTCGCAGAAGTAAGTGACGACAGAGGTAGTGTTATCTCACTGTTATTAAAAAACTTTTTATCTCCCCTTTTCAAGTGCATGTTTTGTGGACACTCATACCTGTGTGACTCACTAGTACGTACCAAGTGCTCTGCGAAGGGTTTCAGGGGATGGTGCCAACAGAAAGCTGCTTTCACCTGGGACAGACATGGAAGGCATGGAAGCTGGCTCTTGAAAGCATGTTTTAGTAATTTGGCTTGTCTCTGTTTCCTTTCTCACCTTCTTAATGGTCATACTTGGTGGCCTTTAGGGAGCAGAAACAGAACCAATTTTCTGTGGCCTGGGTGTTACCTGGAGATGGCTGTTGGACTGAGACTTGGACTTACACATTACTGGTCTTCCTAAGTGCCCTTGTTAGTTTTTCTTTCCTCAGAGGCACTTGAAGTGGTTGCAATTGCTTATTATTAAAGGCAGAATCAGTGACCATGACTTTGGGTTCCTTATTTCCCTCCCTTGTCCTGATTATTCTATATTAAGTCAATAAAAGACTTTTTCCTTAAGGGCCTCTGCTGCTGCTTTCTCACCATATGGGTACTTGTTCCGGCAGAGCTCTCTGTATGTCTGTGTTATTTGGGTGAGTTTTGCTTGGTGTGCATCTGCTCTGCTCTCTTTCCTGACTTGATCTGATGACATGCTGTGAGAAAAGTCTTCTCTAAACTTGGAAAACTGTTGCAGTTACTAAATGGTAGCAAGGTTGATTTTGGAAGCTGTGGTTTTCACAGCTGCCTACCTAAAACTGTCTGGTTTGCTTTTACTCTTGCCTTAAAGAATAAAAACCAGCAGACCAAAAAAAGTCAGCAGAACACTGTCTTTCTCTCTTTCAAAGTCAACTAGGGCGTGAATATACCAAATATAGAGAATGTGTAGTGTAGTGGAGCATGTGGGAGTAAGTTGAACAGAGCAGGGTGGGGGTATTCCTCTTTAGCAGTTCTGATTTGTCACGTTCAACTAACCAGTTCATAGTCTGTCAGCTGCCTCCTGCCATGAAGGACTACCTGCCTAGGGAGTTTACCATGAGGAAAGAAAAGATCAGCTACTATGCAAGCAGAAAATAAAGGGAGCCTAACTTAAAGTTGTCACACACTTCCCAGATTTCCTGTGGAGTCTGAGCAGCTTTGACCCTACGCTGGATCCTCGTCCAGCTCCCATGCTTGAATCACTGCTGCCTGAGGCTCTTAGACTCCTGCTGCTATCCCACCGTAAGGAAAACTCAAACTTCCATAAATCTTCTTGGAGTGACTTATTGCATCAAAATCCAGTTCTGGAGCTATGTTGGGTACCAAAAAAGAGCTTCTTCCACATGGGAAGCAGGTCTCATCCAGCTTCAATGTGTTTTCTACATTCATTTTCTGAGAAAAAAGCAGCTAATGGTTCAGGACTTACGATAGTGTCCGAGCAGGGTAGCCTTCACTAATTCCTAACCCTTCCATTGCAAATTCCATGGTGTTCCTTTCAGTGAAAACTTAAGAGTCCAAAGGAGAACTCTCTGGATAAAACTTTGCTACGTCTGGTTCACACAGCAAAGTGTTGCAGTGTTTCTGACACTCTCCTCTAAGACACTGAGGTGCAGAGAAAACTTGCTTGCCGAATAATCTCGGCATGAGATGTCGCTCAGGAGGAGCTGTGCTGCTTTGGCAGGAGGACGTTCTGGCTTCCAAATTCCGCTTGTAGGTTGGCTGCAAATCCTGCTGACATGGCAAGGCTATGCTGTGTTCGTACACACATTCCAGCTGTAAAGAGAGAGGGAGGTAAATGAGGACTGACAGTTGGAATTGGTGCATGTTTGACTGAAAGTATATTGTGCTCAGTGGCTGTAAAATTGTTTTTGGAAAGTGAGGAGAAACCCTGTTCTGATTATTTCTACTTTTTAATTTCAGCATTTCTGTCTCTTTACGTGTTGTCCTTCCAGACTGTCAGTCGTCACTTCAGGAATATTCCGGTGAATGAGAAGGAGACACTTGCATATTTCATCTACATGGTGAAGAACAACAAGAGCAGGCTGGACCAGAAATCAGAAGGCAGCAAGCAACTAGATTGAAGGTTAACGGGACTTGGAATGAGAGACACCTTGAAGAAACATATGGTATTGTGCATTTTAGGTATATAAGAACTGTTAAAAGTATATTGTAAATTTTTTTTTAAATGCAGTGTCTGGATGACAGAAAAAAATATAGACATTCTTATCAGGAGTATTTGAAAACATGTGCCCAACATGTTTCCGAAGAGTTCTTCCCCTCATTTCAAAGTCACATTGGAATAAAGAAATGAGGATAATGGAGAGACCAAGTAAACCTGTAGGACTGTGGAGTTTGTCAACTTGGTGTTTTAAACCATTTCTGGAAATGTGCATCTCAGTGCAGGTCAGATCCCAGATGGAATTTTTTTCACTGAATTCAGACTGCATTACAAACCACCATGCAGTTTGTCTTGGTACAGGACTGGAAGAGCAGCAGAGATGAAATTCACTATCGAGGTGTAGGGGTCAGAAGTTTATCTGAAGCTTGCTCCTCACCTACACATGCTCTGTCTTGCCTTGAGCCAGTGCTTCAAGTCCCAAACTTCCACAAATACTCCAGATCACCAGATCTGCTCCAATGAATGCTACTTGACTGGTCTGAAATTGATGTATTCTTTTTTACCATTTTTCCTTCTGACCCCGTCTGACATGGATGCCAACCAACTCTCTGCAATCTCTTTTTCTCATTTCTTTTATTTAAGAGCTCACTAACTAAATTGTAAGCATTTCAAAACTTCTGCATTTCCTCAGAATGTGGCATTAAGGCAAACACGGTTTATTTGCTGGGTTTGATCATGTTGGTAGAAGTGCTTGTTTAATTCACTTATACATATTTCCGTGGTGGTAGGTGAAACAATGGCTTGAGACATCAGTCTCTTAATTTCTGTGTTAGGTCAGTATCAGTCACAAATTTTGTGAATTTTATACCGAAGCTGTAGCAGGTGTCACAAAACTGCTGTGTGGGTTCAGGGGCTCTGCAATCTCTGTTTAGTATAAAGCAGAGTTATGGGTGAGACACCATAACCAGGGCAGTGGTCTGACTGGAGCATTTCATGATGCATTTCATCTGTCCTTGCAACAGGCAAGAAATATTGAAGCATTTGCCTTTCATGAGCATTATGTGTGCACTCATGAGAGCTGTGTGAGTGAGGATGGCACCCTGGTGCTCCCTTAACGGGGCACTGTAGGAGGAGATCACTCTGATTTTGTTATTTAAAACCAAGGTGTCCTTACAAATAACACACCAGTTATTTTGGCAAAAGAAGCTTATAAAAGTGTTGGTCATGACTGACTGTTCTCCAGTGACCTCAAATTCTCTTCAGGGGATCTCATGTTTTAAAGCACCACTCTGTTTCATTGCTGTTATAACCAATGTCTCCATTCTGGTACAAGATGCCAGGACTCCACATAGAGAGGATATTCTCAACAAGCCTTAAGCAACAAACTGAACAGTAGAAAACTTCAGCTACATTTTATAAATGGCAGGTTTTAATATTTCAGAACTGGATGAAACTTTATTCAAGAGCTAAACACACAGGTCCTGGTCCCAGCATAGTACTGCATTGTGTTTCTTAAGGCATGAGGGGCTCACTTAGTGAAGCTCTTGTTGAAGCTCTCCCAAGGGTCCCTTTAAAAATCAAGTCACAATTTAAAGCAAGTTGTTCACATCACTCTGAATTGTTTGCTAATACTCCAAAAACATGTTCAACAAATTTCAACCTGTTTAAGTCCTATGTCGTAGGCAGAAATACTCTGTTATGGTACACGTCCCACTTGTGACATTTGGGGAGTGTGACTGTTTCAGCATTTCCTTGTTCAATTCTGTATGGATTTTTAGAACATCAGACAAGAGAGAGGTTCAAGGAATGAGGAGAGAATGTCTTGCATCGGTGTTTTCATGAATGTTTAAAGATTTCCTAATTATGCTGGTCCTTTCCTTATTGAAAGGGTGGAGTAATTCCCACATCAGTCAACACGATCCGGCTTCTCTCATTCAGGACAGATCACTGAAAGGGTGCGTTCTCTGACTGCGTGTTAATCTTCAAAGTGCTCATGTCATCAGAGAATATTACCAAGGGAAAATGAGTTTCTGAATGGAGAGAGTTATGCCTCGTAGTGATTTTCCCCCTGTATTTAGCACTGGTGAGGCACCTCGAGTCCTGTGTCCAGTTCCAGGCTCCTCAGTTCAGGAAGGACATTGAGGTGCTGAAGCGACTCCAGAGAAGGGCACCGGAGCTGGTGAAGGGTCTGGAGCACAAGTCCTGTGAGGAGAGGCTGAGGGAGCTGGGGTTGTTCACCCTGGAGAAGAGATGGTTCAGGGGTGACTTTATCACTCTCCACAACTCCCTGACAGGAGGGTGTAGCCAGATAGGGCCTGGCCTCTTCTCCCAGGGAACCAGCAACAGGATGAGAGGGCATGGTCTTAAACTGCACCATGGGAAGCTTAGTTTGAATATTAGGAAGAAATTCTTCACAGAAAGGGTGATTAGACATTAGAATGGGCTGCCCAGGGAGGTGGTGCAGTCACCGTCCCTGGAGGTGTTTAAGGAAAGACTGGACATGGCACTCAGTGCCATGATCTGGTTGACTTGGTGGTATTTGGTCATAGGTTGGACTTGATGATCTTAGAGGTCTTTTCCAACCTAATTGATTCTGTGATTCTGTGATTCTAGACCAAAACTGTAAAAATGTAGTTTGTTTCGGATTTACTTTTTATGTTTGTATTCTATTTTGTTTTGTTTCTAAGAGTAAATAAATCTGTTGAGGTGCTTTAGTAGCCATCAGCAAAATGATTCTTTTCAAGGAAATAATGGTGGCAGGTTCCATCTGTTCAGGTGTATTCACTGGAATGCTTTTGTGCAGAGGTGGTATCCAGGAAACTTTTTTTTTTTTTCCTGTTTTTCCTGAAAATAGTCAATTGATGTGAAATGTGATCCTTGTTGGTTTCACTTCTAAAGCAATTATACTTTTTTGAAAAAATTCTTCATGAAGTGTGATGATGAAGAGATGTTTACCAGCCATTAGCAGTTGTTTATAAGGTGGAAAGCTTGGAGGCAAGACACCAAAGAACCTGCAGAATCTTTGGCCGTCGGAGCCCATGGCCTTATAAACCCCTTGCAAATGCCTTATTACCTTGTTCTCAACTTAGCTAGAGCAAAAGCCTTGAGCAACAGAAAGCTGATGTCTTGTTGGAAGGGTCAGCCACTTGATGGCTCCCATGCTATGAACTAAAACCACACGTCAATTCAGTAGCAATATCCATGTTCAGGGTGCCTGTGATTCTTGAAAAGCATTTAGTGTCTAATAACCAGAAAACGCAACAATGCAATTGTCGTCGTGTACAATACTGTGCTGTGTGTTCAATTCCTTATGCTGCATGCCAATTAAAACAAAAAAAAACAACTTTCCAACTTTTTTATTTGAAACTTCAAAGTAAATGTGTTTGAACCTCACAATTGTGAAGCCATGAGGTGGGACATTTTCTCAGCACTTTTAGATAGGACTTGTTGGAAAGGTGTAAGACCCAAATTGCTTTGGCTGGTATGATAAGGTTTCTTTTTTCCTTTCGCATTTTGCTTTTCACAGATGGGCCTTAAATTCTGTCTAGCTTTGAACCATGGAGCACAAGCCTTGGGGGCATGGAGGATGACCAGATGTCATCTTCTATTTACAATAGTGGAAGCTTATTTCTTACAAGCCTGCACAGGTGACATTCACCCTGGGGCAGAAGAACCATCTCTGAAGGTCTCCAGCCATTATATAGCCTAATGCAATTCCATAGCCTAGCTCAATTCTCATTGAAGAGCTGCATTAACTTAATTAGAGTTCTGAATAGATCCAAAGCCATTAGTATGCAACCCAAATAATGCAAAAACATCTCTTCTGGGGTTAATTTCATCCTGTATGCTGACCCTCTGCTCACTTCAAGGGAAGAAGAAGAAATCATTGCTGGTAGTTATTGGCTTGAGCTCAGCTCAGGGGAGTTGGAAGCTTGCAAAGACTCGAGTTGTTGGCAACTTGATGGCTGAAAAGTGCAAATATATCCAAGGAGGCTGTGTTAGAATGCAGTTTATAAAATTTCTGAATCTCAAAGATTATTGTCTATCAACCTGAAGTAAACAATTGCATTGAAAGGTAATGTTCCTTTTGCCAGGCACTTTAGATGCTCAGCCTGAGAAAAGCAGAGCAGGCAGGTTTGTACCACTTGTCCCCAGTATTTTGTGTCCCATTTTTCCCTAGAAATGTGGCTGTAAACCACTAGATATCCCAGTGTATGAGACTTGACCAAAACACATCAAGTCTGACATTTCAAGTTAGACTAAAGTGCAAGCTGGGTTCAGAGAGGCTTTGAATAGAAGAGCTGAAATAATCCACAGTAAATGGGAGTTTTCATGCGGGTCATGATGGCACAGAGAGGATGAAACAGGGCACGGCCCACAGAGAGACTGAACAAAACACGCTTCCACAGGCAGCAGCGTGGAGGATGATTTGTTCTGTGTCAGCTCTTGTGATAGATTTCTATGAGAGGGGGAGGAGGGGAAGCTGTGCACTTTACATCTTTTGGTTGAGCCAAATGTAAATACCAATGGGAGATCTTCAGCAGTAACTGCAGTTGGAGGGGAGGGATCTGCTGAGGGACTGTTTATTTAAATTGGCAGATCGCTGTACTTCCCTAGAGCACTAGAGTCACTTTGCCTCTACAGTTTAGAAGAATGGGTAATACAAGGTGGCCTCCCATCCAAGAGGAGTCCCTGTACTGCCCAGATCATTGCCTGAAGAGTCCCAAAGGTGAAGGAATGTTATTGATGCCTCACTCCTCCTGTCACTGATGCCCTTTAGCCATCTCTAGCTTAATCAAGTTAGGGAGTTTTCATTTCCCACTTTCGAAGTGCAAATGAATTGTTACAATGTAAGATACTCCTTGCACTTTTCACAGCTATCCCTGGTCTCGCGTTTTTGACTTGCCTGTGAACACATCTGATTGAGATGAATTAAATGTTTGAAGAAAGCGTGGGGAGCGGGGGAGGCTCCTGCCTTAAACCTGAACTTCCCTTGCAAGCAGCTCTGCAGGCCATCCTGTACATCAGCAGGCTCCAGGAGCCTCTGGCTTACCTGAGCCCTGACAGGGCTGGGTTTGCTCCTGTCCTACCCCCACTCAGCTGGTGCAGGGGGGTAGGTAGCAGGTAACCTGCAGAATGGTTTGGAGTCTTTTGGCAGGCTTACTGAGAGAGAAAAACTGTGTTCCCTCTTCTCTTTCTGGCCTCCATGTGTTGTGCTGATCTTATGCCAAATGTTTTGGACACCTTGTATTTTTAACTGTGTAATATAGCTGTGTATTGTTAAAGCAACTTAGTAACTTATAGCAAAAACTGTAGAACTCATTTCTCTGAGGTGTAGGAAATGTCCTGCTTCCACTGTGTATGAGACTTTAACTCTGTACTGTCTGACAAAGATAAAATGCTGAATTTCACTTTAATAAATGATCTATCTAGCAACAAGGCCTACACTCCCTTCTGTTTGCCTTTCTGCCCTTGGCGCTGATGGCTCCAGAACCAGTGGAGTTCTGCATTGTATGGATGTTTTGTGTCAGGCTTCTCAGATTCACTGCCTTTTTCCACCCACCTCCCCAGGGTTGAAAACTCTGCAGACATGGAGCAGAGAATGGCACTGCTGACTGGGAATGCCAGGCCTGGGGCAGAAAACTCAGGTGATGGGATATTTTGTGACACATTTGTGTGGGTTGCACAGGTGCAATTCATGGAGTTTTTTGAATACAACAAAAACAGGACTCGCAAGAAGGATGGAGTTGCTGAAGAACCACATGACCTTGCATTTTGGAGGGCGTTGGGCTTTTCTACAGTGGAGATCCTCCCCTCCAGTATCATGATCAGCCAGTCAAGTGCAGCTTTTGATTTGATTCATGTTTCCTAATGAATCTTCTTTATGTCTAGTTCAGCCCTGTGCTTCTGCTTCCTTTTCAAGTGCACCCTTGGCTTCATTTCACACATGGCTTATGACTCCTCTTGTCCAGAGTCAAAGCTGAATGTCCAGCTGACAAGGTGGGTGCTGCTCCAGAGCAATGTTGACACACAGCATCCTAACATTCAAGATCAAGTGCTTTGTTTCATTTTTTTTTCCCCATATTGTGGTTCCTCCTGACCATCAGACTTACAGGCAAAGGTGCCTCACTTTTTCACTGCAATGAAGAAGCGAGTGGTGCCAGAAACTGGAACTTGAGTACTCGTTCTCCTGAACCCTGTCATGGTGTTTCCAAAGGCTCTGCTGGCACTGGCTTGAGTCATGCTTTTGCCTTGATTTTTAGCCAGGAAAGAGGTTGTAGTATAGCTTTTCAGAGACTTGGGCTCTCACAGAGGAGGATGATCATATGTTGAAAGCCAGAATTTATCACTGTCAAATTGTACTCAATGATCCTCGTGGGTCCCTTCCAACTGGGCATATTCAGTGATTTTGTGAAATTGGACTGTTGATGTGCAGTAAAGATTTGCACCGATAATTCTCTCTGAAACAATCCCGCAAGATCTCCTGCCTGTATCCTCCCTTATTCCTTGGTGCTGTCCTACAACCAGCTGACCTGTCTCCTGATTGTCATTCAGTTCATGGCAAGGAATAAAATATCCTCTGGGTGAAGAGTGGCAGCTTGTGTTGCTGCTGTATGATGACTTCCAGCCTTGAGGAATATGCCTATTTATATGCCCTTGGAGGGGACCCTTGTCCCTCACCCATCCTGCATCCCAGGGTAACTCATGATAGAAATAACCACTGCTAGTTAACCTGTTACTGCTGTATAGGCTGATGCATAATGCTGCTTAATCTCATGCCTTCAAGCTCAAAACCAGGGCGGAATGCGCTCAGTGTTTTTAACATATTCACACTGAGAAAGGAACGAGCAGATTGATCTGAGGAGCCTCTCTGCACTCCCGGCTGCCGTGTGAGGGCAGTGTTAGCCCAGGAACCCGCAGGTGGGTGCTCGGCAGCCGCACCTCCCAGCCCAGGGCAGCTGCCGGGGGGCTCCGGGGCCGTGTCCCCATCCCAAAGATGCCTCCTCGGCAGGAGCTGGCCGTACTTGTCAGGGACCGGAAGCGGGGTTATGCTGTACTGGGATGTGGAGATCGTAAAAATGGTTTGTTTGGGTTTGGGGTTGTGGGGGTTTTTTTGTTTTTTTTTTTTTTCCTGGTTGGACATTGAAATTGAACACGTCCGATCGTCTGTGTAAGCCGTCCCGCGGCCCCCTTGCAGCGCTGATGGAAACCAGGCATCAGCCCTCCGCTCCCCGGCTGAGAGGGCAGCACACAGGACCGGGGGAAAATGTGAATGCGGATTTAATGGTTTTGTGGCTTAGAGACGTGGTTGAGCAGGAGGAGTGTGTGGGGGAGAGCCTCAGAGCTTGCTTTTTTTTCTTTTCTAATTTAATTATTTCCCTATTATCCAATAAGGGACAACTGCACAGTTCCACTAGCGCTCAGTCTCACTTTGCCAGGAGCTGGAGTCAATTTCATCTCTCTTATCCTTGCAGGCAGTGCTAGCTTCTTCCTTAAGTACCTCAAAAAAACTCAGTGTGCTTTTATTTAATTTTTTTTGTTAACATTCTCCAAGGTTTATTCCCTTTACCTTTGCAGGAAGTACTGCACGGTCACCACAGCACCCCCAGCAGGGAACACCACGGTGCTGTGGGGAAGAGGGAAGTGTCAGGCAGCTGAGGTGGCTCTGCTGCTTCTCCTACCACAGGTGTGGAGTGCCAGGGACCAGAGAGCACAATGATGGGCACCCCATTAGCATCCCGCTAACCCGGGTTGTGGTCACACAGCACAGAGGAGCCTCTGAGTCCAAGAGGTGTGTGAGCATTGCCTGTGTCTCCTCCTGGCCTTGGTACCTGTTGGAGCAAACCTGTCTGTAAAAAGGAGAAGGTGGCAGGTTGTATCCAGTGGTACTGCAGCCGTCTCACTTTGGTGCCTGGGTTCTCAGCAGTTCCTGTGCCCATGGAGCAGATATCAGGGCAGCCATGGGCTGGCAGCCAGCCCTGAGCAACCCCAGCTCCTGTTCAGTGACTTCCCGTCCCAACTGCAGGCCCGTCATTGGGCTGGGGTGGCTGGGAAAGGCACTGCCACACTCAGGCCCTCTGCATGGGGGAAGTCGCCCAGCACCTCAATTCTGCCAGGCACAGAGGACAGCCAGGATCCCTGTAAGTGTCCCAGAGTGGGACTGTTGAGCTCTTCCGTGTCCAGTCCACCCTGTAAAGATCTCTGCAGGTTGATGTTCTCACACTCACCTTTCCAACAGAACCACGTTTAATTTTTTCCTGGAATTTCCACTTCACTGGCCATAAACCCTGACTCCCTTGTAAATGCAGAGTTCTTGGTTCACTGCTGCTGGCCCTGACTCACCTCAGCCCCCTCTGGCTCTGTTTTCCTGGGGATAAAAATTGGGTTGAAGGCCTTTGCTGGCACAGTGATAGCACTGGTTATTGATAGGGGTTTTTATATTATGCTTGCACAAACTACAGTGCCAGGGAGATGCTGTCCCTCACCAGGCTATTCCTTGTCCTCCTCCCTTCCTTTCCTGATTCTTTTTTCCCCACTCCTTCCAGCTGCTCATCTGCTCCAATTCCCTCATCAGTCCCCAAGGCAGGCCAAAAAAAGGTATCTCCACGAGAGGTTTCCACCTTTTTATGCCACAGTCCTAGAAATCTAAAAGATCCTCAAGGGCATTGGGTATGGAATTGTGTGGGTTCAGCCCTAAGCAGCTGCCTTGGTTCCTGAGTGTTTTATCAGGTGAGCTGTTGAACACAGCAACCCAGGCTCGAGTTCGAGTCAAGCTGATGAGCCCCAGTGCACAGCCTACCCTCCTCCTCCTCTCCATCAGCCACAGGACCAAAGCAGTGGAAGCCAAACAGTGGAGGTGAGCAGAGGAGGGATTTTCAAAGTTGACACAGGCTTTATGCACTAGCTCAGACTCGTAACTCCTTCCCACATATTGGCTTGGGAAGCAGCTCCTGGCCAAAGTAATTAAACCAGCCTGCTCTAGTCCCCACTTCCCCCTTGGCTGCTCCTGTGGGTCAGTCACAGGCCATGAGAGTTTTGTCAAGGTAGCTGCAGTCTAAGGAAAAAAATCCCCTTTTCCTCTCGATCCCTCAGCTTTCAGCTGCTGGTGACGCCATAAATTCCCCTACTTCTCTGGTTACTGTAAAGTCTTTCAGGGTGGTCAGGACCTGAATTCCTCATGCAAAAGAAGCATGAGGAAAAGGAAACTGCAAGCCAGGGCCATCCCTGCCTCAGGGATCTGTCAGAAGGACTCAGTGAGGCTCCAAGCATGGTTTCTTGCTCTGCAGTCACTCAGTTCAGGCCTCTTGGGTAACTGCCTCTCGCTCCCCTCTCACCAGTGAACACCCTCCTCCCAGCCTGTGCTTCCCACTCGTGCTCAAGCAGCTCCATCTGGCTCCTTGGCCCCTCTGGCTCCTGGAGGGGCAGCAGCTCCAGGTTTGTTATTGCACTTCAGCTTTGGAGTAACCAGGAGAGGCAGAGCTCATCCAGCATCACAGAGCTGTGGGGATGGCACCGAGTCCTGCTGAGCGAAGTCCCAGATGGTTTTACCCCCTGCCCTGAGCTGGTTCTCCACCAGGCACTGATTTTCCACCAGGTCCCGGCCAGCTTCCATCCTGGACCTTAAAACCCAGCTGCTGTGTGAGACACAAGTGGGCTGCTGTGTCACCCCACACCACCCAGCTTCCCCTGAGGGCTGTGCTGAGATGTCGTGGGAGATCAGTGGCAAACGGGCAGCCAAGTGTCAGCACTGCCAGAGAAGGTCCTTGCTAAGGTGGTTGTTCCACCAACTGAGCAGGACAAGGATTGGGTCATTCTGCAGAAAGCTGTGGTGACCACCTTTGCTAACCCCATGGCGCAGAGCATGTGAGTCTTGTGAAAGAAGTAAATACACACTTCTCCCTACCCCTCTGCACTGGAGGAAGCACCTTCATGGAATAAAGGAGCAGTGCAGGTTGGCTTTGGAGAGGCAAGGGTATGGAATGGATGATGAGCTTGTCCAGTGTTTGAAGCATGGCCTTGGGGAGGTTGGCCCAAGGTGTAGGGTTCTTGGTCTTCTCCCAGCACAGGCAGCTGCATGGAAAAATAAACCCTGGGCAGAGCTCAAGTCTCAGCCATAGAGGTGAAAACCCAAACAGATTGGATTTGGTTTAGAAAATAATATAAAAGTGAAAAAGTAAAAAAATTTAGACTTCATTTGCCTTGTGGCTCCAGAGTCTTCCCTTGCTTGGACATAATTTCTACAGCTATGGACTAGAAATGCATCTTTTCTTCAGATGGGTCTCAGAATCACATGACTCCTGGAGCATGGAGATTTGAGGAAGAGCTATTGCATGTCATGAATTTTGCAGCTGGGGGGGGCTCAGCTGGATAAAAAGTCTTCCCACCTGAGCAGTGCTCGCAGGAGACAGTCTGACTTGGGAGCCAGCAACTGGGCTGAGAGGCTCCAAGTGTTGGGAGAGGATCAAAAAGCTCCCCTGGCAGTAAATCTTTCACCTGCCATGTGACTCACTGGGGTTTGTGGCCATTCCTCCGAGGTCGGCCCTGGGTCAGGATTTCTCCTGTCTCTTTAGCCCCCAAACCTGGAGATTTTTGTCTTATCTTTGACGCCATCTTGACACCGAAAACAAATTATGGCCCAATTCCCCTTACTGAGAGGGGCTGGGGCTACCTTAAATGGCCAGAACTAGCCAGCGCTTCCTTAAGAACTGCAATTAGTGGAGCATGGGGTGGGGAGGGGGCGAGGACGGGGGGACCCCTGGCATGGGGCTGCCCTTGTTCCTCTGCTTGGCACGGCAGGAGGGGACATCCCATCCATCCCATCCCGTCCCATCCCACTCTGGCCCAGCCCTGCTGCACCCGTGGGCTCCGGAGAGGCCAAGCAGAGGTGGGGCTCAGTGCTGCTCCCTGCCACGGTGGTGTCCGGAGGGAGTTGCCCCTGTCCCATGCCTCCCCCAGCCCTGTGTCACCGGCCGGGGCCAGCCCAGAGGGGCCCCGTGACGGGAGGCAGCAGCCCTGGCCCTGGCCGTGACCTTCGGGGCGACCTCGATCGGGTCCCTGCGGGGCTGGGGACAGGCTGTGCCTCTCACTCCGAGCTGGGACGTGTCCGTGCTCACCCCAGGGAAACACCGAGCAGCAGCATCACAACGGAACGGCTGTACCTGCCGGCCTGGAGCTTTTTTAATCCGTTTTTCTTCCCATCTTTCAGTGTTATTACTCTGTTCTGTGCCTGGGCATTTCTTGCCCAGGGTTGTGCTGTCCGCCCGAACCCAGCAGCTGTTTTGAGGGCTGGCAAATCCAAATGCAGCCTGCAGCCTGGACCGTGCTCATGGGTGAGTGCGTGGCTGGGGCTGGGTGTTTCTTTCCCCCCTTCTTTTTTTTTTTTTTTTTTTCTTTTTTGTCAGATTGGTATTTTATTTGGCTCCATCCTGTCTACCGAGCTGTCCAGTGTAACCCTTCCCTTGCTGCTTCTGAGATAAGAATAGGCTCCCCTAAGATCAGATAAACAGGCCCATAAATACCTACAACAACAAGAAGCAGGGTCTGGGCTTGGCAGAAAGGGAGAAAGCAAAAACAAAAAAAAAGAGGAGTCATTCCTCTGCACACCAAACCCCAATGGGTGCAGAGGGAGGGGTGGGAAGCACCCGACAGCCCTTCTACCCCCCCAGCACTCGCCCCCTTGGCCAGACAGGGGGCGAGGGGCTAAGCAGGGCAGGCAGCAGGGTCCCCTGCACTGTGCCCTGTGGCTGGATTCCAGCGGCAGGGAACATGGCACGTATGATGCTGCCCCGGGGCCAAGCGGTCGCGGCGTGCGTGTCCTCCTGTCCAGGCGACTGCCGACCCCAGCCGGCGTGCCCGGAGCGAGCTGCTTCCCAACGGCACCAAGTTCACGGCAGGGTCGAGCCGTAGGTGTGTGCAGGGCCACCTCCCCTGACGGATGAGCTAGGCCCCTAGGTAGCCAAAAATTCCGAGCTGGTGGCCAAACCGTTCTTCTTCCAGCCGGTTTTGGTGCGCGCGGCACCGGGAGCTCTGCCGGAGGCTGCCGGGACTCCGCTCCCAGTCGCTCGGGTTCGCTGCCGGAGGGAGGGAGGCTGTCCCTGTGCAGGGCTCACACCCCCCTGCAGCTCCTCACCCTTTGGGGGTGAACGGGTGACCCCCTTTAGGCTGGAGCCTCGGCTCCCCTTCCCGGCCCCGGCGCAGCAGAACCGCGTGTGCGGTGCCGAGGTGCGGACGGAGCTCCCTCCTGGCACATGCAGCCCTTCCGAAGCGCTCTGGGGAGCAGGAAAGCTCCTGGCTAGAGGAAATGTTTAGTGGTTTTTTTTATTATTTTTACCCACTGTCCCCGAAAACACTGAGCCAACACCTCGCAGGAAAACCCCTTTGCTGGGCAGGGAAATCCTCTGCAGCCGTGGAAAGCGAGAGCGCTTTCACTTGCAAAATTCCTAAGGAGCAAGGGAGGCTGGAACCGGGAATACCTTCTCCAGGAGTTTGGAGCCAGCAGGTACCACCACCAGAAACCTGTGTTAAGAAATGCAAAAATCCTGCGGATGCAGGCAGGACATCGGCCCGGCTGTGCAGGGTGCCCTTTGCCAGAAGCAAAGCTGAAAATACATAAAATAAAAACCCAGAGGAGGTTTTTGGTGGGGTGTGAGATCAGGGGGCTGTGAGCAATGTGCCAGGGGATCGAGGACACGACTCCTGTGCAGATTCCTGTTCAGAATCGCCCTGACTCACGCAGCAGAATTAAGTCCCAGGTCCCCATTTAACCCTTTCCCGCATTCCTTGCTGAGGGGCAGCCCCGATTGCTGTCATATGGATACCGGGTTATTGGGTGGGATATAGGCTGGCACACATCAACAGGATTGGGGCTGGATATATTTGTGGGGCGCTGGCTTGGGAGCTTTCCACTAAAACCCCAGCGCTTTAAGGGACTGTGAAATTCAGACATAAAACAGGATATTTGGGGCTGTTTTTCTGTACTTTTTTATTTCCTTGAACGTGTTTGGCTTTAGCAAAGCCCTAGTCTAACTCCACTCATGGAATTGGTACCATGCTGAACTTTTTATAGCTCAAACAAAAAAAAAATACCACTGCGGGCATTGCTTCTCTCAGGCAGTCAATTTTCATCTCAGTCTCACTCAAAGAGATCGGAAAATAGATCAGGGGCTGGAAAGGCAGCCGTGCAGCGGCTCAGGAGCAAGGGAACACTGATTCATGCAGCCAGATCCTTCATCAAGATTTAATTATGCCGGCCAGACCCCCGAATTGTTGGTGTGTCCGTCCATCTGTATTTGTACACATGCACAAAGTTGTTGTAAAATCCGAGCTGCTTCCCCACGGGTGAGCTGAGGTATTTCTGATGTGTGTGGCTGCACAAGCACAGATTGACCGATGTGTCAGCGTTTTACAGATTTTGCATCATTATTTCTATACTTTTAGTCACAATCAAAAGCTTTGTTTCAAATAGAAAATGTAAAGCTCCCTGCTGAGCTCTCAGGTTATCCCTACAGTAATGTACAAGTTTTCCCTGTGCTAGTTTTCTTTGCCCTGAGCAGCAGACGAGTGTCAGGGTTTATCCCAGTGTCCCTGGGAACAATGGCGTGTCAGGATCAGGCCCCGAGCCTGTGCACACATGTCTTGGCAGTCTCTGGTAAGAGAATCGTGTGTGCACAGAATAAAAGAATGAGGATTTGGCTTTAATTATTAAGGATTATTAAGGATTTATGCCTGAGAAGTGCCAGAGATGACTTTGGACTGCGTGAGTATTGGTGTGTCTGAGGTTTATGGTATCCATCGCATTTGGATGATGAGGAGGGGATGTTGTGCCTTCAAAATGTGGCCAAGGCAATGCCTGAGAGGGGATCCCTGGGAGAAAGTGCTCCTGATGCCAAAGCAGGGCGAGCTGCCTGAGCAGGGAAGCAGAGCCGAGTCCTGCTCCTCTGCGTGGCAACAATAAAACTGGTGCTCCACAGCTCTATTGTGCTCGTATCATCCAGACCTGTAAAGGCGCGGTTCTGCCATCCTTTCCCAGGCCAAATACGAGTCCAGTCCCTCTAGCAGGTCTCCTGAATCGAGGGGAAAGAGCTGCAGGGCAGGGGCAGAGTTCGTGCCCTGGGGCAGACTGCGGGTACAGGTCTATAGAGCCCTGCCAGCTCCTGGGTTGAGCACGTACGGCATAAACGAGTCCCAAAGCCACCCGGGGAGGAATTCGCTCGCATAGATCGGCCCCACAGCAGAGGACTGATTTCAGAGGGGTCCTTAAACCCGCAGCGCAGGGAGCCCGGCTGCAGCTGCACGACTGCCCGAGCAGGGGAAAGCGGAGGGCTCGGACCCGAGGCCGTTTTGCATAAAGTTTAAATTTTATTTAATTTTTTTTTAGTTACTCAGTTTTAAATACGTGGTGTGGCGCGCCCGGTCCCTCGGGAAGTGGTCATGCAGATCTGAGGTAGAAAACCCGGCACAGGAGTGTTCCCAAATGCACCTCTAGGTAGTTTCACCGCAGCCACACGTCGGTCAGGCAGCGGACGGGGAGGGTCGGGGGCTCGTATTTACAACAGCAAACGAATCGAACCGTTCCAGCCCGGCCCGGGAGGGCGGGAGCCGCCGATCGCTGCTGGCAGCGGGAAGGAGCAATGATTACTGCAAACAGGGAAAGGGGCGAGGGAGGAAAGGGCCCGGCCGGTCCCCGCTGCCGACGGGGCGAGCAGCACCCGGCCCCGCAAAGCGCTCTCGCCTCTCTCCGGCGGAGCATCCCTCCGGGCAGGGGGCAGTCGGGCCGGGGTCCCGCATCCTGCGCCTGGATGGGCTCCGGGGCCGGGCCGGGATCTCCGACATTGCACATGCAGGGGCGAGCGGGGAGCGCCGTCGGGGCGACGGGGCAGCCCTCAGGGGTTCAGTTCCAGAGCCCAGACCTGCTGGGGCCAACCCGTTCGGCCCTTCAGCTTCTTCTCGCCGTGACCCAGAGGCTGCGAGTAGACCTCGGGTTGCTGCGGGAGAGGAGACGGGGAGAGGGGGGAGAAAGGAGCGGTCAGGAAGGGAGCGGAGTCCCCGGGCCGCCCGCCCGCCTCTGTCGCCAGCCGCAGAGCTGCAGCCGGGCCCCGCGCCTCGGAGCGGCTTTACCAGCCCGAGGACAAAGAGGGGTTTTGAGGGTCCCCACTCTGCCACCCGCCCGCTGCAGCACGGGGAGAAGCGGCGGACCTTGCTCAGAAACACTCCCGCGCCCGCTCGTCCTGGGAGAGCTCCCGGGAGGGGTGAAAGACAGATCGGGGGAGGCTCCGCCGCCACCCGTCCCGGTATTGGGGTCTGATCCCTCGGGGAAAGCGCCGAGGAGCCCCCCGGCCCGTCGGGACCCCTCCGGGCAAGTTGCGGGGGGAGGCTATTCTCTGTCGAGTTTCCCTCCACATAATTTTTGGTTTTAATTGATTTTACGCTGGAAAACAAAGGCTTCAGCGGGGCCGGGAGAGTTACGAGATTCTTTTACTCCCAACTACTGGGGCTTTTCCCACCCGGTCCCGGCCCACGAAGAGAGGGGACGCGGGTCCCGGTCCACCTCTTACCGTCTCCCTTTTCCTCTTGTTCTCCCTGCCGTCGGCCTTCTTGAGCTCGGCTTTGAAGCCCTCGGTGTCCCCGGGCTGGCTGTCCTTGGCCAGCACCTCCATCAGGTAGGCGATGTAGCTGGTGGCCAGGCGCAGGGTCTTGATCTTGGAGAGCTTGGTGTCGGCGGGCACGTTGGGGATGCACTCACGGAGCTCGGCGAAGGCGCTGTTGATGCTCTCCGTCCTCCGCCGCTCCTTCTTGGGTCCCCCAACTCCTTTTCTCCGTCCCAGGCGGCCGCTGAAAGCCTCCAGCCGCCCCGGACCGGCCGGGCCGTACTCGGCGGGGCCGTAGCTCGGGCTCTGCCCGGCGAGCTCGGGGGTCCCCTCGGCCGGGTTGAGCACCCAGCCGGGGAAGTAGGCGCGCTCCTGGTGGCACCGCGCCGCCGGCCCGAAGAGGAAGGGGTCGTGCAGCATGTGGTGGTGGTGGTGGTGGTGGTGGTGCTGGTAGCCCCCCACCAGGTTCATGGTCCGCCCCACTGGCCCCGGGGGCCGCTCAGCAGCGCTCCATGGCCGGGCGGGCGGCGCTCCCCGCCGGGAGAGAGCGGCGGGCAGCGGGGAGCCGCGGGGTTGCGGCGGCGGAGGCGGCGGTGGGGTTTGGGGTGGGGCGGTCGGGCTTTGGGGTTTTGGGTTGGGTGTTTGGTGCGCCCCCCCCCCCCCCCCCTTTTTTTTTTTTAACCCCTTCTGGAGCCTCCCGACCCTGCCTTTATATAGGCCCGCGGCCCCCCCGCCGCGGATCCAATGGGCAGGGGAGGATGCGCGGGGGCCCCGGGGGGAGCGGGGCGGCGGAGGGGGCGTGCGCCGCGCTCCGGGCTCGGGGCTTTGGGCTCCCATCTCCGCCGCTTGCCTTCGCCCCCCGCCTGCTCCTTGCTTGCAGGGAGAAGGGCATGAGGAGGACCCGAGGGGGACCCCAGACCTGCTTCCGTCCCCGATCCCGGGGCGGGGGTGTCCGAGTCCCCCGAGAGCCGCGGCGCCCGGGTGGAGAACGAGAGGCGGCAGCGGGGAGGGAGAGCCGCGGGTGTTCGGACCCCCGACGGCCCGGCCGGGCCGTGTACACTCTCCGGGGCCTCGGTGCCCCGAGGTCTTTCTGCTTCCCAAGAGCCGAGTCCCCTCTCCTCACGCCGGGCAGGCTCGTCCCCTTGGGACCGGCTGGGCAGTGCGGGATGCTCGGGGTCGCACCCGGAGCCGAGGGAGCCGGGTGATGGGCAGAGCAGGGGGCAAAGACAGCAAGGGGAGGACCCGCTGTGCACCCCCAGGTTTAGGGATGACACGGATGGAGTGTGGGCTCCCTCCCTGTACATGGGGCTCATGGTCTATGCCTGCTCCATGTGTTGCGCAGCTGCACACAGATGTGCACTGCACGGATGTACGGCACACCCACGCTCTGTAAGTGCTCGCTGCACACGTATGTTGTTACACCATGCACGCGTACTGCTCACAGAAGTACTTTGGACACGTTGCCCACAAGGTACCACAAACACAGAGATGCTACATACAGTGCACAGCTCTCCGTGCTGTACACACACACCACAAACATGTTACACACACACCACAAACATATTACACACACTTAACTGCACCATTACATACACCAGCATCACAGATGTGGTACACGTACAATGCCACCATATGTATATTACATACAGACACGTTGCACACACACACACATCATACACATGGCACATAAACACACGTGTGTATGTTGCACACCTGTGCACAGACACTGCAAAGATATATAAATGTATAAAAATGATACTATTCACACACAAGCTTATTTACAACAGGCCAGTGGGGACCTGCCCTGCATTTCCCTGTCCCAGCCTTAGTCCACAAAAGGGCTGGAGGGAGCCCACTGAGGTTGGGATCTTGTATTTCACCGCATGTCCCAAACCCAAAACCAGCATGGGGCCCTGCAGTGGGCAGCACATCCCACTTGCCTCGGCACCCACGGGACACAGATTCCCAGGAGGACGTCTCCTGGACCCTGGGTTTTCCCTCCAGCCCTGCTGGGTGACAACCCCTGCTCTTGTCCCAGTGACTCCCAGTGG
Source organism: Acropternis orthonyx (assembly GCA_035583155.1). NCBI lineage: Eukaryota > Metazoa > Chordata > Aves > Passeriformes > Rhinocryptidae > Acropternis > Acropternis orthonyx. The sequence continues at coordinate 12,838,163 of JAWWEU010000029.1, forward strand.
GACAGCCTGGGCACGGTGGTGGCGACCACAGCACGGCGGGGCAGGAAGGGGCTTTGGGCCCAAGGTATGTTAGCGATTAACGGCGCTTTCCAGCGATTCATCTTGCAGCGGAGGGTGGAAACGTTGGAGGGTTGTTTGCAGGCGCTTGTATTAATCATCCGGGCTAACACACCATTAACGTCCTCCTGCATTTTAAAGATGACAAATTTTATTTGACTTCTCTCAATCACGGTTCCCGGGTGGATTCGGGAGCCACTTAAATGCCTCGGATTTTCCATCGTTAGTTGTTACAAGGCGAGCTGCAGAGGCAGGAGGCTGGGGGGGCCGGGGCAGGGTGCGAGCGGGTCTCCGGTTCTGCCGGGGCCCGGCGTCTGGGGGAGAGCGGCCGTGCCGGATTGCCCAGCTTTGTTCCCCCCGCTTTGTTCTCAGCTGCTGCAAAGCCCCCCCTTCCCCACCCCCTTTAAACAAGCGCCCTGCAAACATTTGCTAGTGATTACTCTCCCGTTAGAGTCAGGCCTTGGGTAGGGCGTCGTGGCCCTGATTTCCTTCAAGACACCCGTGGCTGGGTGGGATCCCCAAGCCCAGCTCAGGGCTGGTGGGAGCCAGTGCCTGCCTGGGTGAGGTTCAGGGGTCTCACTTCACGCCTTTCATGCCTCACCCCACCTCGTGCTGACAGACCATCACCTGCAGAGCCCTGCTCTCTCTTACAAACCATCCAGTCTCTTTGCTGAGCTTCTCCCCAACCCTGTAAAAGTTCAGTAAACAGCCAGGCTGGAGTTTGTGCCACTCAATCTCATCTGAAGAAAACACCCCTCCCAAAAAATACCCTTTTCATCCCTATAGCCCTGCATTGTACAGGCCACTCACACCAATGTCCAGCTCAGAGCTGTCATCTCAAGCTGTGCACCAGAGTCACCTCCAGCCTCTAGCCACTGAACCAGGTAAGATGAGGCCAAGCCCGAATATTATCTTGCTTTATCCACCCCCTGACAGAGGTCCCTGGACCCTGCAGAGTTTGGAAGTGCTCAGCTGAGCAAATAGTGGGACCAGAGGGTTGATTTTCCTTTGGAAAATCATTCTAATCTTTCATGTTTTAATAAAATAATAAAACCAGAGCCCTTTTCATGCCGACACCTTCTAAATCAAACCAGACTGCCTTTGTCATGGAGTCCAAATTTAGCACTTCTCAAACTTTTGGTGAGTTTCTTTAATTTCACATGTCCCCACTCGCATGGGGGGTGGAAATGCCAAGCAGCTTGGATTAGGCAATTTGCTGGCATGGCAGGAGAAACCATGTTTGTCTCCACCTGTTTTCCTTCAAATTCTTCCCAGAGAAAGGTTTCCTGCCCTCATGTCTAGGCCATGGTGAGGGAGCCAGTGCTGCATGTTGGGGGTGAGGTTATCCTGGTCTCTGTGGACCCCAGCACCCCAGCCCCAGCAGGCTCTGCACCCATCCCCTGTCCCAGGACGGGAGCTGAGGTTTTGGCCCCAGCCCCTCAGCCACCTCCTTATCAGCGCCCAGCAAGCGGCAGCCCCGGGTGTCCTGTGACTTTGACGCCAGCTCTGCTCCCCTCCTCCGGCTCCCTTATCTAAATAGGAGCGTAAATCAGGGCCTTGGCAGATGCCCTGGCAGGACAGGGACTCCATAAAAAGGGGCTCTGCTCCAGCTCTGTTTACATTGCAGCCCCGTAAAATATTCCCCTTGTCTTCCTTGTTACCATCTCCCTGCAGCATCCCAGCACCTTCCTGCACCCACGTTCCCTCCACCCCAAGCTCCACTGCAGCCCCAGCATGAAGCCTGGAGGGTCCCAACCCCAATACCCCACAGCCCCCCACCATGTCCCCTGTCAGGTTACGCCCAAGGTACCTCCACACCCGGCCACTGCCTTCTATTCTCTCCTCAACCACCGCAGGCCCAGAGCAGGGTTGAGCCAGCTCCCCTGGGCAGCTGGGTTGTGTCTAAAGGTGCCCCTGGGTATTTATAGCACTTGCCTGAAATAATACAATAATAATCACTCAGCACCTTCCTAACAGTTCTGCTCCTGGAGGCCTCGGGGGACGGTGGCAAAAAGCCTTGGGAAACTGAGGCACGAGCAGAGTCTGCTTCAAGGAGAGGTGCAGGAGGCTGCTCTGGGGGATTAATTTTCTCCTGGTGATGTGAGGAGGGAGAAAACCTGCCGAAGTGAATGAAATCAAGTTTGGTCAGTTTGATCAGAAATGAACTCAGCCTTGGGGTCATAACCAAGCCTGGGCTGCAGAAGACCACTCAGGAAATCCATCCTCTCCGGGAGAGTTTGCCACACATGTCCTGCTGCACCAGCTCGGGTCTCATAGGGGTGAGGGAGTGTTGGGGTGCAGAGGAGATCACATTTGTCAGTGCTTGTGCACCTATGTGCCCACACACTGCCTGAGTCCTCCAGACTGCATAACGGGGCTGCTCGATCCTACATCAGATCACAGAAGCAACCCCAAGTGCGATTCACTCTGTCAGAGCCCCACCGAAGGAGCAGGAGGAATTGAGGGTGAACACAGTGGTGTGCCCTGATGTTCCTGTTCTCAGAAGCAACCCAGAGCATCTTCTCTGTCCACACACCTCCTATGCTGGCCCTCCAGTGACACACAGGATGGCTGCAACCATTGCCCTTCAAGAAATACCTTCTATTTGTGGCCAAACAGCCACTGCCCTACGAGGATAAATCAAAAGGAAAACAAAGCTTTACGGAAAAAAGTATTAAATTTTCCATGTACTCCTGAAGGGATGCGCCAGGCACTCACTGTTTATTTTTTGGGCTCTCTCTTTGCTAGTACTGTAAGTGACATTGTGTTTACAAAAGTTTTTATGTCATCAGAGCAAAGTCACAGCTCAGCTTCCTCTCCTGTGTATTTTATGTAGATGGATGTGTCTGTGAGGAACATTCAAACTAAACAGAGCGCTGGTTTATAGGAAAATGTATTTATTTGAAAAATCGTAACTCACAATTTCGGCAAAACCGGGCTCCACATTTATTGCCGCTAATGGGGTGTGGCGGCCATAAATTAACCAGGAAAATTGCTGCGGCCGTATCCACAACGGCTCATTGTGCTGACGGAGCAGCAGCTCCCCAAAGACGGCTCATGTCAATTTGCAATTAGGTTTGGATGCAAACAATAGGCAAAGGGGAGGTAATGGCAGCCTTGCTGCTGGCTGCTGGAGCCAGCCCCAAAATCATTGCTCCAAGCTGGCATGGGTGCCCCGAGTCTTGTTTAAAACAGTGCTGTTCCCCCATCTGATGGCCATGGAAGTCAGTGGAAGGAGGCTCTACCTAAAGGGAATTTCTGTTTATATTGCATTACCTGTCACAGACACGTAATTGGAGATAACAGAAAAACCCAGTCCATGAGCTCTGATTGGCAGCCCAGGTGAGTCACATGTGTGGAGAGATGGTTCAGTTGCTTCCAGGATGAGGTCTCTTCACCGAGAAGAAAGTTTTGCACTGAAGCAGGAATGATGCTTCTACCCTAAAACCTCCCCTTTCCCCACCCAGATTCCCTGCTGAGACCAACACTGCCCCCCCAGAGCCCTGGGGCCAGGTGCTGACCCCAGCACAGAAGGGGCCACCATCCTTCTCCCATCCTCAGTCCCCTGGCCTGGGGCAGGGTTTCAGTGCTGACTTGTGGCCTCTCTCCACTCGTGGGGAGAAGTAGAGAAGAGCTACTGGGTGATGCAGGTCCCTGACAAAAACCAGCACCTTTCTCTCCTCCATTCACTTTCCACTCCTGAAGCAAATTTACAAGAGCTCTAAAATGTCCTGCTCCAGGGCATCAACCAACTGCTAATGGCTGGGGATTGGGAAAGACATTTCCTCCGTGCGAGAGGGATTGCATAAGCGCTTATTAAGGCAGCTCCTGGCATCTTCATCGAAAGCATCTGGTTTGGGGCATAGCTGGAGACGAACTGCTGGGTCTGGATGGTTAGAGCTGGGCTTGCTGCTTCCACCTATCCCCTTGGTCAGACCTGGGTGCAGCTTTGGGTCATCCCGTATGTGCTGTGGGGAAAGGGAGGTGGGTCATGACATGAGATGAGTCTTTCTCCCTCTCCCGCTGCTCTTCATCTCATCCTGGTGGTGCCACTGTGGGGTCTTCTGTTCACACCTTTTCCTCTGCTGGCTCCTGCTCCTGTTTTGCATTGCTGGGCAGGAAGAGGCACAGTTTGAGCTCAGGGCCCTTCTGACCTCAGGTACTATGATGACCCATATGCATGAGGGATTTTCCTGGTCATGTTGCCATCCCACCTTGCTTGAAAGGGGGGCATCCCTCCTGTCCCATTGGCACAGTGCCTGGCACAGATCTGGCTTTGTAGTTGGAGTCCTCTTGTCCAGCGCTGTATTTGTGTGACATTGCAGATGAATGGCTTTGTGGTGGGTGAAGGCTTGTGACTGTGGCCCAGGCCACCAAAATAGGTTGGAATGCTTTTAACAGGGCCGTGCTGTGCCACAGGCTCAGTGGGATGTGCTGGAGCCAGGGAACAGCGTCCTGTCCATGTTTCCCTGTGTTGGGATCATGTCCAAGTATCCATACTTCCCACCTCACTCTCCATGGAGATCCACCCTGGGGGTTTTGATTCATTTTATCTCTAAGTTTTGCGGGGCAATTCCAGTTGTCATCACACAGTGACTCATGCGGGTCCAGCTATGCCTTCCCAGTGGTGCCAGGGCACGAGGATGAGGACAATTGGTGGTGCCTTGTTATCCTGGTTATCCTTAGCTCTCCCAAAATTCCAGGTAATCTCTCTGCTCAGGTGCAGGAGTTACTGTTCACTCCCATGAGAGCAGAGGGGCTGGTTTTCCTGTGGTTCCCCCCACTGTCTCCTGAGACGTCCATGCAGCTGCCAGGCCATCAGGTTACAGCAAGAGTCTTGAGACAGGTTTTCCAAGGTTGGGCTTTCTGCAGATTGAGATGGTTTTAAGAATTAACAAGCATCTGCTAAGACGTTTTATGCAGCTGAAAAGTATTTGAAGGCTGGGGGTTTTAAATAATTTTAGTGCTTTTTCCCACCCTTTCCCCCCCTGTTTTATAAATGGGAGGGGGCAGAAACAGGAGTGCAACTAGCATCAAACCAGGCCTGCAAATGTTTTCCCTTTTAGGATGCAAATTTTGGGGAGAGGAGATGTCTGGGAGCTGGGGGTAAGTTATCTGTATGGTTTCCTGGGGTTGTGCTTTGTAGCCCCTCAAAAAAGAAAAAAAAGAGCACAACCAAACCAAAAAATAAAAACAAACAAACAAACAACCCAGGGAAAAGAAGGGGGAATCTGGAGAACATTTACATATGCAAAGTCACTGCTGGCCATGGGATATATGCAGCTTCTGTGTCCCCATGTTGTCTTTTATAAGCACAGCCTGTAGCAGGCTGTGTTGATTGGGGGAAACAGCCCTGGTTGGTCCTGGAATGTGCTCCTGAAACACACAGTCACAAACACATTGCAGAGCCACCGACCCCACACTGCACTGGGGGACAATCTCCCCCACTCTGGAACCTATTGCCCTCTGTCCTGTTATCCGTCAGTAAAGCAACACGTGCAGTTTGGGCCAAGAAAACATCTTTACCATTTTTTAAATGAAAGCTGCTCCAGTCTCTCCCTGCCATCCAGGCAGGCCCTGGTTTTCAAGTTCAGGGTGACATTTTTGCCTCCCCAGGGCTCATTATCCCCACCCCAAGCTGGGACCCAGCACTCAGCATGGCTGTGCTGCTGCATCCATGAGCACGGGGGGTTGTTTTGGGGGTGTTTGGGGGGAAAAAGGCACAGAGGCACCAAGCGTCCTATTGGTAGTGTGGTCCATGGTGCCACCACAGACATCACCTCCTCGCTTTCAGGGAGTCACAGGATGGGGATGTGCTGTGAAAAGTGAATCCAGACCTCCAAAGAATAACGCTTTTATTGTATATTAATATATACAATAAATATGTGACTCCTCCTAACATGTTCTGGAGGAAAAAAAACTGTCTGAAATGGAGCTTATTGGAAGGAAATAAATGCTCCTGTAAAAATGTTGATCCCTCCCTAATTCTCAAAACTGAAACAAAATAGTTTGCTGTGAGCTGAAGACATTTCTGCACTTGGCTCCTGGTTTTCCAAGAACAGAGAACATGAAGGGAAAACAAGCCTTCCCCATTAAAACACACTTAAGTGAAACTCCAGTTTTCTCTTAAACTTCACTTGGAAACATTTGGAGCAGCTTCGTGCAAACCAGTTCTGCCCTTTGAAAAGCCATTAAAATAAAAAACACCCAACCCAAAATAGCCATTTCTGCAAGAAGCATCTTGTTTGGACAAAAGAGGTTTGTTTCACACTGTAAATCCAAACGCTCCCAGGGTGGAGCAGCTCCAGGGATGTTCTGCAGGACGTGGAGAAAGCTGGTGGGTGCTGGAGAGCTGACAGACACCACTGGCATTTCACCATGCATTGTCCCAGCTGCTGGAGTATCCCTGACTTCATCACAGTACATTTTCCATCAGGATAAAGGCTTGCAGGGGTGTATTCTGGCAGGGAGAGAATTTGGACCAGCATTTGGCCCCCCTCTGGTCTTGCCCCGGCACTCCTGTGGCCTCTCCATAGGGCCCATTGCATGCAGGAGCCAAGGACATTCACCAGAGGACAAGCAAAAACCATTCTCCAATGATGTGTTAAGGCCATTCTTAAAGTCCTTTTTTTTTTCCCACTGGCTCTATGTTACACCTGAAAGACAGGGAAAAAACTAATAGTAATTCCTAAGCCAGATATATGCACACCAGCAATCCTGATACAGTATTTTTTATATATATTTATAAGTATACTTGTATATATATACACACAAGTATTTTAATATATAAAATTAAAATAAACATAAATGTAGTCATTATTGTTGTTGTTGTAAATATAACTAAATATATATATAGTGTGTATATATATATGGTGCTGCTTTTTCTGCTTGTGGCATCAGTCCGTGATTTAGGCACAATTATTTCTGTCCCAGAGTCTCTGGTGATGAATTTTTGCCATGCAGCTGCCCTCCTTGTGCAGCATCCCAACCCAGTGAGGCCCTGCCCAGGCACTCAGCCCAACACCAGCGGAATCAGGGAGAAACTATTACTCATGGATTTGCATCAACCTGCCAGTTTATGAGGGGAACTGGGATCTTTCTGGATGGGTGCTCCTCCTCGCTGCGGCTCTCCAGGAAGGAGCTGGCTCAGCCTCATCCCCTCGGTGTGGAGGGTCCCTGTGGCGGCTGGTGAGTGCCCGGTGCTGCATCCTGCCCACCCACTGGAGGGGACAGAGGGAGAAGAGGCTGCACTGCTGTGAAACCTCAGCTTCAGAGGGTGGTGGTTGTTTTCCTGAGCCGAAACGACAAGAAAAATCATGTCTAAAGATGACAGGCTCGATTTGCCGTGTCATTAACCAGAGCCGAAACTCTAGATGGGTTGGGTCTCCTGCGAGCCCTGCGCCTGCTTCCTGCGCCACCCCTGAGCTCTGATTCTGCCAGATAAAGCCCTTTGTGGGTGCATTTCCCTCACTCAGACCTTGGTTTAATTCCATGGATGCTGTTATGCAGTATATGGGATGAAGAAGCTGTTTCTCCCCCTCTCCCACACACATCCATAGGGGATGAATGTGCCTCCTGCAATGCACCGGCTCCCCAGCACGTGTGCTCCCCCATGCATTTGCAAGGGGTTCAAACGAGCACAAAGCATGGCCTGCCTTCTCACCAGGAAAAAAAAAAAATCATTTCCAAGCTGTCCATAGCCTTGAGATCTCATGAAAATAAGCCCCAGGATCTGACCCAGGGGTGGCATGGTAAGGCTGGTGTGAGCTGCGGGTGGGCAGCAGGACTGGGAAGCCCCACAAAATGCCCTATAACCCTCCATGGGTTGTTTCTGGCTGTGGTTATAAACCCCATTCCCAGTTAAAAGGAGCTGCTGTGACTCCAGTGCGCTGGATGTGGAGAGCAGCCACCAGCCAGGTGAGCTGGGCTGCAGTGTTGGGCCACAGCAGGGGCTTTGCTGGGCTTGTGGACACCAGAATCTAAAGACAAACCACTTTTTTCATGACAGTTGATCCTCTGGGCTCTGAGCAGCCCCTGCCTTGGCAAGCAGAGAGCTGGAGGCAACAGGGCTCACATGGAGATGGAAAGCGAGCAGCGGAGCTGAGTGTGCCGCCTGCCTGCACCGCGTGAGCACAGTAGGAAAAAATACCGCAATAGGCAAAGCATCTCCCATTTGCCCCTAAGCTCTGGCTCTTCCTGTGCTGATAACAAGCCCAGTAAATCTCCCTACAGCAGTGAGACATTTTTTTCCCCCTCTCCTGCCCTCATAGCCTTGTCAGACAGGGCCAGCTGTGGGAGCCATGGTAGGGCTGCCCTCCTCACCCCTCTGTGGGGAAGTACCCCAAAGCATCCCAGGGGCTCTGAGCTCTGCCCTGAGGTGCAGGAAGGAGCTGGGTGCAGGCAGGAGCTGTCTCCTCTCTAATTGCCCCCCGGAGCCTTATGGCTGGGCCACTTACTGCTATCTGGGACCATCACAGCTAGTGCTGGGCTGACTCAGGCGAGATGCAGAACTGATACAGCCCCTCCACTTGCACTGACGGGTGCAGGGCAAGAGTGGGGGAGGAAAACCTGGAGCATACATGTCCAAAATCTCCCTGGCCTTAGTGCTTTGGCTGAAATGGGGAGTTTGGGCAGTGAGCAGGTTGGTGCTCAGCCCTGGGCTGGATGAGCCCCAGTCACCCACTAGATGGGTGTGGCTCACAGGCTGTGGCTGGGTGCACGGCACTGACCTGCGAGAGTTTGAGCCTGCTCTGAAAAAGCAACTCTGGACGCACTCAGCAGCAGGATAGGGTTTGCTCCATTTGGGAGTCACAATGAGACCACAGGACTAATCATTTCCCATGTAGGATGATGGTCAAAGCTCTGCCTCCCACTTGCTCACTGATGGATAAGAGCTTGGACCCTTTTATTGTCCCACCACAATGCTCTTCCCTCCCCTTGGCCGGTCCCTTGTCACCAAATCACCTACAATAAATGCCACTGTGTCATGGCTGGGCTGCTGCCCCACTGGGACCTTCCTCCCTCCTGCACCAGCAAATGCCCTTCGTTTTCCTCTTCCTCTCTCGAATCCCTCATAATTTTCCTGCTGCCAGCCGCACCAGCACCATGTTCCCATTAAACCTTGCAGGCTGATTGCATCTGTCAGTGTCACTGTCTGGGGCTGGAATGTGTCACCCTGTTTCAGAGGAGTCAGGTATTTAGCTGTAGCAGAGCATTTCAGGACAAAGCGCTGGGTTAGATCACAGTGGGACAGTTTTCCTGCTGTGGCAAGTGCTGATCCATCTCGCAGAGAGGGAGGAAAGCGCCGCCACTGGATTCTTTCCTATTTATTTTTCCTAAACAGAGAGCTGAGAAGTGCGAGAGTCACCTACCAGCAGTATCCTGCACTTTGCTGGAATGTCCTAAGGAAAGGAAGTTTGCTTTAAAGTCTCCAAAACCCGTGAGTCTGGAGCAAATATTTTTTACCACTCTCCCTGTCGTGTCTCACTGCTTATGTCAGGATTCTTGGGGTGCCTGGTTGGTGGCAGGTGTGGCCCCACAGCTGTGTGTGCTTCATAGACCCGGCTGTGTGGTGGCAAGAGGTAAGACTTATAGGGCCTGGAATGCCCACGGTGCAAGAAGCAGGTACAATCAGGTGCCAGCACTGCCCTTTGTCCCTGCAGGCAGTGTGAACAGGGAAACGCTGGTGGTGACAGTGTGGTGACAAAGGGGAGCAGCCAGCAACGACATGCCCATGCCCACATCACACACAGCAGGTCTCTAATGTTGAGAAGGGGGCTCTTTTGTAGATATTAAATGTGATAATCAGACATTCAGGGTTAAAACATAAAATGAAATGGTGCTCCTGTGCTCATTATCCATGTGATTGTGCAGCTGCGTGCAGGAACCCTGGATTCTGGGAAATCCTTCCTCCTGACCATGGCATCCCATGTCCCTGCCTGGTGAGATCTTACCCCAGTATTGGCAGTAGTGTGTTTTTTGGGGGGCAAGAAGTGTGGAGACGAGGAGCCAAAGCGATGGCTGATCACCGTGAGGACAGACACCCTTCTGCACCAGCTGTGCAGAAAGAGCGAGTTGTCCTCAACAAAACAGTGGACTCAGCTGTCTTCTTTTGGGATATATTTCCTTGGGTGGTACCATGCCACTGGTAACAGATTTCCCATTGCTTTTTCCCAGCTACCTGTGCTGATGTCCTCCAGCGGGGCTCAGATGCGCCGGGAAGCACCTCTCCTCGGGGTGCTGCCCGGTGACCTGCGCATGGTAAGGATGGAAGAGACAGTCAGTCTGTGTTGCTTTGTTTATAAGAACATATTTGCAGTGATTGATGTCTGAGCTGGGGAAGTATGCTTGCAAGTGAGACTTTAAAACATGAATCAAACAATGTTTGGAATACGTATGCTGCTCTGTCAAACATTTCTTGGAGTTTGGAGTCTGCAGAGCCTGCGCGTCCAGAGGTACCAGTGCCTGCGCGGAGGTGTCTGGAGAGAGAGCATCCACCCTGCTGTGAGTGCGGGCATCCTTCAGCCTCAGTATCAGCTCTCCACACCCACAGGCTGCTGGGGACAGGTCAGGGTTTGCACCCGCGGCCACTCGGACCAGGGGTGCGTGTGGAGGTGTCCCATTAAGTGCTGTCCATCACGGGACATTCCTTTAAGCGACGCTCCTTACTGCCAAATTGTCCCCCGGGGTTGCCGAGGAATGAAAGCGGCTCTGGAGGACAGAGTCAGCTTTCAGGCTTCCTTCCCCTCCAGATAACCTGATTGCCCGTGGAGAGAAGAAAGGTCTGGAAGGGGCGGGCCATATCCAGATGTTCACTAAGTGCATTAAGACCCTCAGCCGGAGGAGCACATGCTTCAGGTTAAGCCCCTGAGCAGTCCCAGCTGCAGCACTGTTAATGAAGTCTTCACTTAATTGCTTGCTGAATGCTCTCCCTGATAAGGGCTGGAGTGGTTTACAGGGGACAGGGAATTTTGTTGGGGTTTCTCTTTGCGTGTCCTGCTTGGGAAATCCTGCATGGGCATCTCTCCATACGAGCATCCCTGCTGCCATGCCAGCTCCTTTGCCCATGGAGCAGTGTGGATTTCCCAGTTAAGGGAGCTGCCTGCACCATAGTGCAAGGACTGTGGATCTGGTCCCATATTTTCTGGAGCTCTGCTTTCTCTTACATTCATAGGGATGTTATCACTTCCCATCACCCATGGAGTGGGGCCGGACACAGCTCATCTCAGCAGAACTGGCTGTTGAAATCACTACCAGCTGTTGGGAAAGCTCTGTCCGAGCTTTCCCATCCCACTTTCTCCAGGTTCCAGGGGATACCTTGTCCTCCTGGCTCTGAAAGGGCCCTGGGCAACCACCTAACCTCACAGAGCAAATCCAGCCATGCCAGCTGAGCTGGGTGATTTCCTCAGTCTCAGAAACTTGCTCACGTGACCTGATGGCACGAGGTGATGTGCCACACTCAGAAGAGCACCCTCAGCCCAATAAGCCATCCTGATGAGCAGATACCTGCAGTGATGCCCAGTCTGCCTTTCCTGCAAAAGGGATTGGATGGGGACAGCTTGAGAGCAGTGGGTGCCAGCTGGCTGCCATTCACTAGCCATAAATCATGTATCCAGCCCCGAATTGGGTGAGGGCATTTGTAATGGAGAGGGACACCAGAAACTGGGCATCCCTCCAAGATGGGCAGAGCTTCCTCCTCCAGGCTCTCTGCCTGCTGCTGCCCATGGGGACGGCAGGTCTGCCTGTCTCCTTCAACCATTCCTTATTTATTTATTTTCCCTAGGAATCCCAAGAAAACCATTAGAAAGATTTCTGTTCCTCCTCCCAAGCCCACCACCCTTGTGCGAAGTCTCTCCAACTGTGCACATGGAAAACTCATCCCGTGAGCAGATCCCCTTCTCGTGGGTCTGCTGTCATTGCCTTTTAGCACAAGGGAGATTTATTCACTCCACGAGTATTTTAAAAGGTATTTTCTTTATAGCTGGGCTTCTCCTACTTAGGCGAGATTAGGAGATCGTATTTCATGACTTCTTGCGGATCCCTTTTCTGAGGCTCTAATGAACTATGGATGAGTGACCATGGTAATCCAGTCTGTGCAGGAGCTCATTAAAGTCACCAAGGCCATTATAATAACTGGCTACATCTGATCAGATTACTTCTTTAAATCGCTGATTCCACTGGCATACGAGAGCCTGCTCTTATCCCAGCATGGGCAGCAGGAGCTTTGCTCTGGGCTCCCTCCTTAGGTGTCACTAACAAGGCACAATTCGATTAACCCACATTGCAAAAAAGCCACAAGACTTCCCTTGGCTGTTTTGCTCAGGCAACTCTGACCAGAGCAGGTAGCATCGTGCCCTGCCAGAGGTGGGTGGATGGTACAAAGAAAGGATCCAGCCATTTCCCAGTTATAAACTGGGATTTTGGCAGAGGGCTGGCAAGTGGCTGCCTGGGGCACATCCAGCCTATGCCTGTGTGATGGCACCATGGGAAGTGGTGCTCCCAGCTCTGTGCCCGGTGAAGAGCAGCCTGGAGCGGCTCCTGGCTACTCTGACCAGCAGTTGTCAGCCTCCCTCCTATGCTTGACACCCCAACAGGCCCCTGGCATCCCCAGGGTGACAGCGTTCACAGCTCCAGAGCCATAGAGCCAGCATCCCAGTAAAACAGAGCACATAACTCTGGTAAAATGGGCTGCAGTCTCTCCAGCAGTGGGATTTGCCCTCCCACCCCACACCGGGGTGGTGGTCCTGACCCCTGCTCATATCCCTTCCTTACTGAAAGCAGAAACAGGCAGCCCTGCAAATACACAGAGGGGAGGGGGGTGAAAAAAAGCCAGATCCATCTGCAAAAACCCAGGCAGAAATGTTTCTTTGTCTTGGGAAGTGTCAGTGAAAGAAATTCCCTTTGAGGATAGGTTTGTGTTTGCAAGACTTCAAACCCCTCATCTGGACAATAACAGCTTCTGTCTCAGGGAATCGGGGCCGCGAGGTACCGGCCAAGCCTGGAGTATTAGAGGTTCGGACAGTAATTAGGGCTCTGGTGCTGATAAGGGTGCAGAGCTCAGCCACCTTGGGCTCTGCTCATGCCAGAGCAGTGAGTGTGCATCACACCCGGTGGTTTGCAGGGCTCAGGCGGCGCAGAGGCACCGGGGGATGTAAACAATTGTGGGCTGGCCCGGCCAGGGCTCTCCATCGCTGCCAGGGCTCGGCACCGGCACCCCACGCTCCGCAAAAGTGGGATGTGCTCAGCAATCGTGGCAAACACGTCCCCACCGGCAGCGTAACGTCAAACCTGATTTAGTGTGAGGAAATAAAACTGATTTTTTTTCTTGTCCTGGCCGCCTGTGCGTTGCCAAACCTCTGCAGCTCCTGCTTTTAGCCATGGGTTTGCCACAGGGTACCAGCTCCTGCCAGTGTGTCCCTGGTGTGCGGGCACGCCCAAACACATTCAGGACCAAAGAAAGCTGGGTCCTGGGCTTTACAGCTGCTGAAAACCAAGGATCTGCCTTCACTGCCTTCTCAGCCCGCTGGCAGGGAGCTCCAGGGCTGGCAGGGGCTGGTGCCAGCACCCTGGAGCCCCAGGATGCAGAAGAGGAGGTTGATGCACAGGACTGCAGGCAGAGGAGGCGGCCGGGGACTTCTGATCGTCTCATTAACCACGAGAACGGCAGAAAATAATTGCTCGTGGTTCAATGCAGTCCATCTGTGTGGGATTTTCTCAATAATAAGTGCATACGGCCTGGTTTTAATGTTTTTCAAGGTTTTTTAAACTGAAACATTTCCTAGTGCCGAAGCCTGGGCAGAAATCAGTTCCAGCCCTGGGGGCAGTGAGGGGATTTGGAGGCACAAGTCTCAGGTTGATTTTTTAACAGGGTTCGTACAAACTATCCTGCCCGTAATGCTCGTGTAATTGATGCTTTTGAATACTCCAAGGAGGCCAAGGTCCTCTGAGACTTTGAAAGTATGTTTTACAGTACTTTCTGATGTGATATATAAAAACCCCTGATCATGAGTCAGGCAAGCAAAGCTCCTGAGACCGACTTAAAATTATTTACATGCACACACACCCCTTTTTAAGTGATCACACTTAAAGCTTTTCAAATATTTTATATTTTTCTTTAACAAAAAACTGATTTTTCATGCAGTCACGGGACTGTGGTAGTTTTGGTGTAAAAGCTGCCCTGCAGCTGGCTGCAAAGAGCGCAGGACATGCCGGCTGGCCATGGCTGGGCTGTGCTTTCCTGCTGAAGGGTTCAAAGCCAAAGCTCATTTGTCCTTTTTCCCTGCAAGATGCAGTTTGAGACATAATACTGGCCAAGCAGCAAAGGGATTGCAGGGAGTTCTGGCCATCAGGACAGATAAAGCGATGGGCTTGGTCCTTTCCAGATTTTACCAGTCCATGAAAGCCAAGCAGGTAACTGGAGCATTTTCCCTGCGATAAGGGAACTTCTCAGGCATCTTGCAAACACACAGAGGCTTGCTAAAGCTGTTGCTGTTAAAGCGACACTCTGACCCCTGCCAAAACTCTGCCCTAATAATTTCCCCACGTGGTGTAATGCCAGGCATTTATTGTGGCTTTGCTCCACCACCTTCCACCCAAAGAGAGGGCGGGGGGCTGCGATCCCTGCCCATCCCACTGCTCAGCCCCAACCCCTCTCCTTGTGGTGACTGGGGAGGGAGTGAGGAATAAGCTCCTAGTCCCTTATCATGCTTGTATGCTTAATCCCTCTTTTAAGTGGCATGGAGTTAACTGGCTCCCTTTCCGGGGGCATTGCTCAGCCAGGAGCAATGCACTCCATGAGGGTCGTGCTGGCCCCCCCGGGCCCCTCCGTGCCTGGACCCCGGGGTGTGGGTGCCAAATCCTCGGCAGCAGCAGGGCCTGGCTCTCTCAGCTGGCTCTCTCTGCTCGGGGATCCCTCCATGAGACAAAGCAGATCCCATCCCCCCTGTCCCCGCAGTCCTTCCCGTCCCAGAGCTCCCATGGGCGCAGCACTGCCCACCCCAAGGACCCCCTGACAGTGTGGGTTCAGCGCTGAGGCAAGGGGCTATTTTGGGGAGGACTTTTTTTTCTGGGCTTGAACAGCACAGGAGTCCGAATCTGGCCTGAAGCATTTCAAATATGCTTCGCTGTGGGCTGGAGCACCGAGCCTGCCTTAAGTGGGCAAGGGATTTAGTAATCACAGCCTCCCATCGTCCTGCCAAGGGCACGGGAGCACAGCTCTGGCCACCACAAAATACCTGCTGGAGTTGGAATATTGAACAGCTCTCCACCTGCCCTGAAGCTCACAGTGGGAAACTGCAACTGAGCTCGAGCTGTGGCACCTGCACAGGCCTTGGCTTGCATGGTGGGGGGGTTGTGTGGGGTTTTCTGGGGGGTTATTGGTTATTTGGATGATAACATCCTGAGGAAAATTATTGTGATTAGTGATAATCCAAGAGGGGAGAAGCAGGAAAGAGAAAAATTGTATTTTTGGGCATCCCTGCAGCATCCTCAAGGGGGTCTTCCAACATAGTGGGAAATCAGACAGCATCTCACCAAGCCTGGCATTTTGGGGGCTGCTGGTGAGAGTTTCCCTTTCCTACACACTTACTGAATGGTTTGGGTTTCACAGCTGGCCCCAAAAATATATAATGGGGAATTGTGGAGATTTTGATGCAGGAAAGCCACAAAAAAAAAAAAAATCTTCATTTAAAGGTTTCGGTGTGCTTTATGTAACCCAAATCATACTGATTTGGTTTGGTTTTGAAGGAGGTCCTTTCCAGCTTTTAACCATTTTTTGCTCAGTCCCTTCAAACCACAGAATATGAAAGTAGGGCAGAGAGAAAATATGTCCTGGACATGGAAAAGCAAGTCATGTTTTTAAATGGCACTTGATCTTTCTCAACCCCTAGTCTTGCCTCAGCTGTTCAGAGTTTTATGAGAATTCATAAATGATTTTGCTTATGCCCAAATTTACACTTTTTATAGTCAATATACACTTCTCCAACTATTTTTTTGCTGCTAATGAGCAAGGGCAGTTTGGGCCATGGAAAGGAAAGGGTGGCAATGGGGTGTTTTTTTTGCCTGCATGGCTTTGCCAAGACAAGGGGACTCCATGAACAGTGGTGTGTCCCAGTGCAGCCCAGCCAGCACTCACAGCAGGGACACACACTGGGAACAGGGTGATCCATCCCAGAAAGGGGGCTACATGCTGAAAATGGGGTGACAGGCTGCAAATCGATGACACGTGCTGGGAAAGGTGTGATGCCCGCCAGGAAGAGGTGACACACTGCAAATGGGGTGACACATACCGCAATGGGGATGGCAGACACTGGGAAGGAGGTGACACAAGCCAAGATGGTTGTGGCACAAATTCTGCAGAGAGCGTGACACATGCCAAGAGCAGGTGGCACTTGCTGGGAAGGGGGTGACAGACACCGAGAAGGGAGTGACAAATGCCAGGGAGGGCATGATGCTCATCAGGACAGCTGGACAGGACCACTCATCCCAACACAGCAGCTGCAGATGGTGTGGGGCAGCCAGGACAGCAGTGATGTGCAGTAGCACGGCCAGATCCTGCTGTGTTGGGCCACCTCAGCTGTCACACACGTGTGCCCATGTGCGGAGCAGCCCGACACGGAGCGATGCATCGTGGGGACACTTCCCTCTGCCCGGCAGCAATGCCCACCACTGGTGCTCGAGCTGTGGCTAAAGTCCTTTCACCGTGTATTATACAAATAATATAAATAACTCCTCCTCGGACTTCAAACATGCCACTTCAGATGTATGGTGGGAGATTACAGAGTTTGCTAAAGCTCAGGTCTTCAATCATCCGGGCAGCTTCGAAGCTGCTCACTAAAATACAGATCAATGCTTCAATTTTATGGGAGGCCTGTCCCATGTGACCAGACTCAAATCCCTTATTTTATGGCTTGCTTATACATTCCTGGTGAAAAACGGTTTACATTTTGGGCCCCGGGAGCTCTCCTAAATCAGCTGCCAGGTTTTTGCAGCTGGTAGTAAAGGGAAGCGCTGTCATCGGGCTGCCCGGAGGTGAACAAACGAGCCGCCAGCCACGGGACTGACAGCTCGTCCCGACCCTGCGCCAGCTCCTTGGCTGTTGCTGCCACAAGGACGCCACTCTGGTGAGGGGACACCGGCTGTGACAACCCTAGACACCCCTCCGTGGCGTCAGCCCCACGGCAGCATCTCCTCATGGGAGACTCCAAAGCTTTGGGACTTCGGAGACACTCAGATGAAAGGGTTAAGCCGGACTGGATGGCTGGAGAGGAGAGGGATGCTAATCCCTCAGCTCTGGGCCTGCTAATTATTTGCTGATTCAGCTGCTGAGCAGAGCCCAGCCCCAAAGCAGGCCCTCTGCTGCTGTCAGTGCTGGGTGCTGACACTCCTGCTCTGTCAGTGCTGGGGTGCCGGGGCTCAGAGTTGCCTCTTTTCTCCAGATAGACAAGCCCTGGCTGCCCTTCTGCCTTGAGAGTGGCGGAGGGTCGCAAGCAGGTTTTGCAGGGAAACTTAGGCATAGGTTATCCCTGAGCAGACCCAAAGGAGTCATGATTTTATCCTCCTCCGTCTTCCTGCAGCGCTTCCCCCTTTCCTTCACCAGCGAGAGTGAGAAAGGGGTATGAGGCACTGCAGGTCTTGGTCCCCTTGGAGGACCCTGAGCCCCAGTAAGAACAGGAGTTGCCACCTACGATGATGGCACAGGGACTTGCAGGGATGTCCCCGTGGGGCAGAACTTGGTAACACATCTACCTTTGCCAGCTGCGTCCTCTCCCTCCTTTAATGCCCACAAAAAACTTCCAGCATTTCCTGGCAGCGAAGTCCCCTGAGGTTACCACTAACAAAGACCCCTCCAAAGCCCACAATCCCCACCTTGTCAGCTGCCACCTCACCTGGGCAGCTTCAGCACTGAGTTATGGCTGGGACTTTTGGCTGTTCCTGGCTGGGCAGAGCGTGCCGTCGGTAGCAGGCAGTGGCTGTAACTCCTGCCTGTACAAACACCTCCTCGCCCCGGCTCCTTCCTGACGGCACCGTGACAGAAAGCAGCTGCTCTGCCAGAGAAGGGAACTTGGGGCTGCAGCCAGCAGAGGTGGAAGGAGCCCGAAGGATGAAGGCGGGTGCCTGGGTGTGCTGAGAGGATGGGGAACCCAAGAAAACCTGAAGCAATGGTAGGATGTGGCATTGCAGGGTGGGAGGATGGCTGAGCCCATGGGGCTCACAGATTTTCCCTTCCATTGTTTCTCACTGAGGACAGTCATGGGAGCAGAAAGTCCCATGGGGAGATCTCACCTACCCCACTTCCCGGCTCTCCTGCACAAGGATTGCCACAGATTTTCCCCCAGGTTGGCCCTTCCCCCAACCTGGTGGGTGGAACTGGCCTCACAGAGAGTGAGTTTGTAGCCATGAGTTCTCTCTAGGGAGCCACAAAAAGGAGAGCAGAGATGCTGCTTCCCAGTACGGTAAATCCATAATGGGATGGTTGGATGACATGCATCAAAAAACCATTTGGGCTGAGATCTTCCAGGTCCACCACAAGTGAACTTTCATGGTACCCAGGGGGTATCCTGAGAAAACCCATCTCCTTTCACTGAGGTACCCACAGCCAGATAAAACCAGCATCAGCTCCTGACCCCATGGTGTCAAGGTGCTGGTCTCCTGCTCTGAGCATGGCTGGGCAGGATTCCCTGGCCCCCAATCTGGCCAGTAAAATGCCAGGATATCTTATCCCACCCTTGTTAAACAAAGCTGAATTTCCATCTTGAGGAAAATAGACAGCATCGTCCCGCTACCAGCTATTTAGGGGATAGTTGGAGGGGTTTTTTTCCCCTGTTGCAAATTTTTCATTAAAAAAAAAAAAAAAAGGAAAAAAAACAAAAGGAAAAAATAGCCATATTCATTTTGCTTTGAAAATGCTGTAAATAAATCAGCTCACTCCCAGGATCAGCTCTGCCTTCTCTTTGCGGTTGACTCCTGCCAGTGCTAATTGGAGCCAATAGGCACATCACGAGGGGAGCAACCCCCTTTACAGGTAACACTTTAGCCTGGCGAGCATGTTTACAGCCTTATTTCAAAGCTTTAAGGAGGAGGGATCTCTCATAAACCCTGGCAGCTTTTGCTGAGCAAACAGTGCTGCTAAAACAGTTAAACCCCCAGCATTTGCGGGGAAAAATATAGAAAACACGTGTGTTTCCATGCGAGCAGAGCTGGCTCTGTGGCACTGCAGGGCAGCCCAGGATCCTGGCAGGTCTTGAGGTGATGAAGAGCCATCCCTGGCAGAGATGGGGGATCAGGGATGAGGACACTAATAGGTCAGGATAGCCCTGAGGACCCCCTGGGATCCTCACCCTTCCCATGGAGGGGGATGATATAAGCACAGTGCAAGGCTCAGGGAGATGTATTCCCTATACTGTGTTCCTCATAAATGAGTCCTCTGACTTTTTCCTAAGACAGTGATCTAGAAGAAAACCACCTCTCCCAGTCAATGAAGTAGTTAGATAATGGTTTGCTGTTCTAAAGAAATAAGTATCTTGGGGGAACTATGGAAATGAGTAAAGATATTTTCAGGATTACTTTTATCTGAAGAAAATAAGGAGACATTTCCTGCAGTAAAGATGTGGGTGAGGTTTATAGGAAAAGCTCTGTGCAGGTGTTGATGAATTGTGAAGGAGCCATGCTCTGGGATTGAGATGGGGGACCATGGCCCCCATCTGCCATGGCAGCAGCTGATGCTCCCAGAGCTGGATGCTGCATCTCTTGCTGCGGTGCCATCCATTCAGCCCTCCTCATCTCTAACACTTGGGGATAAACTAAGTGCAAATAATTAGCAATAAATCAGATTTTCCTTGCACAGAACCCCTTGACTGTGCCCTTTGGTAGCCCCTCCTCACACAGTAGCTAACGATGTGATTTCCCACCCTCCACAGGGTTAGGATCTCTCTATCCTGGCAGGGCAGGGAGCAGGAGGCTGGAAGGACTCCAGCAGGGACACAGCACTGCCACAAGCCTTCCCCCAAAGATGAATGGCTGCCAGTTTTCTTAATCCAGCCACTTTGGAAAAATTGTTTGTTCTCATCCTGTTTGAAACAGCTTCAAAGTGGCTCCAGTCTAGACTGTGCCAAGATAAATTACAAACCTAAAGCACTGATATAAACCATAGGGGAAGGAGTCATTTGCTCTAATGTAATTAAAACAAGATATCATAATGTATGTAAGTATGTATATGTGCAGGCAGGCCCTCCTGGCAGGGCAGCACGGAAGGAGCACGATGTTGTCAGGCTGCACCCAGCAAACACTGGACCAAGGGAGTTCTGCCCCTTTAAGGTGTGGTTGAGCAGGGAGACCACACCTCCATCACCTGCCAGCCAGTCAGGCGGTGGCAGGAACTTGTGACATCATCACTGCTGTAATAAAAGGTAAAGGCACTGTGCTCTCATGTAGCTGGGTGGTGGCTGGTCATGGTAATTGGCCGTGTCCATGATCCTGGTACATGGGGGTTGGTTACATCAGTGATCCTGGTATGTGGGGGTTGGCCACATCCATGATCCTGGTACATGGGGGATGGCCACATCCATGATCCTGGTACATGGGGGATGGCCACATCCATGATCCTGGTACATGGGGGTTGGCCACATCCATGATCCTGGTGCATGGGGGTTGGTTACTCAGTGATCCTGATATGTGGTGGTTGGCCACATCCACGATCCTGGTACAGGGGGGATGGCCACATCCATGATCCTGGTGCATGGGGGTTGGCCACATCCATGATCCTGGTGCATGGGGGTTGGTTACATCAGTGATCCTGGTATGTGGGGGTTGGCCACATCCATGATCCTGGTGCATGGGGGATGGCCACATCCATGATCCTGGTGCATGGGATCTGATGCCCATACATGATGCTGGTGGGTGATGTCATTGCTGGAATCAAAGGGGAGGGCTCTGGAAGGGTGACAGAATGCCAAGGGGAGGGCCAGGCCATGGTCATGGTAGGGCAAGAATGGCAGAAGGGCTGCCCTCATGGCAGAGTGAATCAGGGAATGGGAGTCTTTCGGCATCTGGATGCTTTTCATCAAAATGTATCTGATAGGAGGTTTCCTCCAAACCTCATGTGAAGGCTGCTGGGGAAAAGGGCTTTTACTCCACAAAAAGTACAGAATAGCTCTAATTTGTGATGAACTAATTAAAATTATAAGCAATTTTTCCATTTCAGTTAGATGTGATGCAAGTGAAATAGATGGGGACTCCCTTACCCACTAAGTCTCCTCTCATTTACTAAAAATGAGGAAGGAGGAGAAAAAGGAAACAGAAGGAACAAGGTCTGAAATTTGGGGGAAAGAAAGGTAAATGAAATTAAGATTAAAATTCTAATTTTAAGTGATTTTGTGAACAAATAAATAGAGTCCTTGGTGAATAATTTTTATATGTATTTAAGAGACTTTTAATAAAGTTAGTGATCTTTAATTTTTCACCATGACTTGGGACACAAACAAAGCTCAATGAAAGTGAATCCTATAAGGAGGAAAAGAGACAATTACAACAAAGCTGTGTGTCATTTTGTTTAATAGCTGTACTGTGCTTAAAAATTAAGATACGTGTATGTAGAGCTGGAAGTTAATAAGTGCACAAACACACGTGTATGCAGACGTGTTTGTGAGTGGGTATGTGTTACTGTACATCATCCGCCCATGATGCCCAGATGTGCCCCAAGGTGTGGTGGCAGCGTGGATGGGGTGGCACAACCCCCCGCCCCGATGTCCTGGTGCGATGCCAGACGGGCTCGTGTGGAGTTTCGGCTCGTGCCACAAGAGGTCTCACGAATTTCATTGAGACCATGAGAGGAACAAAATCCCGTTTAATGCAAACAGGAGAAACGCTCGTGGGTCCTCTCTGACGCGGGTGGACCGCGGTTGTGTCTGGGCTCTTACTTTCCTCGTGAACAGCCCTAAATCTCCTGCCCGACAGCCCTTGAACTGGTCTCCAAAGCTACTTTATGTCTGCTGAGATGGTTGCATGAGGAAAGCAAATTACCCTCTTCATTCCTGGCAAATCGCTCGATGTACATTTTTATGGGATGCTCTGGGAGCCCACAGGCACAGAGAGCCCCTGGCCATGGGGCACAACCCTGCCTGGGGCTGCACTGCTGCTTTTTACCTGGTTGTGCCCATCGCAGTGCAGGGCAACCTGCTTTGCTCCTTCCCTGCATCCCGCTTACATTCCACAGGACAGTTTGTCGGATCCACAGCTCCATGTGGGCAAACCGTGGTCCCCTTCCCCATGTCCCACCCATGTCCCCACCCTCCCAGCATCCACGCGGGCTCTGTGACCGCATAAATTTCGTCTCGGGAGCTCTGAAGTCCCAAGGAGGGGAGTTGTTGTTTTTGTTTGGGAGTGGCTTATCGCCGCGATGCTCCTGCCTGTCTCTCTCCGCACGGCTCCGACCTGCCGTCCGTGCAGCCCCGCTGCCAGGGCCCGCCGGGCTGCCAGCGCCGCCTGATAAGGATGATGGATGGGGATGAGGCTGGCTCCACCATGGCCGGCTGCTTCCTGGGAGCCAGAGCCAGCCCAGCGCTCCCTGAGCCCGGAGGAATGTGATTCTGCAGGATGGAGAGTCAGCACGGGATGCTGAGCCCTCCATCAGCTCCAGTGGGTGTTGGTACCAGGCTCCTCTCCATATGCCCTTGCCTGTGAAGAGAGGTGGGCAGTACAGATCTAAAACTGCAGCCTGGTGGTGGGGCAGTGGGGGGAACATGCCCCCATCCTGCTCCATCACATCCAGGGTGGCTCTGCAGCCCACCCTGATCCCCTCCATGGGATGTGGGCAGTGGGTGGCTTTCATAGGTGATGGTGGGGGGAACTGCCACTATGATGCTGGGGTGACACCCACAACTATTAGCAGCAGTCTCATGTCACGAGGAGACCTGCAAAGCAGATGGTCCTCACTTGCTGGGCCAGGGGAGATGCTTAACTGGCTTTTTTATTTAGGCTTCCAGGTGTGGGAATAAGACTGAGTGGGCTCTGCATACCCCACTCCCTTTGGTAATGTTTGGTGACTCCAGCATTGAAAGGTCCCTGCCTTGGGTTTAGGGCATTCCAGCTGGGAAATGCTGCTGTGTCACATCCCTTCACATCTGAGTCTCCCCAGCCTTCAGGGAGGCTCTTTGCAGTGATTTTCAGAGCTAAGCTGCTGATCATATACCTGGAGCAACTCTCAATGTGGGTTGGCTCTTGTCCCTGACTCAAACCAAGCCAAGGGAAACATTTTCATGCAGCTACAACAAGGATCAGGTTGTAGTTCCTTTGAAATGCCAGTCTTGCTTCTCTCCCTTACCATGATTTTTCTTTGCCCCCCCTCTGACCCAAACCTCCCTCCCTTTTGTACTTCTTTCCCATTCCCTTACTCCTAACCTGCGCCTGGAGGACTAAATGCCTCTACTCCCAGGTGTGAGCTGCAGAAAGCAGTCAAGCCAAATCCTCTTCCTCTGGAAAGTGTGGATTCAGTTCCCTGTAACAGGCAGGATAACGAAGAGCCCAGAGCACCGAGATTGCCCCTGGCCCATTCCCCACAGCATCGCTCACCGAGCTCTGCCAAATGCAAACCTGGGATAAAACACAGGAATCGCAGTGCCTCAGTCAGACAACGGAAAAATTGGATGCCTTTCCACGCCAGCCTCATTATGAGGGTTTCTTAAACAGAGGTTGTGCTTGTAATTAAATAGCCATATCTTGGCTCCTCAAGACAGGAGGAAAAGGCAATTTGAAAATGTATTAAAACAGAAAGTTTGGCAATTCTCCTGGATTTAGAACAATTCATGGATTTAAATTGTTCCATTTCAAATATGTGTGCTTGCTTTCAATGGAATTGAATAAAGATGTGCAAGATGGAAGGAAAGCAGTACTGTTCTGGATACTTTTCCCTCTCTATCAAGGGAAGGGGTAACGCTCAGCTCAGAACTTACTTGGTAGCCCTGTGTTTTCTGGGCTGCTCTGTGCAGCTGACACTGTGGCTGACTCAGCTGATGAGTATACGAGAGCAGGAAGTCCTATTAATGCCAAATTTTCCAAAGTCTTTCAGACTAGCTTCTGGTTTTACTCTTACCTCCTACACTCTCTAACATGCTCGTGCCACTGGTGGGACTGGCTTTCCAAGCATGAGCTGTGACTGTCTGGGGATGGACAGGCTCCTCTTCTCCAGCTGCTTTTTCTGTAGAGATGCCACATTAAAAGTAATAGTCTCAAGGTCTCTAAAAAAGGACTCCTCAGGCACCATGCCTTTATATGCACTCTTTGATTTGGCATGAAATATTGGTAATACCATCATTATACAAGTTTCCACATCCACAGGGAGAAACTCATGAGATATTTGAGAACACATCAAAATCTAACACCTCTTTTACTCCAAGAAAAGGAAAAAAAAAAAAAAAAACTTAATTTCTCTCTGTAGACAGCAGCTTTCTTGCTGGGAAGGTTCAACTCAGTGGTAGCAGCCAAACCTCTTCGCTGGGCCATGCATAGCTACTGGGGAGGAATGGGCATCTCCAGGAGAGAGTAACCCTTCTGCAGAGCACTTGCATGTCTTTGCCTGCTTGTATGTTTATTAGTAATTTCTTTTAAGTTCAAGTAACAGAAAAATCCTCTCCCTGCTCCATCTGGCTCCTCTGGCATCACATGTGCATGTGTGTCAGTGGCCAGCTGAGAAGGGAACAGGAGATGAACTATGAGATGACTTATTCGTGTGGCAGGGAGAACAGAGGGATAGTTTGAATCCAGCCCAAATCCTGAGCTCTCTAGGCTTGACATAAGCATTTAAGCCTTTGGTTGGGATCTGGTGATAGAAGAGGGCTGGAAAGCACATTTCTTTTGTGGTTAAAGGTCCTTTTGCCAGTCCATAAATCCAGAGGGAGGTCCGTTTATTCTGTTTACTGCAGTTACCTAACCTGTGAGCCTCTGTGTAAATCATGGCAAGCCGTGATTTAGAGGGGAGCTGGTCTCCCTGTGGCGTGTGCAGCATGTCCTTGCCCAGACCCCCATGCAGGCAGTGTGCTCCTCCAGAAGCTGGGAGATAAGAGCAATAAAAGCCACGGGTCCCCCCAGCGCCACTGCTGCTGCATTTGGTTTGGCATGATCACGCATTGCTGTGAAGTGATGGGAAGGGGAACCTGAGCCCCAACTATGCTCTTTTCTTTCCTTGTTTTAAGGCAGCAGCAGGCATTTCCCAGGGCTTCCCAGCTGCAATGTCCCATTTCCACTCCGTCACCCCAGGGATGTCCCAAGAGTGGCTATCTGATGGGGCCTGGCCAGATGAGGAGGTGGCCAGAGTGATAACCCCCCTGGGTGCCCTGCACCCAGCCTGCCTCACCTGAGAGGTGCTGACTCCCCGAGCCCAAATCGGCTGCCAGATAAGGGAATGACTCCCAGATAATGGCACCAGCTGCTCCATGTGAGACCCCCGGCCCCTGGGGAAAATTGTCTGTGTTATCTCTCTGTAGAGCAAGAGGAAGAGGAGGGTTTGGGCAACTGAAAGTGGGGAAAAAAATGACCTTTGAAACTGCAATCCTCTCACACCAGGCCTGGACACACAGGTTTGGCGATGGAAGAGGGATAATGCAAAGCTGGAGGACTGTGGCCAGGGAGACAGCTCACCCCAGGGAGGGGCACGCCACCAGCCCAGGGGGTCCCCGCTTCCCACCGCTCGGGCTCCATCCTCCAGAGTCCCTTCAGCCCTCTCTCTGCTCCTCCCACCCACCTCCATTAAGCAGCCACAGGATTCCCTTGGCCTTCTCCGTTAGGACATTGCTGCCAGGTTTGATGCTAACCATTGCTCTCTCCCGAGCCCCCTCCGTTTCCAGGCTGGAGCAGCGCAGGGGGGGATCAGCCGAGGTCCTTGCTGTTTAGTCTACCGATCAGATTGGTGACGAGGAGTCTAGCAGCTGGCAGAAAGCACTTTTATAATCACTCGGATACTGGCTTTGAGCTGTTTGTCTGGTGGATCTTTCTTTCTCTAAATCTTAGAGCAGGGGGAAGGGGAAGATGATTGGCAGGGAGGTGGGTGAAAAATGTTGTGTTCCCACCACTGAGGTCTGGGCAGCTGGAGAGAGCTCCCTGCTGACCTGAAATGAGAGGGATTTAGGGTGTCATTCACTGAAAACAGTAAAGTCAAGGAGCAGCTGGGCAAAGCACAGCACCCTCCAGGCAGTTTGGGATGGATCGCTCCACTTTCAGGCTGGAGAATCCCTGACTGCAAAGCTGGACAGGAAGCACATGGCTCTGGGCATGCAGAAGTGAGTGTGCATTTGGTGGCACCTCACATGGAGAGTGAGGGTCTGACAACCCCCACCCTGGAGCCTGTGGGTCACTCCAGTTCCAGCTGCAATGCAGTGTGACGTCCTGCCTCAACTTCAGGGCTTAAAGGGTTGAGGAGCCCATGTCCATCAACAGATGAACCTTGTTTGCTGGAAACCAGGGCTGTGTTTCTGGGCAAAACTGAGGTCAGACCACTTTGCTGTGTGTAGCATCACTGAGAGGCACATCAGGGTTGGCACATGCTAAAGGGGGAGCTCAGATGGCCAAACCTTGCTCAAGGTCTCTGTGTCATCTGGCTTCATCTCACGTGTGCACTCGAGTATGCAGGCAAAGCAACTGACCTAGGGTGGTGTTCAGGGTGTTGGGGTCCCTCCTTTGAACACTGATCAAAGTGAGCCCCGTGGGGCTCAGGGCTGCCAGCTCAGGTAGGGATGCAGATGCTTGGAGAAGTTGTCGCAGCCGCAGGGATGACAAAGTGGATGGTCTGACCTGACCAAAGAGATGGAGTTTGTTTTCTCTAGAAAGCTGGAAATGGAGGAGGACATGATAAGAGTCTCCCAGGATCTCTGAGACAACAGTGATCAGTTGATCTAAGGGTCGGCTGGAGTTGGGACAAGATGTAATCAACTTAATTTGTAATGAGAAAGCTTAAAGGTCATATATTAAGACAAATGATTCAGGCACCATAAGACAGTCAAACCTAGGCCAGGTTATGTGGTGGGTGTTTTAAAACCAAGCTGGACAAGGCTGTGGGAGAGCAGTCAGGTGTAGGTGTGGGGTTTTGAAGGGCTTTAATTCCCTCAGCTTGGCGGCCAAGGACATCCTTGTCCTGCACCCCTGGCTGTCTTCATTCCAGCAGCTCTGTCTCCTAATTGGCTGGACAGGCTTGACCCAAAACATTCGTCTGTCCCTCTGTCACAGCACAGCCTGGACCACTCAATGTGCCCTCAGCAGCTCCTGCCCTGCAATGGGACAGGGACCAGAGAGACCTCCCCAAGCCCTCCCTCACCCTGTGGCTCCACTCTGAAGGTGGCATTCCTAAGTCCAAAAGAGGGAAACCCGATGGCTTTTAGACACTTACAAGCTATTTTACAGGAATTTTCAAGCTATTTTCTAAGCCTTACTTTGGGCTGGTGCCTTTAGGCATTTTAAAGAGAAAAATTATGAGGAGGCTGAGGCTTATTAAAATCCAAAAATCGACCACTCCTGCAAAACCAACCCTGCTTGTTCCAGGCTGGCTTTTATGGCTGTTATATGTGTGTGATGAAAACTGGCTGGGGCTAGCAGCAGAGTGGTGTGGCTATTGCCATATCCCAAACCGCATGTTCACGGGTGTGTTAGTGATTTGCTGAAGTGCTCTGACTTTGGAAAGGTTTCCTTCAAACAGAGAGGGTGGGGACCAGCGCTCGTTTGGGGTTTCGTGGCTCTTTTCATGTGACTTTAGTCTCTGGTTAAATAAGCAGAATTAATCAAGATTAATAAAAAGAAAAACACTTTCCTCCCCTTTTGGAGGCTGCAAGGAGCACGCACGCTCCATAGTTACTGGCTACCGCAGGAAGACTCCCAAATCCAGTATCTCCCCAAGCCCACGTTCCTGCCTGCATCCTTTTGGTCGGTGCCTGCTGTCTGCTGGTGACTAAGGAGGTTTATCTGCAGAGCTTTGCAATCAAAGGGCTGCGATAGGCAGGGAAGGATTAACCCCAGAAGGGGAGGAAAATCCCTCACCGCCTCCTGCTCCATACATCAAACACAGCGGCCCCGCGGCTCATTTGCAGCACAGCCCAGCAGTTAATCACGGAGGAGCCCGACCCTTTGAGACAGAGACCTGAGATCTGGCTCCTCCAGCTCTCAGCTGGACAAGCACAGGACCTGTCCCAGCCCTGTGGCTCCCACTGGTACCCATCACCCTCCTCTGGGCTGCTCTCCTGAGTTCCTCCACACCAGATCCCACTGGGACTTGGTGTCTATTTGTCACTGCTGTATGTGCAAAGGGAGATGGGACATTTCATTCCATGGTCATGGGACAGGTCAGGATTCGGGTCTCAGCATGGCCACCCCAGCCCACCTGCCCATGGATGTGCTCCATTCAGTGCAAGGCAGGGTTGCAGTGCAGGGATGAAGGGTGCAGTGCAGGGATGCAGGGGTGCAGTGCAGGGATGCAGGGGTGCAGGCTCTCCTGGGGCTAGAGTGCATCCCTGGGATTACAGCCATCCTTATGAACCCACTGGAGCAGAAGCTGTGGAGATGAAGTCTAAGGTGGGTGACCCGGCTTCCTGCATGAAGTGACAGTGGTGGTGGTGGGAGTAGGGTCCTGTAGGGCTTGGAGGGGATGGATTTTAGGGACACCCCTTGACTCCCTGGATGGAGAAGGGAACTGGGAGAGGCTGCCACATCCCCTTACCCTGAGACAGACGTGGCTTGTGACTTGCCCTTCAGCCTCCTCTGCCTCACATTGTGTCCCTATATGAGGCTTCCTCCCATATGGTTTCCATCCCATGGGTTAATGCTTATTGCTGATGATCCTTTGGAAACTTTTCCCAATTACAATGAGAGGCAGCAGCTGGCTGTGACAAACCACATAATTCAATATGTTTATGAACTTTATACCTGTGCAGTTCTCCCCTTCCTTTTGGTCCAATCTGCATATCCTTGCACGCCAGCCCAGTCCTTTCCCTCCAGTGCCAAGTGCTGGATCACACCCTCTGCAGGCTGACAGCAGTGTGATGTGCCATCTGGGCAATGCCAGCATTGCAAATGCCACAGTGCCACCATTTCCCACAGATGATTAATCCCCACCAGGACATCAGAGAAGCTCTCTGGGAGCTGGATGGATGTGTCAACAAGAGTGTGCACAGCTAATGCCTTGGGGCCTTGTTGAACACAACAAAAGCAGCTGTAATGTCCTGCTGGCAGGTGAGCATCGCTGAACAAGCAGAGTAGTTTGATATATGGAGGAAAGTTCAAGGGAGTTTTTAAGGGGGGAAGTCTTGTTTTTGCAGCCATAACAGTTTCCTTAAAGGAGGAAATGGCCATCGCTGTCCAGTCCACAAGCCAACCTGTAGGAGGCAGCCAGGTATGGATGCTCCAGGTTAAGGGTTTTTCATTCACAGTCATGTTTAGCAGGAAACACTCTTGGGACCCTCATGGCAGCCAGGAGGGGTTTGTCCAGCCCAGCACAGGGGATTTGTGATGCCACTCTGGCACTGCTGGCCGGACAGCTGTTCAGTGATGGCCGTACCCCTGGAGACCCGGCCAATCCCCTGCTTCACTTGGTACCATGATCCTGGCAGCTGATTCTTTCTCACTTGTCATGGAACGGACCAGCGCTGGAGCGAGGACGCTGTGTTGGGCAGGATGCGGATGGCTCCGGGGACACAGGCAGTGCAGGCAGGCTGGCAGCCAGTGCATCCCACTGGAGCACCCCTGCTTAGGGGGCGGTGGGGAGGCAGGATCCCCGGGAAAGGCTCTGCTTCGCGTCCGTGGTGCCTGCAGAGCAGCGCAGGGCAGTGCCAGACCCGTAAGTGATGGGAGCTGACGGCCAAACGGGTGATCCCGGCCTGCCTGCAGCTCCGTCTGTCTCCCTGTGCATCCGCAGTGGGAAAAACTCAAAGGAGCGATGCAGGATGTGCGTGCTGTCCGTGCTGCTGGGACTTCCCTACCGCTGACGACTGTCACCTGGTCAGCAGCATCCCCAGGCTGGAGGTGACCCAGGACGGGAACCAGGAGGGGAGATGGGGCCAAGCCCCGAGCGGAGCCGCAGTCCACATGTGCCACCCCCTGGACACTCGGCGTAACCGACTGGAAACCTCCGATCCCGCGGCAGGAACCTCCAGGTGGGACAGGCAGATGTTTGGCATTCCTGGGACTCAACTCTCAAAGGGGCAGCGGGGCTCAGAGACGGACCCCTGGACGAGGAGTGACTTATCCCACAGCACTGCCGGCCCTCGGTGCATCCTCCCTGCTGGGCTCGCGCTGTCTGGGGAGGTTTGGCTCTCCCAGCCTTGAGGAGCGCAGGGCACAGCAGAGAGCATCAGGGTTTAGGAACTGTAACATTAAATTATCTCCAAATTTGCAAAGAACACGAAACCTCTGGGCTTCTTCACCACAGAATTTCTGCTAGACCAGCGCTCTGGGATGTAGCTGCAGTTGGAAGCAGCTGTAGTGTCAGTGGAGCTGAGATTTGGACAGATGAGGGGAAGGAATCAGCTCACACTGGCCCTGAGAGCAGAAGACACAGAAACAAAAGATTACCTCTTTTGGGAACCCTTGGAAAATGGGATTTTATATAAATTTGTTGCACATGCAGATATTTGAATCTCTCTGTACACAAAGGCTCTTGCAGAAGCGTTGCTGTTGGCCTGGCACCGGCAGCGCCGTGGGATGCCGGCTCTGGGAGCTGAGATGTTATCTCGGGGATGTCCCAGACAGAGCCAGGGCGTATCAACCCGTACTGCGCTGAGGACACCTTGCAAACGTCCCGCCGCGTTCCTGGGATTTATTTCTGGGATGAAGCCAGGCAGGAGGAGGCTTTCTGCTTCCCTGCCCCGGGCAGCAGCTTTTCAAGCAAATCTTTTGTCCCCGCAGGAGAAGCGCTTCCCTTTGAAAAGAGCGAAAGGGCTGCTTTTCACGTGTTTTGGATGAAAGGGAGATCGCTCAGCAGAGAAAAGCAGCGCTCTGAGTGCCCCCCGAGCCGGGCAGTGCTCGGTCCCTCCGTCCGGGCTGCTGGCGGCAGGTGGCAGCAGAGCAGGGCCGGGGGATGTGCTCCACTCCCGGGACTCCCCTCATCCCGGGACATCCCTGCTCCTGGGGCTTCCCTACTCCCAGGTTCGGCCTGGAACGAGCCAGCAGCAGCATTTCCTTCCAAACTGATTTTCCTTGCGGGACGAGAAACTTTCCTCCTGGCTGTGCCATGCCCTGGCTCCATTCCCTGCAGGGAAGAAGAAGCACACTGGTAAATTCAAGCTGGCTCTGGGCTGCTCTCCATCCCCAGCCATTCCAAAGCTGCCACCGCCACCTTGCCAGGGGTCCGCTGGGCACAGTGACAATTCAAACACCTCTCTCCCTGCACCATCCTAGGGTCTGATCCCTCCCGGGAAGGATGAACAATTCCTACTTCATCGAGCCATGGTTTCTGATGCCTGTCAAGGTGTAAACAGGTTTTCAGTGGGTTTTCCATGGCACCTACCATCTGCTGGGAACTCAGCCAGAACCCACAGGGGTGCATGGCTGGCCAAAGCTCTCCCTTGGCACTTGGCTCCAGAGCAATGCTGGGAGGGGGCCGAGGATACCCCCATTCTCGGGATGCTTTGGGGTGCCTGTTTACAGGGTCAGGTGGTTTTGTTGAGTCACAGGCCAGGGCTGGCAAATGCCCAGAGCTGCACCATCAGCTGGATGGAGGCTTGGGGCCATGCCATCCTCAAAGAAACAGTGGGCGAAAAATCTGGAGAGCATCCTCTCCAGACTTCTGTGCTCCTCTAACACCTTGCTAGGTTAAAAAAACCCAAACAAACAAAAAAATGGAGATAAAAAAAGTCTGCTTTGTGAGCACAGAGCCCTTGCTGCTGGAGCAGCTCCTGCCAGAAGGGTGGGCACAGGGATGGGGTTGAGCTGTCCTGACAGACATGGTGTGGGCTGCAGTGCTGGGGCCAGGCCCTGTTTTGGACCATATGATTTTAGGAAGCCCAAGCTTGGCCACAGGGGCTGCTGCAAGCAAGTATCAAGTCTCTGAGCCTCTAAGTGCCTCTGAGAAGGATAGTGGAGATTGGGACCAGCTGGAGATGCTGGCAGTGGAGGACCTGCAGCCCTTGGTGCTGGCCCATGCCCAAATATCTCTCCTTTACTCAGTGGATCTCCTCTCCCTGGAAGCAAGCATGAGGGGATTTCTCCTACCAGGACCCAGGGTGAGGGACAGGGCACCAGCACTGGCATTGCCAGTTCCCAAAGTACTGACCATGCAGGGAATCCCACCACAGCTCCATGACTTCTTGGGCTACACCAGCACCTGCCATGGTGGGAAATTCTCCTCGTTAAAGGTAGCCCCTCTCCCCCTTGCCAGCTCTGTCTCCTGGTGTTCTGAGTTATCTCTGGCACAGGCATCCTGGGTGCCTGTGTCACCCCACCCAGCCTGGCTCACCAGAGATGCAGTTAAGAGTCAGTGCTGCCCTCCCCTGATTACACTCTCGGGAGCTGAAGGTTTTATCGTGGGCAATGCCCTGCTGGCTCATTCCGTCCCTCTGGCCTCTCCGAGAGCTCAGTGCTGGGAGCTCAGCTGTGCTATCTGCCCTCTTCATGTGAACTGCACGCCTTGCAGGCTGCCTATCTGAAAGGCACCGCCAAGCAGGACAGGGTCCCTGGCCTCAGCCCAAGGGAAAGTGCCGTTTGCTTCTACCTGGGGAACTGGTTCTTCCAGGGAAGGACAGATCCTGATTGGCCTCCTGCTGGCACTGTGAACCCCTGAACACCAGCAGCTGCTCCTGGGACAGGTGCAGCCCAGGAGCTGGCTCCAAACCCTCTCCTGTCCCTGGGAGTGGGATGAAGGGGTAGGATTGTCTTCCAGTAGCCAGTAGACCTTCAAGATGGGATAAAAAGGGTTATGCAGTGTGTTAGAAAAAGCTCCAATGTGAGCAGCCAATCTCACTGCAATTTCCTGGGGGTTTTCCTGGTGTTTGGGCTACTACACAACTGAGCAGGTCACTGGAGGGGTTGCAGGGAGAACAGCTTTACTAGGCAAAGAATCCAGAACAGAAGCACTTAGGGAAGCTCGATGGGAACATCTTCTACTGCCCTATGAAAACATGGTACCATCCCATATAATGCCCAAAGAGCAGTTGCCGTCACTGCATCAGCCACTGAATCCCCTGCTTGGAAAGGGGTCAACATGGAAGTGTTTGGCCTGCAGAGAGCATGGGGAGGGGCAGAAAGGCTGGAGAGCCCTGGGAGGACATATCTGTGTTTAAAGACCAAGCAGACGGCACACCCGGGTGCCTCACAGCACCAGTGGCTCAGCGCTCCGGCCTCTGCCGGTACTGTCAGCAGTCAGAACATGCTGTGGCCATGTGGAGAAAGGCGGGAGGTGTCTTAATGAGGCTCACTGAAGTAAATTATTAAATTAACAGCTAAGACAGCGCAGCTGCAGAGGCGGCCAGTGCTGGCACAGGAACTGCAGAGCCAAGTGGAGCAGGATGGCTCGTGCCTATCGGAGGGAGCGTGATGGGCACAACCACCTCAGGACCTGCTGGGAGCTCCACGGGGGAGCTGGATCTGGCAGGTGCAGAGAGGGAGAGATGTGTGTGCAGCGACACTGCCCTGGATTTTTCCCTCTCTGGTGGCCCCACCCCACCAGGCAGGTCAGAAAGTCAAAAGCAGCCACTAACATGGTGTTTGTCCTCTCATGTTGTACTGGGAAGGTCTCATGCCCCACCAGCATTAACCATCCCTGGCTGCTGTGCAGGCTCCAGCTGCGGTCCTGCTCCAGGCTCTGAGCCACTATCACATGCTCCTCCCTGCTTGGATAAACTGAGGAGATGTTTTGGTTTGGCACGAGCTTTGGTTTTGCATCTTTAGGAAAGGAATTACAAAATAATAAGATAAGGCTGTAGACTGGAAGCAAGCTTAAAAAAAACACGCAACCCGTTTTGAGAGTAGAGAGGTCTATCCTGCCTGGCAGACTTATGAGTGATCTTGGTTTAGGACATAAATTGCTGCCAAGGGTTTCTGGAGAGCTGGAAAGACCACCTTGGGGTGGTCCTGTACTGACCTTGCGCTGGCTCTGCTGAAACCCGGACAAGATTTCACTGCAGGAACAGAAGCTTAGTAGTAACTTGCTGGGGTGGAGAGGGGCAATATGTGCTTTCCTCCTTGTTCTTTTTCTGGGGATGGAGAGGACCTGAAAGGTGTCTCTCCCTGGAGAAGATAAGCTCCTTTCTGCCTCCTGTTGTTTTCACTCTGAAGTCCTGGCCCTGCTTGCTGTAAGATGAAAATGTCTTTAGGAACAAAAAGAGTTAGCTGGGAAGCATGAAAATCAAACAGACTGAAACACAGGCAAGAAATCCTGACTCTGACAGCTTCACTTTGCATTTATTTTGGTCATAATTTAACTTCAAAGTCTAACAGCCAGCCTGGCAGGAGGACAGACAGCCTTACAGGACAGCACTATTCCTCTCACCAGATGAGGGAAAGCTCTCGTATCAGCGCCAAATTGGGCAGCCAAAATATTACAAAATCCACCTGCAAATCCTGCACTTTTGGCCTGACATCCTTTTACCCAACATGGCTGGAGCTGGTGGGTCATTGCCGCTACTGCAACAACCCCCATCAACTAATGTCACCAGGGTTTCTTCAATCACTGAATATAATTGCTATTGCTCCATGTAATTGTAAAAATGAATGCATTAATGCAGGACATGGCCACTGCATCCCCAGATCTGCAACTAAACTTCTCATCCCACATTAATCTCCATGGACAGCTTTGGAAGCAGAGGATGTCTCAGGTCCCTGAGGTGGGTCTCTTTCCCCCTCATTGCTGCTTGGCTTTCAAGAACCTCAGGAGCTCTTTGGGAAGTACAGGAGCAGAAGAAGCAAGGGCAAAACTATAAAGCCATAAAAGACAGTATCTTGCAGTCTGGACACCTGCTCCACTGGGTCTCCGTGGGCAGTGGATTCAGGATCCTCCTGGAATCTTTACAGGAGTGTGTCCACGAGCATCCCATAGTCTTGCTTGCCCTCTGGAGCTGCGAAAGCAAATGTGCCATATTCTGTAGTTAATTAGGGATACTCTGGTTAATGCCTTTGCAGCTGCTGATCTCTCTGAGACTTTTCTATAGCAACAGCTTCAGCCTGGCTTTATAAAACCACTGATGGAGCAATTCCTTTCCATTGCTTCCATCTCCAGAACGAGGTGAGGTTCTCCAGCCCTCCTGAGGGTCACTAAAGAGCAGGGGAGTTCCCTGCAACCTTCCAGGCACTACAGCATTGTCTGACATCCCCAGCTCAGGTCTCTGCAGGGAGAGGAGCTGGGGGACAGTTCCCTTGCCCAAGGCCAATCTCACTCTCGGTGACACTGCTGTTCCCAGTCCCATCACCCCTCTGGCCACTCGTCCTCCCCTCCACAGCCCTCTCCCATCCCCAGTGACCTCCCTGGGGACAAAGCAGGAACATGAGCCCTTTTAGCTGCTGTGTTTGTATACACAGGCCCACTGCTGACACAGACCTCTTAATCCCCCTGCCTGTGTCCCACGGGCCGTGCTTGTACAGCGGTGGCCATGGCTGGGTGCTGGCACTGCACTTTACTGAAGCCCTTTTACCTCTGACTCGCTGATCAGCTGCTGACCGGCTGTTATCAGGAGGCTGTGGTGGGTGCAGTGGCAGTGCCGGCACCCTGGCCAAGGGGACTATCCCCAGCTCAACTTGGTGGCACCAGGCCATGCTTCTGGGAGATGAGGAGGACTGATGTATGTTGCTCTATGCTTTGGCATTGCTTTGCTTCCAATTTATCATCTCTCCCTCTTCATGGGCTTCAGCTCAGAGGTGGAGGTGGCTCAGCTCATGATTCAGCGGGCTGATGTTTCCTTTGCACCAGCAAAATGTTTGGGAAAGCAAACACAAAGCTGGAAAGGCTGAGTGGGAGTTACAGCCAGAGGGCCTGGCTCAAGGTAGAGCTCATGTGGAGAGGAGGGGATGCTCAGAGCATGGAGCCATGTCCCCTCATGCACCCTGAGTGCTGGGTGCATGGGAGAGCAGTGCTGACTGCTCTCTGCAGGATGGAGCTCTCTCCAAGTGACAACGTGGGGAGGGAAGCAGGAAAACCACCTCAGCACTGAAACCTCCTTGTAATCTGAGTAGGGATATGAGCAGAAACATGTGCAGTGGAAGAACCTCGTGACACCAGGAGCACAACAGACCCACGCAGCACATCCCACACTTAAAGGGAGATCATTTAGTCATGCCTGGGGGTCAAGCAGAGTCAGGCAGGGAGCTGCCCCTGCTTCAGCCCCTTTGTTTACATGCAGATGCAGCTCTTGGTCAGACAGAGAGGAGTTTCCCCTCTCAGGGTCCTTTGGCACCCACAATGTGATGGCTGGTGCTTGGAGCTGGCAAACAGACTGGGATGGGCAGCAGTCAAGTGTGTGCTGACCCTCTACTGTGGGTCACAGGGGGAGACCCAGAAGCCATGCAGGATAGAGGGCCAGGCAACTCGGCTCTACCATTCCAGACTGGCTCTTGATGGGGTTCTTTCCTGGTTTCTCCTCCTCTGGTATCCCCAGAACGCCCATCAGAGTCCAGGCTGCTTGTGCCTGGCACCACGGCTGATGTATCTGCAAAAGTGGGAAGGAAAGTGCTGTGGTAGGATGCCCAGTGCTCTCAAAAGCTGAAGGGCAGAAGTCTGAACTCTTGCACACAAAATAACAAGAAGCTTTTAAATTCTCACTGTTTCCCAGTTGTCCAGCTGTCAAAGGAGGAGAACAGCACCCGTTGGATCCATGCATGTTGGTGCAACACACAGATCCCAGCGTGCTGCCTGCCAGAGAAACACCCAGCAGTGATGTCGCTATGCTGTGGGTCATGGTAGGATTTGAATGGCAAAGCCTAGGGCTTTGCTTTGACTGCAGAGGGGTAAAACAATATTTAAATAACTGCCAGCCACTGAAAGGAGCAGGAGTCCCATGGGAAAAGAGAGAATTTGTGGCCATTCATGGCTGATGGTTTTATCATGAACATACAACCTGAAAAGGGAGCGAACAAAGCTGCTGGGAGCTGTCTCTGATTTAGTATTTCATAACTTTGGTGGTTGGCTCAAAGCCTTTTGGCTGTTAATTATCCTAAGGTGCTTAGAGGAAAATATCCCAGCAATTCCACCCATCAATCTTATTGATTCTTACCTTGAGTCTTTGGGAGCTTTCAGGGCACCTACACAAGCTGCCACTGCCTGAATTAATTGAGCTCTGCAGAGCAACCACTGGCTGGTGGCTCGCTGCACATCAGGCATGAGGCAGAAAGACATATGTCCCTGGCCAGTGCTGGTGCAAGGAGCTGATGGCAGAGAAACACAGACACCTGGGAATCACAGTACATTGCCAGTGTGCTTTGTTTCTCTGTGGGAATGGCACATCCCTGGGTGGGCTGAGTCGGGGACCTCCGGCACTGCTGTGGGCAGTTGGGACTAGGGAAGGATGCAGAATGTCTCATCTAAAGCACAGAGAGTTTAAGGCATCTTAAACAAGGATTCTAGAGCTCTTATACCTCATTTGTCTTTGTAGAAGTGTCTTAAATATTTCTGCTGAAATTCCTGTGGGCAGAGGGATGATCTGGAGGGTAAATATCCTTCTGAGAAAATATCAGACTCAGAAGTAAACTTATGTCATGTTGTCACGGTCTCCTGGTAACTGAAATGGTTTAGGGGACATATGAAACCTTGGGCAAATATATCTCCAGAATATACAAGGTGAGAAATTGTGGTCTAGAGGAACTATTGCTTTCTAAAGCCAATGTCATCAATAACTAGGAAATGGGGTTGTTTTTAGAATTTTTCTCAAGCAGTCAAGATTACTTACTGGTTTTGGGGGATTCCTACAAGACCTGTGGTTTTTGGAGGGAAAATTTGTGATGACAAAAGCAGTTATGTACCATTAGATAACCCCTTTCCAATCCATTTATTAAAAATACGCAAAAAAAGCATAGTAGACTTTGGACTTGTAATTACAGGATATTTGCTCTCATTTAAAACTGACTGCTTGACACCAGGAAAATCCATGCACTCTTGACACAAACCCATCTGCAGCACCACTTCCCAGCGTGCAGGAGATGGGTGGAAGCAGCGAGGGGGCCAGTGGCTCTGCAGAGCTGATGGGAGCTGGTTCCCAACCCAGGAGTGCCACGAGCAGCGTGATGCCTCTGGCAGGGCTGCAGCATCAAACCACTGAGCCCTAGCCCCTGGGCCGCGGCGTCCTGCTAAGTGAAAGCACTTTTTAATGGGGATGTAATGGAACTCGTTAGTGTCCGCTGTTTTATTGTGCAGGTTGAAAATTACCTATTAGTGTGAATGCGTTCACTCTTCATGCTGATCATTCATATGCTTTCCTAGGAGGGTCTGAGCGAATTCATATCAGCGCCAGGGAGGACCTTCCATCTCTCTGGATCACGGGGCTGCAGACAAGAAGAGCCTACAGGCCTGTCCATGAGCACTTGGTGTGTTCTCATTCCTTTGACCACTGGTGGAAGACGCAGAGAGTTTGCTGCCCCGGCTTCATGTTGCGCTTTTAGTGCGTGGCCCTTCTTGCCAGAGCAGGGGTGGGAGCTCTGTGATTGAAAACACAGAGCAAGGGGAGGTTAACATCTTGGTTAAAGGTTTGTTGAAGGTCCCTCCAGCAGAAACCTGCAGGAATGGGCACTTTCTTCTGGTTCTGAGCTAAAGCAGGTTGAAATGCCAGTACTTGGGGCAGTAGAACAGAAGATACTCGAGTACTTTGTGATGACTACAATGTGCTGCTAAGGGGTGTCCATGCTGGAGTTGGGAGGCACCTGCCACGAAAGAGTGACAGGGACTTGCAGGCAGCCTGCCCTTGGCCCCATTCACCACTGGGGATGCAAACTGGGACTGATACTTGGGCTCCCACAACTT
Source organism: Acropternis orthonyx (assembly GCA_035583155.1). Classification (NCBI taxonomy): domain Eukaryota; kingdom Metazoa; phylum Chordata; class Aves; order Passeriformes; family Rhinocryptidae; genus Acropternis; species Acropternis orthonyx. The sequence continues at coordinate 12,877,125 of JAWWEU010000029.1, forward strand.
TGTGCGAGAGAATCTGATCCAGACTGAAAATGCTGGGTCAGATTTTCCTGATGAGGAACTTTAGGACAAGTTGAGTGTTTTTCAATGGGAAACTGTCAGGTTTTCTGAAACTGAAAATTCCCATTTCAATCTTAGGATTGTAACTAGTGGCACAAAGTCCTGGAAATGGTTCTGCACCAGCGTGCAACTCTCCTCTCAAAGAGAAGACATTTCTCTTCTAGAAATGAGTTCTGGGTGTCCTTTGAAGAGCTTTTCCCCTGTGGGTGCCAGAGGTAGTTTAATGCAATTTGAGGCAGTTTCCTGCAGTCTGATGGTCACACTGCATTTTGCAACTGCTTTGGGAGTAGGACTATGACACCACTCAGGGGCAGCCAGGTTTTCTGGGGGGTGGCACTGCAGGGCTGCTGCAGGAAAATCGGCCCAACCTTGCATGCATCCCTGTCCCTGGCAATGTTTCTGGCTGGCAGGGTTCACAGAGCAGTAACAACTGCAGAAATAAGTCAAAGCATATGACTCAGGATAGGAAGCTTGGATTTTTCCTTGGTAAAATCCTCTTTCTCTTTTGCAAAATGTTAAAGGTGCCTGAGCCTTAATATTCTGCCATCCATGTGTAAAGCTTGGGCATCTCACCAGGGAACAGCGTGACCGGCACTGGCTGACAGCAAACAAGCTGGTCTGGAGGTGCTGGGGAGAGAAGATTCCCTTGGGAAGCACACTCCTACTCTGAGCTGACTGTGAGGTCAGTAACAGTCCCTGGATGCAGGGAAAAAAGCTGTGATCAAGAGTGTGCTGCAGCTGCTGATTTGCACTGGGGACCAGACTAGAGTAAAGTAAAACTGTAGGAAACACAACGGTGACGTCCTGTCCCCAGCACCGGACAAAATTAGGCAAGTGGAACTTGAGGAAGGGGTTGAACAGTATGGTGAAGCTAAGGGGTGTATCAGTGACATCAGCTGCTTTGTGCTCCCCACCACACACACCCCTCACTCCAGGCTGAACTAAAGCTGTTCCCAAAGGGAAAGTCAGGATCTAAGGTAGCCCGGTCAGATGAATATAAAGCAAGACCCAGAGATGCTCAAAGACATTCACGGCCACCATCAAAGCATCTTTAAACCTCCAGGCCAGCACCACAGCAGCTGGGCATCTGTGATAAATATGCAAGCCACGCTTCAGTCAGGGAGAAATAAATAAGCTGTTGTACACAGAGCAAGGGAGGTGGGGAGCTCCTGCCCAAATCACTACTCAGCAGAGGAGTCTCCCTGGAGACTGGTTCCTTGGAGCCTGCGCAGGGCCAGCACAGGGCTGGGAGGCAGCACCCAGAGCTGCTTGATGTGGTCTGGGCAGGCACAGGGTCACATCTGGGGTGAACGATGAGGTGGAGAAGCAGGCTTGGGGGTTGCAGTCAGATGCTTTCCTTGAATTCAGGAAAAGCAGAGGTGGATTACTTCCCAGTGAATTGTGCTGCAGAAATGTGGAGACTCCTTGGCTGCCTCTCAGCAAGTCCCTGGAGCCAAGGGGCAGAATATCCAAGTGCCCTGGATGCTGGGCAGAGCAGGGGAAGATGGGTCCAGCAGAGGTGAGGACACCAGGGGAGGAGCAGGGCACAGGGAGCTTGCTGGGCCAGTGTGTTTACACCAGCTAGCTGCAGGTGGTGCACACTCAGCTTTCCTTCACGTGAAGGATGGGTGTCTGAGAGCTGGCCTGCCAAGGTAATGTTCACTGTGGCTAATGCAGAAAGGTTGCATGGACACTTCCCTCTTTCCCCCTCATACATTTATTTTCTAACATGGAAAAAACCCTGCCAGGGTTTGGCCTGGCTGGGCACCATGCGGGCACTGAGGGTGAGACTTGCCCAGCTCCCTCCTGCCTGGCAGCTCTGGAGCCAGCTTTGGCTCTCAGCCACCCGCGGGCTCCTTCCCGCTCACGTGGCAGGCAGAGCAGCGTCCCAAAAGGACGAAGCAGCAGGAACGCTGTGCCCTGGATGGAGGACAGGACAGGAACACCACTGGGCTGAAGGTCCCTTGGCTGCAGCCACATTCCTCACCCAGTGATAGGCTGCACCCTCACCCAGGGACCTGCTCCTAGAGAGGGTGAAGGTGGGAGCCTGCCTGGGAGTTGTGCACCTCCCAAGTCGTGCTTGTGAGGAGCATGGGGCCCCCTGGCACAGCAGGAGCTGGGCTATCCAGGGCACAGGACATTGCTCTTTGCTTATTACATGGTTTATTGCAGCTCAGGTACTGGAGCATCCCCACTGGGTATCACACCAGGTCAGCGTCCAGCTGTACGGAAGTTATATTTAAATTTCCTTTTGGAATTTTGCTGGCCAAATTCTTGAATGTATTTGGGATGTGGCACATGCTGGTGATCCCTGAGGCTGTGGCACATGAGGGTGTTCTCTGAGTCAAGGGTTTGGATACCGAGGGATGCAGAGAGCCAAGATGGTTTTAGTGGAGCATCCCTAAGAGCCTGGCACCCCCTCTACGGATCCACCAGACCCCTGAGACTGTTGCCCTTCCAAACATTGTATTGCGTTCTTGTTTGTTTCTCACTCTTTTCTTTCCTTCTAACAGTGAAATCAGCTTTTAATCCCGCTCCACACAGCAGCAGCTACATCTTCAGTGCCTTGTCACTCTGGCAGGTCTCCTGCAGGGATTGCACGGATGTGTCCCTGGAGCTGCAGGACATGCCAAGCCTTCCAGATGAACCTTTCTGGGCAGAAGTGGAGTGGTGCGCTCGCTGTGACAGGGAGGAGGCCGGGAGAGATTGTTCCGAATGAAAAAGGCGCTGAGTAAAGGCCGCTGTGGAATTAGGCAGGTTGTGCTAAATGTTATCAGCAGTGCAAGTTGCCTTTTAAATGTGTCTAATTCTTGGCCACTTACACACGGGGGCTGCACTCGCTGTCTTGCCACGATGCGAGAACTAAGGGACAAACACCAGGGACATTAGTGACAATGACGAGAGGGTGAGATTAGCCAGAGAGCAAGCAAATATTTTGATCTCCTCGAAGGAAGGTTTTCCCAGGCTCAGGACACGGGAGGCGGTTTATACCTTGTTAATGTATATAAATACCCAAAGCGGGGTGCCAAGGAGACGGAGCTAGACGCGGTGCCAACCACCGGGACACCGGAGCGACGGGCAGAAGCCGATGCGCTCGGACACGAGCAAGACAACTTCTTCCCTTGTGCAAGCCACCGAGCACTGGAACAGACCGCCCAGGAGAGGCTGCGGACTCTCCCTCTCTCTGGAGATGCTACAGACGCGTCTGGACACCACCCTGTGCCATGTGCTTGGGGGTGACACACCGCGGCTGATGCCGACGCTGAGAAACCACTCAGGGGGTGATGCCGATGCTGTCGAGGCCGGCTCGGGGGCCTCCGGGGGCTCCCCCGGTGCGAACGCACCGGGG
>JAWWEU010000029.1:12881527-12921676 GCA_035583155.1 Acropternis orthonyx
CGGCGGGGGCCGGGCGGGGAGCGGCGGGAGCGGCGGCCACGAGGCGGGCAGGGCAGCGCGGCCCGGCCATGCGGGGCACCGGCGGCCCGGCGGGCGGGCCCGGCGGCGGACACGCGGCCCCCCCTTCCCTCCTCCTCCTCCTCCTCCTTCTCCGCTTTCCTCCTTCCTCCTCCGACTCTCCCGGCATTCCGCCGCCGCAGCAGCGCCCGCAACGTGGTGGGGCCGGCGGCGAGCGGGTGCCCCGGGCCGCGGCCTGCGCTGCCCACGTGTGCGCGGCCGCGGCTCCCCCGCGCAGGCCGCGCCGCCTTTCTCTGCCGACTCATGGCGGCCGCGGGCCCGGCCCGGCGCGGCTCCCGTGGCGGGGCCCCCACGGAAAGGCAGGCGGGGGGCTGGGGTGGCCGAACCGCGTTTGTAACCCCCTGGGGTCCCCAGCGAAGGGCGAAGCTGCGGAGCACCGTTTACCCGCGTGTCGGGATGGGCGCTCCTCTCCCCTTCTGCTCTCCCCGCGTACCTGCTCGGAGTGGATCGGGACTAGGAGGAAAACAGAAGTTTTCACTAAGCGTCTTGTTTGAGAAACACTTATTTTATTCCCCCCCCCCAATCTACCTCTGTTAACAAACTGTAAAATCGCACTGCCAGATGTGGCATCAGATTCCCGGTTACTGTACGTGCCAGTGTTTTGTAAGAACTGTTACTGCCTGGCGTGATGATTCATCAAGAGTTATTGATCGCTGGGAGATGGACAGCTCTGCAATTTCCATCTGGGAAGCTGTCATCTTAAGGGGAAGTATAGAGGACAAGTTAATCGTGCCAGGTAGAGAAGTCTGTGTTCGGATTGTTGGGTGGTTTGTCATTGTACTCGCCGACATAAGCAAAGCTTAAGGAAATCCAGGACAGCGTCGCTGTCTGCATTAGCCTGGTGCGTTATGACACAAAACTGGTCACATCGCTCCTTTGTGTGAAGGTTGCACTCCATTGTGGTGCTTTTCAAGGTGACAGTCCATAGAAATAAACGAAGGAAAATGCGAAATTGCAAGATTGATTGCTCCTGTTTGAGGCTCATGTCTAAGGGGTGTCCGAGTTCCTTACCAGGCCTGTCAGTCACAAAAGCATATGATTAGTTAGAGAGAGCAGAGATGAGGCTGCCCAACACAACCCGGGGGGGATCCTTACAACTCCTGAGATGATTTTTTTGGGGGGGAAGAGAGTGCGAGTGTGTCCAGAGCATGTGTACCCAATTGTAGAGTAAGGAAGTAATGCTGCAACATCAGAATTATCCTTGGGCCCAGTACAGTTGTCCCTGTATTCCCGAGGGTGTCTAAATAATGGAATTGGTTAGTGGTGTGTTCTGGGACACTTGGCAGCAGTGACTGGTTCCAACAGTGCCCCCAACGCTGCCGCCTGGCTCTCCTCTCTTGGGGCATTGTTTCTTTTGCTGCCTATTCGTTAGCAGAAGAGAAAACGTGTAAAATAAACACGGCTGGTGAGCTCCCACGAGAGGCAGGCTGGCAGCTGACCTTGCCTGGCAGCCCTGCACCCAAGGACCTCCTTGTAGAGTTTACAGGCTCCTGTCGTGTTTTTGCTGCTTTGGGTGAAGGATTTCTTTTGGCAAATACTTAGCGAAAAAGATCTGGAGCGTGTATTTGTGTTAAAGAATCTGCTGGTGAGGTGAGTTGTTGTGTCATAGTGACCTCCAGGAGGATCACCCGAGGAAAGCTACTCTTTTCTACACTTAGAGTGGATTGAGAGCAGCTGAACTCTGGCAAGTCACTGCTGGATGTCTTTGGTTTCTCAGCAGAGCTTGGAAAGCCTTGGCTCATAATCCAGCAGTGTTCTCAGGGCAGCGCTTGTGTGCTGGAGATATTAAATGTTTTCAGCCCTGGTCATACCAAAGGTAGTGAGGAGGCCAAGAAGTGTAGAGCTGAAGACAGCTCTGTAAAGATAAAGGGATCCCTCTGCGACTTGTTTTACAGGCTTTGAAAGGCCTAATTTTTTTTGTAATCGTTATATTAATTATAGACCCGTAGAGCAGATTTAATAGACAAGAAGTACTGCTTAGGTGTTCACCCATTCTGTAATGGTCTGTGTTGGAATGGGTGCTTGTAAAAGTAAAGGCATGGAAACAGAGCCACCTCCAAGGTGTTAGTGAATTTCTGCTCTCTGTTGGAATATGGATAAGGAAAAGCTTAACAGATCCACCTGTGGTTGTTTCAAACTGTTTGACTTGCCACAGCTGGGCAGGTTGAGTGCATTGAGGGGTTGATTTAGAGTGTGAAATGTAGGGACTTTTTGATGGATCAGGATTTACCTTCAGAAACTTGTTGTCTTGCCTACCTGCTGCAGCATTTTTGTGCTCGAGGTTGGCAGTGAAGTCAGTAATATAATAGGGTGTTTGAGTAAATGTTTTTGCCTTTTCAAGAAGGAGGACTCTGAAGCAAAGCCTCTCCTTGCTTCTTAACCTCCCAAAAGCACAGCAGTGTGGCAGTAAGTGGAATAACCATTAGGGTGAGTTAGCAGTGATAACTGCTGGTGCTGTAAGGGGAGGCTGAGGCTCAGCTAGAGTGGCACACCAGAAAATCTTCCTGGTGTCTTGGCAAGATATGTGTTACATTTCTATTTGTGTGTCTTCCCGAGCGGGAGCACAAAGAGCAGAGCAGGGATCCTTTGAGTCCTGAGATACACACGGTCCTGTCCTATGTGACAAGGCTTGACGCTGCTTGTGAGGAACGCTGCAGAGCTGTAATGATGCCTCATTTTTACTCTCTAATGATCTAGTAACAAAGTCTGTGTGACTGTCCCCTTCTTATTACACGTTCTCTTCTTATCATGTAAATAAATGCAGCCAAACAGCCTGACTGGCAAAGGCATGATGGTAGTGTATGTGTGTGCACAGCAGCAAAGGAGAAGTTTCTTGGCAAAACCAGCTTTGCACTACTGGCTATAAACTAAATCCAAAGTATTTTCTCCAGTTCTTCTATAGAGGAGAAGTGTGGCTTGCAGTTAAGGCAGCTCGACCTTCTGGAACATGTTGTACTCCTCCGCTGTGCCCTGCACCAGGGCTGGTGCTGATGCAAGCTTTGGTACGGACAGGTGTTAACAGCACCCCGTTTTGAAAACCTGCTGGATTTATTTCAAGAAATGTTGCATCAAGACACTTGGCCCTTCTTTATTTTTAAAGCCATTTACATCTTGGAAGTAAGAACCACTCAGGTTTTAATGACCGGGCACTGCAATCACTGAGGTTTGCCTGCACTTTTATGCTCTTCTTCTTTCTCCTTGCAGGCACTCCACCAGGGAAAGTGGTCTATCTCCTAGTGGAAATGCAGGAGGTCCTTCAATTTCTTGAGCAGAGTTTCTTCCCTGCTGTTTGGCAAAGGCTCTGGCTGGATGAGCAGTACTTTCCAGAAGGCACACCTTGGTAGCTAGCAACAAGCACCAGTAGTTGCCTGACTATTGTTCAGAGAGAGTGCATGTTGCTTTATGCCAGAGCAGTTGGCTACCGGTCCTGAGAAGGCAGGGGAAGATTCATTAGCTTCTCACTCCTTGCTGACTAACTCCCCATAGGGCTTTCCTTGAAACCAGCCGCCAGTACAGGAGATAAGATGTATGGGAAGCTTACTTTACCTTTGGCGTTTCTTTGGCGTTCAGAGCAGACTCACACATCTGCCTGCTCGGGTACCCCGCTCAGTGGTGCTGCACACACCTATTTCCAAAGTGTTGGGCAATTCTTGCTCTGTCGTGGCACGTAATTGTGGAGCTCTCCTGGCTGTTTGTTGCAACAGAGCAGCTATCGCAGCAGGAGGCCTCCCCCCACACTGCCCCAAGTTTCCTCTCCGAAATACTGTTTTGTTCCGATCCTACAACTCATGTTTGAGTAACTCTTCCCTTTTTGTTGGGGAGGATGAGGGTAAATGGAACTCCCTGCTCCAAAAAAACGTGAAGCTTAGTGTTTTCCCTCCTCTGCATACCTTTGCCCTTCAGCTTTTTGCTGGACCTTTGCCCTGTTCTGCACTGTTTGTTTCGGGAAGGGAAGGCTGGGGAATGCAGCGCAGCTCCTGAGAGCTGACTCACTGGCCCTGGTTGCTGGGCTTCAGCGCCTGCTTCTGCTGCGACCTCTGGATCCAGATTGCCAAGGCATCGCTGCAGGATTCTCTCCAACCACCTCCTTACCCTCACAACTCTTCTTTTAAACTTTTTATTGCCTGTGGTGCCATGGAGGTTTCCACGATTGCATCAGGGGTCACTGAATTGGGCAGCAGAAGGACTCGGTTCAGATGCGAAGACAAATCCAGTCCAAACGGCAGGGCTGGGAATGGGGGCACTGGGCCTGCAGTGCTCTGCTCTCCCTTCCAAATTATGACACCTGATCCTTTCACTGTGCTCGAATAGTGTGAAATTAACCTCAGAGGAATGCCAAATGCCAACTCGGATAGGGTTAGGTTGCTCTTTACATACTTGAGACTACTTTGTAATGAATCTCTGACACCACCTCAGTGGTTGTGCTTGTTTGACAAAATGAGGAATGAGCATTTTATTAGAAAGCCATGCTGTTCAGACCAGGTTGAATGTTTTAACCCTTAGAGTTATTACAGCTGCTCTTACTCTGAAGTCTGTTTGGGACTGGCGAGCTCTATTCATTCCCAACTGCGATACATGTTTGCATTATGGTCTTTAGTATGTTATTTAGCCCCTGGTCATCTTGGCATTGAAACCTTTGCCGACTTCCTACCAAGGGCTTGAGCCTTCCTGCTGCGAGCTCTGTCAAATCCCTGGCTTGCTCTTTGCACAGGGAGCTTGAGGAAAGAGGTGATGCAACCTTGGTGATACCTGCTGGGCTCTCTCATGGTGGTATTGCTGGCTAGGTGGAGCTTTGCATGGGCAAGAGGTTGTCTCCTGGGGTTGGGTAAAGTTCTGGGTACTCTGGATCTGTGGTCTCCGGCATGGCCAGCTCTGCATTTTTTCCTTTCTTCACTTGAGACTGAGTTTCAGTTTCAAAGTCATTCTGCAGGTGCAGATCCTTGTTAGTGAGCTCTGAGTGGAGTTGGAAGACTTATCTCTTTGCATTGAAATAACTGGCTAATCTGAATATCTTGTAACAAATGATGAGTGGCACAATTTGAGCAGGTCAGAGGAGAGGGAGAAGAAAGGCTTTTAAAAAATTAATGCCGTGCTGAGAGAACTTACAGCTACTTGTGTATTTAGGCAATGCTAGTAGGTGACCAGAACAAATGAGAACCGAATCTGGCCTTGAATAAATCAACTACCAGACTTCTTTGCAGGAAGAGTCTGGGTCAGGGTCGGTCTGGATTGCTTGGCTGAAAGGAGAGCTGGGTGTGCACACGAAGGTCCTGCAGCTGCAGAGTGAAAACTGGCACGAGCATTTGGTGGAAGTGGGTTTGCTGATAGCAATTCTATTGCTGTGCAAGATAAACTTTTGTTTTTAGGAAAGGTTGTGGAAATGGTGGTCAAGTGTCAACATGTTCCTAAAGGGAGGCTTGTTCTGTAATTGGGGGTTCCCAGAAGATCTTAACTGAACTTTCCGCTATCAGAGCGCACATTTGTGCTGCAGTTCGGGGTCTTGCGTGGAAGGCCTGAGTGGATTGCCTTTCCCAAGCAAGTCAGTGTGTGGTTTGTGGTGGTCTCAGCATTGCACCAGGCTGACAGTGCTGGTGGAGCTGCTGGAGCCATCCTCAGCAAGTCATCTGGCCCAGCTTTGGTGTGACACTCGCTCTGGATTTTGTCAGAATCAAGAGCTCTTCCTGCAGAGTTAAAGCTACGTGTGCTGGGGAATGTTCTGCTGAGACATGCAAGGAGAGGGAGGAAGGGCTCTGAACCTGCTTTATCAGTGGTTTACCTTCACTGTCCTTCTAGAGCAAAGCTGACTTAGGGAGCAGCAGCTTCCCTTGGCACTTCCACATGTTTCAGCTTTGTATGGGAGTGTGCAAGCAGGCTTCAGTACTCTGCAGTGGCTGTGATTTTATTTTTATTTGAGTCATGCTGTTCCTTTACACGGTCACAAGTTGGTAAGGTTTGGTAGAGTTCTTTGGTGCGGATAGCTGGGGACTGGCAGTGTGTTGCAGGTGATTGTGGTTGCCCTGGCTGGATTGGGTGCTCTGGCACCACAGGCCAGATGGAAGCCTCCATTTGCTTTAGAAATGGTCAGCGAAGGTGGTTTTGTTGGTGTGACTGAGGTCCCGGTGCTGCTCAGTCTGGCTCTGGTGGCAGTCAGGGGTGACGCTAACGCCCTCTGTTTGCTTGATCTAGAAAATGGCACTCTGGTTCCCTGCAGGGTGGGTGTGACACTCGCCATGTGCTGACGGGCACAGCTTGCCCCAACCTGTGCTCCTGGGGAAGCACTTTTGCTTCTTGCCGGATGCCCCTTGGAGTGGCTGGAAACAGGTCTACAACCTGCTGCTGGAGCAGCAGAGCTGGCCTGTGACCTGGCCAGGCGCCTCTCTCCGCTCCCAGCTCGCTCCCCAAAGCAGCCTTGGCCTCTGATGGGGCCGAGGAGAGGCATCCCTGCCCCACCAGGAATGCATTGGAGGAGAAGCATCTCCGGTGCTCCACAGTGTCACTCGTTTGATCTCTGGCAGGCTCTGCAGAGATCCCTTGGTGACTGGGAGGCAATAGGGAGAAACAGGGGCTTGGATGGGGCCCGTGAACCTCACGTGTCCTTGACACACGAGCCAGAGTTAAACTGTGATTGGAAAGCTGGACGGGGGGCGGAAATGTGAAGCGTGTCCTTCCTGCTGGCCGCCCGCCGGAGCGGCTGTGCGAGCCGGGGGGACTGGCAGCGGGGAGATGGGTCCGGCTCGGCTCTTCCCGGCCCAGGTATGGGGGTGCAGCCCAGGGGCTCGGGGTGGGGGGCGGTGGGAGGAAGCAGAGTCTGTCCTGAGCACAGTGCTGAGCACGTTTTTCCAGCTGAGCGGTGGCGTGTGCCGCGCTCCTGCAGAGTGACTCTGCAGTCTGCAGGGCATGGCTGCGCCGGAGGGAGCCGGAGAGGGGGGCTGCTTATCGCTTCTGCTTTCCTGGGAGTCATTTGACTTCTTGGACTCGCCTGTTGGGTGAATGTGCGGACAGAACAGGGGGTTTTCAGGGCTAGGTAAGGTAGCTTTTCAGAAGTTCTGAAACACTTGAGAGAAGAGGTGAGTTTTTTCCTGGCTAAAATATGTGGGGAAACAAGTATGAAATTTGAAAAACCACAAAAATGAGGAAAAGGTAGAGTTTTGTGGATGGGAAAGTAAGAGAAAAGGTGTGTGTGGTGTTTTACCTGCCTGGTAACTCAGAGGTGGGTATGTTGCTAAATAGTGAACATTGTCTTTAAGCAAATTATTTGTGATATGGATTCGGCCTTCACACTAAGTCACACTGCCCTCTTTTTTTTTTTTTTTCATGACTGTGATTTTTGAAAGCTTCTGCTCAGTGGGGTAAAAGAGCGATTAATTTACTGTGTCTGAGTTACTGAACTATCTGGTTTGCACACTTATAGATGACAAAGCTAGTGATGGAATAAAATAGTAAGTACTTACGGTTTATAAGCAACACTCAAATGTTTGATAAGCCAACATTCACCTCAAATGACAGGAAATTAATTTCTTCAGATTCTCTGAGGTCAGGTGTTTTTTTTTTCTTTTTCAATTAAATGTTGCAAAAGAAGCACTGAGTTTTTTTATGCCTGCAAGACCCTTGGGATTCTCACTGCAAGGATTTTTGTACCTCTGCTGTAAATGTAAGGCTTACACTTCCGAATAGTCCCAAAGTCTGTGTCAGCTCTCCTGGCCTTGCAAAATGAGCCTACTCAAAATGAAGTCTTGGCCACAGTAAGAAATAGCAACGCTTTTGGCCTCCTGCAGCACAAAAAGAGAGACCTAAAGGAGTGGTTGTATCTGTGTTCCCTCCAGGGCTCTTGTTGGTAGGTCAACTACAAGGCTGTGCAAGGGGGCAAGTAAAGGGTAAAACAGAACCAAGAATGAAGTGTAAAGTGTGACACCAGTGTGCAGGGGTGCTGAGAAATTATGTGACTCTAGCAGCAGATACATTTTTCTCCACATTTCAGTATCCCAAAAATATTGTTGGGAGGTTTTACTCTGACTGAAACAGAAGCTGTGGCATATTTGTGTAGAAGGTTCCACCCAACAGAAAAGAATAGCGAATCATGGAGGTGTCTCCACCATGTGCTCAGATGACAAAGCATGAGACTTTGCTGTCTGTAATCATATTGAATTTCATTTCCCAACTGACTGTGACCTCATGCATCTTTTGAGTGCTCAGAAATCCTGTGCCACTGTGGAGGGTCTTGCACTGAGCTGAACAAAAGGGGACTTCTCTTCTGTCTTCCCAGTCTCATGTGAACTCAAGCTCCCTGTTTGCTTTTTTGTTTTTAATTGGAGAATGATAGGTCTGACATTTGCACACTGTGCAGGGAGGGATTTTCTGTAAGTGACCCATGGTTCTAAATTTTTAAAATTAAACTTGTAAGAACAACTGTGAAGATGATTTGAAGAAGACGTGGCAGATTACAGCAAGATAACCCTCTTGCTGGAGTTGAAATCTGAGTTGATCTAACTGCTAGCAGAGAAGTGGAACCAAGCGCGGTTGGAGTTTGGAGGGTGGTTGGAATGGATGTGTGTTTGATTAAAACCAAGCAGATAGCCTGGACCAGAGGGAGGGAACGTCTCAGACTGTGAATCCGATGATTTGTAATTCAGTTGAGAGATTTAATTATGTTGCCTTCACTGTGCTGCCTTGTGCATCCTACGGCCCCCCCCTGCTTGGCCCTCTGCCTGCAGTCCTAAGGTGGAGGGAGCCTTGCAATTTTCAGTTCCTGGGGTTTTCACAGGGACTTATGGCATCTTTGTCTGGTATTGTGGGGCTTACCCATGATACTGGTCATTTTGAGGAAATGGGGTGGGATCCTCTTTCATAGAGAAGACTGGATTTCTGTCTGCTGTAATGGATTCCCCTCTGTAGGGAGGCGGATCTGCCCTGCCTGCTGCTTATTGAGCTGTCCTTGGTCAAAGCTTGGCTGTGAAGTATGAGCCTGCCCTTGATGTGCACAAAGTGTGTTACAGTGCAGAGCGTGACAACCCTGTCAGAGGGAAACACCATCCTATTTGGTTTTCCATAGTATGGGATCCAGTTGGCTTCTGGGCTCCACCAAAATGGTTCCTGTGTTTCAACCAGAGTCTGAGACATGTTAATTTTGCTTGATTGTGCCTGAAATGTTGCTGCTTGTTCAATATCCAGCGTCTTGAAGAACAGTTTGAGGAGGCTGACTTTGGTCATTTGGCCCAGACTCATGTAGGGTTGGTCTCCTGGAATGCTGGAGGCTAGTGTGTCACTTCAGGCTTACTGGTGATTAAAGGATGTGAGGAAGAGAGCTGGGTCACCACCTGCTCCATGGGAACAGTGGTCAAGCACCTTTAAGGTGCCTTGTACTTTCTCTGCAGCTCCTTGTTTGGGTTCATGGTTAGGAATGTTGGGACTCTTGCTTGGAGAAGCAGCATTTTGCTACTTTTCTCTTTTGGAGATGAAGGGAAGGGGTTAATGGGAGAGAACACCCAGTGTTTGTTCACTCCAGTGCAAGCACTGATAAGTGGATGGGAGAAACAACAGCCGTGACCTTCCAGTTATTCCTTGTGTGCCTGTGCATATGCGAGTGTTGGATTCGCGGGACTGTCTGCTTGGAGAGCTCTCTTTTTTCTGGTCAGGCTGACCAGATGCATTCCTCAGAACCCCACTGGCATCTCCGCTGCTCAGAGAAGAGACTTGGACCCGCTTCCACCGGGATCTCTGAAAGGTGCTTTCGCTAGGCCCAGTGGTGACGGTGTGTTCAGCCATTGTCACAGCCCTGCTTTGTCACCGCTGCTCCCCTTTGGTCTGGAGGAGACTGAACATCAGCACTGAGGTACTAATTTAATGCTGGTGTGAAGCAAAAGTTGCAGAGCTTATCTGAGATAATGCTCTGACTTGGCAGTAGGTAATTTTTTTTCCAGAGGTGTTCCTCTTACAGCTTGGTGATGCTGGAAGTCTTTGTTCGTTTTCAAGTATATGAAGGTAGCAGGGGCACCACAGCTGAGCTTTGCCAAACCCACAGCTGTTTATACACTGAAAACCTATTTCAGGCATTTGTTTCAGTGTGGTTTGTGGGGAATTGATGTCAGAGTTCACACTGGCTGCATCTCTTGAGCCAGTGCAGGTGGCGGGGGTGTCTGAGAAGGAAGCAAACCTCTCCTCTGGGTGGAGAGCAGAAAATCACTTGCTGGGATCTGGTGGTCTGGATGCCCTTGCAGAGGAACTGATGTGGGAGCTGATAAACCCTTTGGTAGATTTTTCTTTTGGTTGCACAGACCTTGGGTGGTGTCTTAGGACTTAAGGGATTGATCCATCTGTCTCAAGCTTCATTTTCTCTTTAAGAGGGTAAAGATACTTATTACAGTAAGTTGGGAGGCATGGGAGGTGTTTGCGTGGACCTGGCAGCTGGAGAGGGTTGGGAAGATCTGGGTGGCTGAGAGCTGGACCCAACCTGAGCCTGCTCAGCAAGTAACGAAGGAGGAGTACAGGAAGCAAACGAGATCTCAGGAGGAATTTAATTGGCCATGCTAATCTTTGGGTTTGGGGTTTCTGGCTTTGCTACTTTTTCCTAGCAGACCTCTCCCCCTTCTCTGCTGAGTGTTGCTTTGAAGAGACGTGTAACTGTCTCGGGGAACCTGTGCAGGCACTGCCTGGGCCTTTGATGGGGGCGGCTGGGTCACAGAGATTTGAGCTGAAATGTTGCATGGGGCCAGAGAAGAGATTCAAGCACCACTGGTCTCTGTGCCGCACAGGCTGGACTGTGTAACTTGGACTTTCTCCCTCCCTGGATCATCCCTGCCGGACAGCAGGTCAGGTCAAGAGGAGAGATACCAATCGATCCTGCCATTCGCTTGCACTTCCCTTCCTAGTCCATCTCCTGGGCAGCCGGAGCAGCCCTGCAGCTTTCGAGCCATTGGGATCGAGTTCTGGTCACGTCTCTGCTGCTGAGTCCCCGTGTGACCTTGGAGAGGTCTTTTTTTTTTTTTTGCTGATGTCCAAGTCTTTTGTCTCTAAAAAGGTGGAGGATGATTTGGTTACAACTTCACGGGTCGGAAGCCAGAACAAATCAGCTGGTGTCTTCCTGTGGCAGCGTGGATGAGCCCCGTGTCCCACTGGGAGTGGCTGAGGAGCTGGCTGTCATCTCTGCTGCTACCTGTGCATGCAGAGGTGCAGTTCTCCCTCTGCCCACCAATGCAGAGGTACCAGTCAGTGTGCTTTGGTGACTAGCAGGTGACATAAAGCACTCTGAGGTCGCTTTTCCCCCCAGCTTGGAGAGCAGAAGGGTAATTGGAGCTGGTTCCCGCTGGCACTGCGCCTGCGGCCGCGTGGCCCCTCAGCAGTTATGGCTGCAGGTTGCTGTAATAACGAGTCAGCGTTTCTCTTGCGTCAGGGATAATGAGCTGCTCTTCTGCTGCTGCCTCCCGGGCCCTGCCAGGAGGAAGCAGTGTCCGTGGTGGAAAAGGGGAGCTGGAGACAGGCAGTTGGGTGGTGGAAGTCCCTTCCCAGATGTAGCTCCTGTGAGGGTGTTTGGATTCAGCACTGCAAGTGTGGCTGGCGGAGGAGCCCCTTTGGCAGTGTGCTTCCAACAGGGAGTGGGGGAGCAGCGGAGGGGAAATGGGGGCTCACAAATGGGGTAACCTTCCTGGGCCTGTCCCAGATACGTGAATAGCAGCAGGAGCCAGGTAGACCCTGGGGAAGGGGGTATGTGTGTGGATGCATCAGCTTTTCTCTTTAAATGCCCCACTTTAGCATACGGTCTCTTCCTGCGTGTAAAAATACCACCAGGCAAAAATTGAGATTCTGTATCCACCCCCCAGCACCACCTAAAATAAGGACAACTGTCCTCAATTTGGCTACATCTCCTGAGCTTTTTGTGCAGCAGCTCTGGGTATTGGTGCTCAGAGCAAGCACCTCTGTACCACATCTGCACCCTCACTTGGTGGTCCTGAAAGGGATGCTCTGTGCCCATCCTGACGTTCTTCCATGCACACCCTTGACCTCTTCCTACTCACTGTTTCCTCCATCTCCCTTTACTGAAAACAGGGAGAGTTGTAGAATGTGTTTTCTGTTGAGATGTTGGCTGTATGGATATAGTACAGAGCTGAGGAAGATGGTCAAGGGCTTGGGAAATACCTGGCTTGCTAGGGACTGGTGCCACAGTGAAGAAATCACTGTGGTGATTATAATCCCGTTAGGCACCAAGTCCTTCTAATTTTGGGCACATGCTGAGAACCAAAGTGTCTGCATGCAAGAAGGGGAAGAGACCATAGGGCCCAAATTTCACAGGCCTCCTTATTTGCATTACGATACTGTTACTTCTTGCTCCTTCCCAGTGGGCTGCCTGGAGGCTGTTTGGTGTTGGCCCAGCAGCGCAGACTGAGCGTGGCTGGGAGGTGTGATGCAGGCAGGGGCAGAGCTGTGTGTCTGCCATGTAGGGACTGCCTGCTGCTGGGCAGGTGGCTCACTGAGTGGTGGAGAATTGCTGTGGAGCATCATCCTGCAGTCTGGCCTCTGTCGGGATAGATGGCATCAGGGTGCCTTGGGAGGTCACAGTGGGAAAGTGGTGTGTGTGGTGGCAGGAACTGGGGGAGCTGGTTTGCTAGCTTCATCTTTCTATGATGGGACTTTGCCTGAGCAAAATACAAGCCTGGTCTCTATGCCTGGGTTTTTGTGTTGATTTTTAACCTTGGGAGAGCTGGGAAGGGAGCTGACCTGGACAGGCAGCCTCAGTCCTGCGGTGTACTAGATGGGCTCCTTGGAGAGCAGCCCTAGGGGTTTATCTTTGCCCTGCTGGCCACATGTGCTTCTGCCTCCTTTCCAGCCCTGGCTTTCTTGGGAAAAGAAAGTGCTGCCTGATTTAGACTTGTCTTGGGCACCTGAGGTGCTGCCCTTAATTGGCAGGCTAATTTTTAATCTAGTCACTTGTGCTTGCAGGGGAAAGAGGTTGTCCCAAAGGGTCGTTGTGCCTGACAGTCCCTGACCAGCCCCAGCTCAGATGTGGCCTCCTAGCAACCCTGTTTTTCAGAAGAGCAAGTCCTGCAGACTCATTGTTCTGTGCTTGTTCACAGCAGTGGGGAAAGCTGCCTGCAAGCCCAGAGTTCTGTATCTCTGCTGTGGAGAGTTTGGAGTCAGATCTGTGTTAATTGTAGGTGCGATGAGTTGAACAAGCTCAGCCTCTCCCAGAAAAGACGTCTGACCACTGGATATAGGTGTCCTTCCTCATCAGGAGTTGCACTGACAAACCTCTTGAGGTGAACGTGAGCTGTATCTGCCCTTGGCCATGATGTGTGGTCCTTGAATTCTACTGACCGCAGCCACTGAGAAGTTTCACTGCTTTTCTAGTAAACGTGGTGGCAAATCTGCTTTTGAGTTGTGGTTAAGCTCAGGAGCCAGGTGAGCCTTTCTGCATGTCTGGAGCCAGATGGGGCAGTGGGGAATACAGCAGTGAGGTGAGAGGAGACCTTGAGGGGAGTGCAGGCTGGGAGTTGCTGTGGTGGCATGACTGATAGGAGACATCGCTGAGGGGTCACCTGCAGCTGCTGCCTGATTTGGTGGCAGTGGTGGTTTCTAGAGGTGGGTAGCCTTGTAAGTGGTTGGTTCTGCTGCAGTGTGTGCTTGAAGAGTTGGTTTGACAGCCGTAGGGGTATAGCAAGGGGAATGAGTGCCAAGGCCTGTAGTTCTTGGCTGGTACAAGGGAATTTCTTTTATCATCCATTATATTCTTATTTTATTTTGGTTTTTGATAACAGCCGGTCCAGATAGCTGAGCCAAACAGGTGGGATACCAGTGCTGCTACCTTGTTCCTTCGCAGAGAAGCCCAAGTAGGGAAGTTAAGAAACTGCCTCTTGTTTGAGATCTTAACGGTGTTTTCCAGCCTTAATGATTCTATGAAGTACAGGGTGTTTCAACTCACTGTTGCAGGAACCTGATCTCAGCAGCAGCCATCACAGAAGTGGGAGATATTTGGATGCATTTGGATCATGGGCTGGTGGAGGATTGCAGTAGAACATGCAGTTTGCAGAGGATCCAGACTGGTGCATGGAGACCTTTCTGGATGTGTTGGGTTGCGCCTGACGTATCATGCCTTCAAATGGCCACAGACAATAACTGGTAGACGAAGTTATGGTGGAGGAAGTCTTGATTTAGGGCTTTTTGCTCCACTTGCTTCTTCTTGCTCGTACATGGGATGAAAACATCCCTGCCGAGGATACTTTGAATGTGGTGCACTGTCAAAGGCAGAGAGAGAAATAGAAGTTCTTTGTATTTTTGCTGACCTAGTGTTGGCTGAGCCCAGGCCAGAGAGCATTGCCCTGTGTGAGGGGTAGTCCTTGTGACTTTCCAGCTGAATGTGTGTTTTGGGTAGCTGATAAGCAGGAGCCAGGGGCCTGCCCCTGTCCCAGGAGACCTTGCCTTGCTGGCAGCCTCCCTTCCTCCTCCTCTTCCAAGATCCTTGTAGAAAACATAATGTATTGCTCTCTCAAAAGTACTGTTTTCATAGCTTCTGGGGAACCTTTATCAACAGAGTTTCTTTGCCTGCACTGTCCTGCTTGCTCTTCAAATGAAAAAAATCTTTCATCTGGTCCTTACAGCAATAAATAGGGTCCTTCAAGAGAAGGACTTGTACCTCTAACTGGAAAGAGCTTGGGGTAGTGGGATGGTTGATTAATCAGTCTCAGGATCTGAACTCCCATAGACTCCACAGTGGGCTGTATTTGCTGGCAGGGACACCTGAGCTGGGGAAGGGGAAGGCATTCTCCTGGAGTGGTGGGTGATGTGCCAAGGCACTGGGTCCCCGTTTGGTGACGGGTGGGTGCTTCTGGCTACCCATTCTCTGGTGTAGGTGCTGTGTTAGAGCCAGGCACAGGTGCTGATGTCCCTTGTGGCTGTGAAAACCAAGGACCATCAGGAAAATGTTCACTTGGCTTTTGCCTTGGCTTCCACCTCTGCTCCGTGTTAGATGCTCTCTGCAGATTTCCATCTGATATTGCTGCTCAGGGGGAGTATGGGGTTGCCACTGACTAGCTCATTGTGTGGATCCTTGTACATCTCAGCAACCTTTTTTATTGCTCAGTGCTGTGTGTTAGAAGCCAATACAGAAGGTTATTTATGAGAGCAATGTGTTCAGGTAAACACAGACTCCTTCAAAATCTTTCTCACAACAAATGGTTGAATTGAGGTGGGTTCCAAGCTGGATTGATGTTTAACTTGAGATACTAAGAAAATACTTCCTCTGTTTAGCTAAAGCAAACAAATCAAGTAGAGGAGACCTTTTAAATGATTTGCACTCCGGCTGCAACCAATACTGATTTTTTTCCTTTTTTTTTTTTCTTTTACAGATATATTTCCAACTGATGGCCAGTCTGGTATGTATTAAGCAAAAATGGAGCGCTTCAAACCTCCTTCTCCTTTGCGTTACTTGCACTTCTCTTTCTACAGAGCCAGCACTAACCAGATACAGAGGATTGGTACAGGAATATGCAATGGACATTAATGTTAAAAAAAACAAAAAAAACCCCAAACCAAGAATCAAACCAACCAAAAAACCCAAACAAAAAATTCTTCAAAGGAAGTACAAACCTCTTAGTATTTGACCATTCCTGTATGGCAGTGACATCATTTGTGCTTTCATGTAGTGATGACTAAACTGCTGGAAGGTTACTTTCCTGCCATACATTGTTGCATAGCAAATTGGGGTGTACAGTGTAAAAGAGTTTGGGAACTTGTAGGACTTGGTCTTGAGAACACTGACCTGTCAAGATGTAAATGTGACTCAGAATTGCTGTTGTTTATATATTACATGTATATGGCTGGATATGTCCGTGAACCTGAAGGTGTGTGTTTGAATTTGCAGTACTTTTTTGAAAGATGCAGAGTTCCCCCATCTCTTGGAGTCTCTGTGTTGCTGTCGAGTTATTGCTGTTAAGGACAACCAAGATACAACTGTACTGCCATCAGTGCAAGACCAGTGAAAACTTCCTGGCCCCAGTAGTGTGTGCACATCTCTGGGAGAGATCCTGCAGGAATGGTTTGGGGTCCATAGCAAAGGCACTGGGAATGGGAATCAGTGCCTGACTTAGCCTTGTGTGACCCCAGGCGCATCCAACCTCCATCTTTGGCTTTGCATGGGATCACATTTCACTAGGGCATGAATAGTGTGAGGTAAAAATGCTGCTGACTGCGGAGGCATTGAATGATTAAGATTTGGAAATAAGGAAATCAACACCATTGTCTTAAAGCTGATTTCAGTGAAAGAAACTCACTGGTTTAGAGCGGTCTGGTGTAACAGTGGAGACACTGTAATTTAACTTCTGAACTGAGCAGAGGGCTGGGGGTTGTGGATGTGTTTCCAGAGCTCTAGCCAGCTAACAAGACCGTGGTATATAACCAGATCCGCTCAATTAAGGCTTTGATTCCACATCTGTATGTCTCAGGATTTTCTTGCTTTCGTGTGTAAGAGTGACATATTAAGACTGGTTTTGAAGGAACAAAGGTACATTCCCATGTTTTGAGTTCATAAGAGGCTTTTCTCCACGTTACTTAAGATCTGTCTTCATTGGGTGTTGGATTTTGTCCATCTGTGTTGCAAACTCAGAGATGTCCTTTGCTTGGCACAACCCCATCCTCTTGTTCTCCAGCTCACTGGAGAACAGGGTGGGGCACAAGTGTATGCCTGCAGCAGATGATAGCGCTTCAGAAAGTGCATGTTACATGTCAGTAGTGTTACAGAGAACATTACCTACAGAGCTTGGGGCTATTTTGCGATTCTGTATTTTTTTAGGAGATAAAGCTTGAACAGGATTCCTCTTAATGGTAGCTGCACAGAACACTACACAGTCTTACGTCTTCTCCAGCAAAACCTTAAAGCTGGTGCCATGCTTTTTCTTCCTGTGCTCTGAGCTTATCTGGAAGCTCTGGTATCTCAAAACACAGTGAAGTTTGAGTTCAGCAGGCAGAGGCAGGGCAGGAGCCCTGCCTGGAGCATACCTGGCACCAGAGCTGTTGTGCACTCCTCAGGCTGTTGGGTTTGACTCCCTCACTTCCCTTTCATTGCTGAGGTTGTTGAATGAGTTAATTTGCTCAGGTCTGCTACTGCAGGTCACCAGGACTCCCATACCTCTGTCAGTGCCTGTTTTTCAAGGATAATCTTGTAAGGTCAGGTGTGTCTGTATGGCCAGTTTCCCCTCTGGGTGAGAAATCTGTTATTCCTCCCAACAAAGCAGTTAGCAGAATGATGTAGGATGCTGAGCTGCAGTAACAGGGTTGGGAATTGCATAGGTGAGGAATCTGAGCCAAGAATCAGCCATTTTGTAGGCACAGTAGCTGCAGAGTGCCCCAAAGCGTGTTCCTGCTTGTTAGTGATGGATGCCAGAGGCGTCCTGCCCTCAGCCTGGTGTCACGTGTGAGCTCTGTGGAGGTGGAAGGGCAGCAGTGTTTGTGTCCTGGTTACCTAATAGTGTTTGGAAATAAAGTAGTTGTTGGAGAGAGGCCTCTGACTTTTGTCTGGCTGGCACAGCAGTTCTTCGGTCTTCTCCTCTCCTACATCCCAACAGCTTGGATTTGGCATCAGGAAAAACCCCTTCAAACCATGTGATCTGGAGTTCACATGGAAAGCTGAGAGACTTCACCACCCTTGAGAGATGCAGGGCTGGCCTTCGTGGTGTGTGGTGGCAGGGCAGAGGGACACACTCTGCTATTCCCACTTGTGTTAGAGGAGGACTGTGGGGGCACATTTGCAGCTGGACCTCCTGTGGATGTGGCTGATGCTCCACCTCCCAGGACTTGCTGCTGTGCGTGATGGTGAAATTTGCTGCCTGTTCTGGAAGGGAATACTTTTGCCACTTAAAGCAGATCTCCTGCTGGCTTTGTGTGCCGTGCCTGTGCCTTCCTGTTCTCATGTGCTGCAGCCAGCCCTTCTCCTTTCCATGCTGGAGAGTCCCAGGCTTTTTAGTCTCACCTTTTGAGGGGCTGCCTCTTGGACAGTTTGACTGCTTTTCTTTGACCATCTGTAACACTGCTGTGCCCTTGTTGAAACCCAGAGACCAGAGCTGACTGCAGGGAGTGCCTGTGGATGTGCTGGTGTTGAACAGTGCAGCAAGTAATGCTCTGTCTTGGTCTCACTAGTCCTGATGACTTTTTTTAATCTTCTGCTGCACTCTGACCTGATAATTTTGTATAATTTTCAGCAGTGGCTGGGATATCTTTCTTGAGTTATAAATGAGTTAGCTGCTGTGAAGTTTCCATAAAGAGATGAGAGTGATTTTTACCACTGCAAGGAAGTGGTTTTTAATCCTTTATAAAGAAAAGGAGGAGCGATAGAACTTTAAATTAGGAATGTGCTGTGTTGCACTTTTTTGCAATTGAGTATTCCTGACTCCTTTGGGAAGAGTTACTTACCTGGGGTGTTTTACTCTTTTATGCTGTACATTGACACAGAGGAGGCAGCCCCCTGTAGCACTGGAATTACTGGATTAGAGAGAGTGGTTTATGTATCAGGATCAATGTGATCGAGCACCCAGGAAGGAAGTTGACAGCTTTTTTTGTATCAAAGTTATTCAGAAGAATTGGAATTTCTCTGCATTTGGCTTAATGTGGGAAGCACAAGTGAGGGTGGTCGGACAGCATGCCCTGAAATCAGCTTGGCTGAGGTACAGTAATCCTTAAGCAGCAGAAAAAAACAGCCTTTCTGCTTGCTCTCAAATATGGCAGGAATATTTACATGCTTTGTCATGGTTTTAATGCTCTGGATTTGCCATACCTGTGCTTAGTTTAATCCAGGTACTTACGGGACTGTAAAATTTCTTCAGCTCATTCCTGGAAACATCTTGCTTAGTGGGTGTCCTAGGTCTGGCCTCCCTAAATTTCTGGGAGTGTTTGCTGCACTGGCTCTCCTGCCACCGGATCGCTCTTGCTTTCCTCTGCCCCAAGAGACAGGGCTGGATATCTGCCCCGTGGTGGCTTTTTCTTCCTTGGCCTCACAAGCTGAGCTGCTGCTCAGTCTCCTCATTATAGGCAGTCAGGGAGGCAGGTTTGCCGCTGTCCTGGTGCAGGCTGTGAGGGTGAGGTTAAGTGGTCACTTAGCAAGTGGCCAATGCACAGGGGATGCTCTGGCCCTACAGAGATGGCTCTGCAAAAGTAGCCAAAGTCAGGTTTAGGAATCAAAGCGGGAGGAACTAGGAAGGATTTTATTTAAATTACAACACAGTTTCCTTTCAGAAGCCCTTTTCTTTGAGATGACAGGTTTTCCAGAGGCATATTTTGTGCAGAGTTTACACTTTTGCCTTGTTCAACCCTCACCCCTTCCACTGACACAGTGAGAACTGCAGAGTCTCCTCCTAGACAGTGTGACCGCTTGGAGCTGAAGGGTCTCGCGGCAGGCGCTTGGCTCTTGATTCCTGTCTCTTCGTTGTTAAATATTTACAGTGAGACGTACCAGATGCTTCCCAGGAAAGGGCTTTATCGGCTTCCAAGTCCCCAGATGTAGCTGCAGAAGAGGCTGACAGCCATTAAAGGGATCATGTCAGCACGACAGTGACCTCCTCTTGCTTGTGCTGTGGGCACTGCTGGTTGTGCTGTCTCGTTAGCCACAGTGGGATGCGGGCAAAGAGCACCCCTCTGCTGATGACAAGAGATTAATGATGTCTGGTCCTCAGGCTTTTTGGTTTTCTTTTCCTTTGAAGCTGTTTCACTGCAGTGGCAGAGGGATGCTCTTGGAATTTTGTTGCTGCACACCTTTTTTCCTGGGACTGTTTCTCCACAGCAGTGGTGCCCATTTCTGACTCCTGCATGACTGCTTTGGCTCCCTTTCTGTTCTCAGTGTAGCGGTGTTTGTCTCCTTCACCCATCTGCCCTGTGGAGAGAGGTGGGCTGATCCATCGAGGCAAGCTCCCAGCACCAGCTGTGGACATCACCAAGCCTTGGGCATGCAGAGTCTGGCAGCTGGAGCGTTGCTGCTGAATAATGTCACTCCTGTGCTGGTCACACTGGTCAGGTTTTCCAGTGTGCCTTCCTCTTCTGAGATAAGGTCCAGGACCTTGGGCTGGGCCCTGTTTGTTGCTCTTGGTGCTTATCAGCTTTTGCTGCTGACAAGGTGACCCGCTCTGCAGCACTGAGGATGAGGAGGGAGGGTCCCCCCAGCCTGGGCCATGTGCTGATCTGGCCCCCCTCACCCCTGGACAGCTTGTACATGCACAAAGGGCTTGCTCCGGTGCCAAGTGTGCCTGTGTCAGTATTACAACTCCTGCTGGATGAGGAGCTTCCTGGGTCTCATGGAGGTAAGATCTCCAGACGTGTCAGGTCAGGTCCTCCGAGGGGGGGCCAGGGAGGAGCAGGCTCGCTAGGTCATCGTTTTTCCAACTAAATATAGTTGCCCGTGCTTTCATAAGGTCAGGATTTTTGTATCACGTGACTGTCTTATCCCTCCCGCCCTGCAGTCGGAGTAGGGGATCGTGTGTCTGAATGGGTAATAATTAACTGTTAACTAGCTTTTCATTAGAGCCTGGCAGAACAGGCAGAGTGGTACAGCAAAGGTAAAGGGACCGGAGGAAGCTGCTCCTCTTCCCTCCTGGAGGGTGAACACCCCCTTATAATTTGCAAATCAGTTGTCCCCAAAGGTGAGTGGGTTGAGTTGGTTTTCTTGTTGTGTGTTAGAAGGAGTTGCAAGTCTTGCTTTGTCTGTCTGTTCTTGCTGTCCTGTAGTTCCTGCTCATGTCACCCCTTCCTCTCCCCCAGCACTGATTTTATTTCTTAGGTCGTGAACTATCAGCTGGTCTCTGAGCCGGCTTGGAGGGGTCCTGACCCTCATCTCCTCCAGGGTTTGGCCCGCCTGCATGCCCTGGGCCCCTGCAGCCTTGCCTCAGGCGCCCTGCTCTCCCAGCTCAGAGGTGTCCTTGCCGTGTGGAGCCACTGTGAGCGGCAGCTGGATCAACTCGTGCCTTTTCTCAGGGGCCCAGCCTGCCTGTGATGGACTGACGTGGTGTTTTCCCTGGAGCGACGCTGGCTTTTCCAGCCCCTCTCCCTCTGAACCATTTAACCTGACAGAGTGTTTGCAGGTGTCCTTGAAGGCTTTTCTCTCTTCCATGCTGGCAGAAGAATTGCTGCTTACATGCTCTGCCGGCTGGAGACTTGTCTGCACCAGATGAGCTTTGTCAAGCACCCGTGCTGGAGTAGCCTCTCCTGCAGGGATGGTGGGGTAATGGGTGCCTTTTTCCCTGCTCAGAGAGAACAGGGTGGCTCAGCAGCTGTGGGAGCCTGAGCCAGCCCAGCTTCCTCATTTTGACAGTTTCTAGAGTCTGGTCAGCTTAGTGACCTTGGCTGTGTCCCCTGTGTGGTGCTTCTTGGCTTTCTCAGCAGAGAACCCTTAGTTTAGGACTCATTATTTTTATAGAAAACTGGGGAGGGGGGAGCTTCACGTGCTGTCTCATTCTGCATGTGTCTGGCATCTCAGGAATTATGTGCTGTGGTGTGAGCATGGATCGTGTGTCAGAAGTTTCCTAGAAATCCTCTTCAGGGAAGAGCATTGCTTGAAAAGGCGGTGGAAAGATGTCACTTGCCCTTAAAAGAGAGCTCATTTGCTACTGTTAATAGTGGCTGTCTGTGCCGGGAAGAATCCACGCTGACAGTGTTAACATTAGAAATGCCTGTCAGCATTTCTTAAGCTGCTCCTCCTGGACTGTAGCTTGGCCACAAGTTGAAGCATTTCTGTCTTGAACAGAGAGATGCAGGGAGGATGATCATGCATTTTTGGCAAGTCCAGGCCCTTCCTGCCCCCCACTTGCCCCGGAATTAAAAGTCAGACCCTGCAGATAACTCGTGTGTGCAGAGCTTACAGCAGCTGTATGAATTTAAAGGAGCAGTGCTGTTCCTCAGCTCCCCTGCTTGCTCTGAGGGTCTGTGCAGGTCTGTGCTGCCTCTGTGTGCTGTCAGCAGAGGTGGGCTCTGGATGTGTCTTGAGCTGCTTTACCTCCCCCACCCCGTTCCAAGGCTTTTGGGAGTATCAGCTGAGGGATGTGAGGGTTTGGAGAGCTGGGATTGTAACTCATGTGCCCACACTCTGAGCCTGCAACAGTGCTGTACTGCCTGTACCCTGGCCCCTCTCTCTGCACTTTTCCAGGGCAAACTCCTGAGCTCCCAGAGCTGCCTAGGACACCCAGGTGGGAGTGTTCTCATGCTCTCCGTGGAGCTGTCAGATGCCCTTTTTGAAGTTATTTTTAGAGAGTGATCTTGCAGCAGTTGCAGAGCTTACATTGTAGAGAGGTGTAGGCATCTCCTTGCTTCCTTTGCCTTTACAGTAAGGCTTGTGTGGTGGAGCTTCCGCTGAGGAGCTGTGGAAAGTTGCTTGGAAGGCTTTGAGCTGTGGTGCCTGCCTGCAGCTTATCTCCTGCTCCAGTGGAACAGACTTCCCACATGCTTTACAAGCCTGAACCCCACTCAGCCACGTGACTTAAGGATCCACTCTTCTGCTTGGTTCTGATGTTGCCTCTACTACTGCTGTTTCTCTTGAATGTGCAGGAAACCTGTGATATTGCTGAAGTGTTGCAAATATCCCTCTTACCTTTGTAAACAAGGCCAAATGCTGCTAGCTGAGAGCCACAAGACCATGTGCTGCAAGTGGTGGGGCCAACTGTGGTTCTCTGCAGTCCCCAGCAACAGGTCAGAGACCCTGTTGTGGAGACACCCGCCCCTTTATGCTGGAAGATGTCCTTGTGATAACATCTTATTTAAAGCTGTTGGAGAACTCCATCCTGTGCTCCCTTGGTGTCCCCCTCTGTGCATCCACATGCCTCCAGCTGCCACTGCAATTGGGTGGGAGGTAAAGCCACAAAACCTTGCAAACCTAGAGGAGGTGCAGTCTGTGTGCTGAGTCTGTCCTGAACCTCCTGGCTTTGTGAGCCTTGTGATGCCTTCAGCAAAATGTGAGCATGCCAAGCGGTCAGTGCTATAAATCCCAGGCTTTTCTGCTCGTGTGTGGAGCTGCAGCAACAAACGTTTCCCATCTCAGTCTGGCATTAGCTCTAACTCATGGCTGAGGCTGTGCTGGGAGCAGCTCCTTGGGAGGCAGGCAGAAGTGGAAGCTGCTAATTGGTCTCTGGGGTTATCTGCACCTCTCTGCACACCAGGAGTGCTACCAAATTGCTCCCTGGGAAGGCTGAAGCCCCTTCCCATCTGCCTGTGCTTCCAGCCCTTTTATAGTAAGGATGTGTTGCCCACCACCCTCAGGGTTTCTCTGCCTGTAAGTTCAGGGGGTCCCCTTCGGGGTGGACTCTCAACAAGAAAAACCTTTGGCATGTCTGCAGCAGGTGGGCTGCTTCTGGGAGGGGAAGGGCTGTTGTCAGATTGCAGGTCACATCTGGCCTGCAGGACTGATCCTGCAAATGTCTCTGGAGAAGCTGTGCTGTTGGTGGGCACAAAGCTCACCAGCTGTGTCCCCTGTTGGCTTGGTCAGGCTTGGACTCCGAAGTTATGGAGCTGAGTGCACTGAGAGTGATGAGTGCCACAGGAGAGCCTCCAAATCCATGTCCTGGTGCTGTGCAGGCAAGGTCACCCTGGGAGAGAGCTTTCTTGAGGCCTGGAGGAAGGATAGGGACTGTGTTGGTATTCTGAGTTTCCCATGTTGGCAAGGTGGGGATACAACCTTGGAGCTGTTCTTTGTTTGCTCCCTAGATCTAGTTTTAGGCCAAGAAGGGGATTCTTGCAGCCACAGTGGGGTTCTGGCAGGCTTGGCTGTGGCTGGCTGCCTGCTAGGTCTGTCTGAGGGGAGCTGCTCTGCAAGTTGGTGCTGTCCCACCACATCTTTCCTGTGTGTCTGTACCCCAGAAGGGATTCTCCTGCCCACGTGGAATGGCTGAAGAAGCTATCTTCACCGCAAACAGCTAATCTCAGGCTGTGTTTCTCTGCCCAAACAATGAGCATGTATATACAAATAGCGTGAGCGAGCAGAGGTCCTCTTGAGTGTCAGCTGTCTAATGGTTTGTCTTCTGAGCAGTTGTCATACCTGGGTGTCCATTGGTTTCTCAGGAGGTTAATGCAATACCTTGTCCTTGCTGTGTCACTTTGACTGGGGTGCTATTCCCTTTCTCACTTGCACCTTGCCAAGCCCCCTGGTTGCTTTGAGCACAGCTTACCATTGCCCAAGCTGCACTTGCTCTTTCTCACCTAAAAAGAAGCATTGCTAAAGTGTGTGTCCTGTTGTGTTGTTTATGATCTGTAGTCTTCACATGTGTCAAGACTGTCCTGTGGAGCATGAGAGGGAGAAGAGAACTGTTCGGAGACAGTAGTGATGTGAATCCTGGTGGACCGCGAGCACGTGGCCCTCTGTCCCACACAGCACCCTCGAGCTCCTGCCCGGGCACTGGGGAAACTGGGGATACCAGTTTGGCGCTTCCAGCCCCGTCAGGACCTGCAGCACGGAGCATGCGCCTCTGCCTCAGCCTCTCCAGCACGAAGTCTGGGCTTTTGGCTTTGAAACCACCCTTATCAGCAGTTTCTCAGGTGCCAGGCTGTGGGCTGGAGCGGTGCAGGAGCAGGCCGGCTCCTTTCTGTTGTCTTGGCTGCTGGGTAAGGAGGGCGTGCTGTGTCCAGGATGGAGCATGTGCTGGAGCTGAGGACTCTGCATTCCTGCTGGGAGCGTGGGCTGCCCTCTGAGGTTGTTCCAGGATGTGCTGGGGTTTTCTGAGCCCTTCTCTCTGTTGCACATGAGTGGTACACCTGAAGCAGGCACAACAGCATTCTTGCTATAGGTGCAGGTATTTCTGCAGTGTAATGCCAGGTCTCTGCCCATTGCTGTAGATTTATTCTCTCCATCCACCTTCTCTAAAATTCCATTACAAATTGCAGTGGATGTAAGAAATGACAGGGAACTAGGTCAGCGGGTGTTCAGTTTGATTTTTCTGAGGTGAGGTCTCCTGGGCTGAGCTCTGTTGTCCTGTGGCACATATCCCTTTTGGGGTAGAGAGACATTCAGCTGTGGATGTGCTGTCACTCTGGCCTTGTGCAACCGCTCTTCTCCTTCCAAGTATGAGACGTTCCCTCACCTGGGTGCCCCTGTGAGCTTCCCTCCCCGAGGGCTGTGCCACAGCCATCCGTGGGCTGGAGGAGAGCACGAGATGTCTGCACAGCCTTGCTCTTGGTGTTTGTGGAGTGCACTGGGGAGCAGGTGTCAAAAACCAGTGAGTTCTTTGGCTGTGCCATGCCTACAGGAAGGGCTTGGCTGTGATGCTGGTGTTGGGGCCACTGTGGGTGCTCCCACCTGTCCCCTCAGTTGCGAAGAAATAATCTCCATGTGGCTGGGCAGCCCCGCGGCTGGGGAAATGATCAGATTCTGGCTGCAGGCAGCAGATCAAAACTCAAGACTTGCTCTTCTGTTCCTGGATGTGCCAGCATCTGTTCTGTGGCTTCAGGCAAAGTTGCTCCTTTGCTTCCCTGCCCTCTGTCCCCTTGCCAGTCTCACACCACTAAAACCCTGGCTCCTGCTGCAGCTGTTTTCGCTGTCCCCTCACACAGAGGCCCTGTTTTTTGGAGGCTCATCAGGCAGTGGTGTAGTGCAACTGAAAACTACTTATTGCCAACAAATAAATGCAAAAGGAGGATTGTGAAATGTCCAGAGGTCTGAGACATCTGTCAGCAGCTTCGAAGGGCTCAGCTATGAACCAGGGCAGTATTGAGTGTCCCTTGCTGCTTTTCCTGAGCTCCTGTGTGGGCTGAGCAGCATCCCCTTGCTCCCCACTTTCCAAGTTGATGCAGTGACAAAGGGCGGTTGCATTTTCTTACAGAGAGCCTTTCCAGCTGAGCACCACAAAATGTGTTGCTGTCCCTATAGGAAGGATTTCTTCTGAAGCCTGAGTATCTGGATTAACCTAAATGTGTTTTGGGTGTCTTTGGTTTGGTTTTTAAAACACTTGTGTTTGCAGGGAACAGGAAGAGCAGTTTTGAGTTTGATGTCCAGCAGCTTGATTCCAAAATTGCTGATGGGTTGGACCTGGTGCCCTTGGTTAGGCTGGTGTGCCCTGGAAGGTGCCAGGCATGCGGGGCTTCTGCTCACCACGGTCGTGGCTGGGCAGATAGTGTGTCCAGCTGTCTGACTGCCAGCACAGTCACACCTTTTCAGTCTCCTACCTTGTTCTCCTCTGTGAATTGCTGGATCTCGACTCCATCCACGCTGGCCAGAGCCACCTACAGCCCCTGTCATGGAGCTGGCTGTGCTGCCCTGGAGCAGCCTCCCTTCCTGCCTTCCTCCCTTCCTGCCTGGCTGCAACCCTTTGCTTTGTGTTTTGTCTTCCAAAGCGCTCTGCAAATGCTAATTAGTCTTCTCAGCACCTCAGCGAGATAAGGGATCCCTGTTCATATCTTGCAGATAAGGAAAGCAGCAGAACTTGTTTGAAACAATCTCCTCCCTTCCCCGCAAAGCTGATTGAGTCTGTGGCACACACCCTTGCAGCCTGTGGCCCTGCATCCTCTTTCACTCCAGTTGTGAGGGCACCGCTCTTTGACTGGTCCCCAAAAAAAGCACAGGAACATCTGTGCCTGTGATGCTCCTGAGCTGAAACAGCTGGAGGAAAAGGCTGGATGCCATTGCTGTGAGCCCTGGGGCAGAAGTGGAAGCAGGTGCCTGGATTGGATATTCACTGGAAGAGAGGGAGCCCTGGTGTCCACCAGCTCTGGAGATCAGGCTGCAGAGCAAGTTCAGTTATTTCTCTCTCTGGTGCCAGTCATGTCAGCGCTGTTGGAGCAGGCAGGAGTGCTTTGTACCTGTGGAATACTGAGCTGGCTGAGGGTGCTGTAGCTCCTGTTGCCTTTTGAAGCTGCATTGGTGACATCTGTGGCATTGAGTGGAGGATCTGGGCAGCTGTTTTGAAAGCACTCACTCTTCTTACACTAGCAGAGAAGTTCAAAAGCCTTGTGGCAAGCTTTGTGCAGTAGAGTTGGGATTCTCAATGAAGTGTGTGTGGAATAAATGAGGGACACGTGGGACTGGCACTGCTCATGAAAGGAGGCAGTGCAGGTGGGTTGGGGAGGTCCTAGAGGAAAGGGGAGGATCTATGGACCCAGCTGAGAACTTGGACTTTCCTGGAGTTGAAATCCCTCTGCGAATGCCTTAGAGAGAGGAAGGGGAGTGGACATGGCTCTGTCTCTTGTCCTGCTGTGACTGACTCTGCCTTATTGACACTTCAAAGCCTGCTGCAGCTCTGAGCAAGGCCGGGCCAGCAGGATGAATCACCGGTTTCAAGGCTCGAAAGGGGACCGGTTTTGATCATCTAGGCAAAATTGTCCAGCCTTGCACAGGAGATCAAAGGCAGCTTTGAGCAGAGCTGAGTAGGCTACTCAGGGTGTTTCCTGGGGCATCCCCAGATAGCCTCTGCTGTTCCACCCTCACCCTACCCCAGTCAGGGCTGCTTTGCTTTCAAACAAAGCCAGTGAGTCAGCAGAAAAGCTTGCTCTTGCTGGGTGTGTGGCACCTGGCAGTGGGCTCTCCTCTCCCTGTGGAGCACCACTGTCCTGGAGGAGCCCCTCCTACCTGGTCCTTGTGGGGCTGGCTTGTGTCAGGCAGCAACGTGCTCTGCTGTTGGACTGTGTGTGCGTGCGCCCTGTGTGAGCCTGATTCGGAGACCTTGCAGCCAAACCTGTGAGGGAGAAACCAAGCTGAATTTCTGTTTCTGCCTGTAAGGAGGTGGTGTGTGAGCAGGAGCCAAGATGGGTCATGATGGGGTTAAGGCTTGACTTCCTGTGGGGTCTGTAGTGGTGTGAACCCCCAACAGTTGCACTGTGTGTTAAAACACCCCAGAGGCACTCCAGTGCCTAAATATTTTTGGCTGTAGCAGGATTTAGGCACTTCATGGATCTGGTCCCTTGTCTCTGTACATTCCCTGTGAACTTGCTGTCCCCTGGCATGCTGCAGTTCAAACCAGGAGGCAGCAGTGCCCGTGTGCCGCAGGCTTGTGTGTCCCTCCACCAGAGCCCTCCTGTGCTCCCTGGGGAGGGCTGGCCATGGCACCGTGATGGGCCTTGGCTGTTCAAGGGCATGTTTGCTTTGCTGCTTGCAGCAGCCAGCTCAAGTTCTGTGTGGCGCTTTCCAGAGCGAGCTGAACTCCTCAAAACTCCTCCTCCCCAGCTGGCAAGCCAAGTCAGGAGGGCAGAGCTAAGTCAGAGAGTGCCTTCCTGCAGCAGGACGGGGTTAAAGGTCCACCTCTTGGCCACCTGGATTGATTTTCTGATATTGATAGGGCCCTTTTGAGACTCAGGTCAGAAGCTGGCTCTTTTCTTTTCACCTTTTCCTCTTAGCCCTCCTTTGCTGAAGGGGGAGCTGTTCTGCTTCCTGCCTGCTTCCCTCCAGAGCCAACACTCCCACAGCCCTCAGCTGTGTTTTAACAGTTTTGTTCTCCTCCTCCTCTTGCAGAACTTACAACTCCAGCAAAAGTGGTGAGGGCTGCCAACCCGAGACAGCGCAAAGGAAGCAAGGTAAGGCTGTGCCCCTCTCTGACCTCCAGCTTCTGGTGCAGTTGTCAGTGCTGCATGAGCATCCTGAGGGTCTGGAGAGCAGACCCCTCTCTTGGCAAGCCTGGTTGTGGAGGGACTGAGATGCTGGCCTGGCTGCTTGCAGGAGTGTGGAGAACATCCTGATTCTCCATCTCTTCAGCATTTTAGTGGTCTTTCATGATGCCTGGTCTGGTTTTCTGCCTTCTCACCTCTCCTCTCACAGAGAGGCACTTGGAGCAGTCCTGGATGTGGAAAACTTCCCCTGCTGCAAGAACACTCCAAGTTCTTGTGGGCTCAACCTGTGCCCTGCTTTGCAGTGCAGAAAGGGTGGTGATAGTGGTGTGTCCATAGGTCCCTTCTTCCCTGTGCAATCTGTTCCAGGTGATGAAGGAACAGTTACCTTTGAGGATGTTGCTTGCAACAGGCACAACAAGGGATGTGGTTTGTTGGTGTTGGCTCCCACCGATGAGTGAAGACAAATCTGCAGCTTGATAGGACTTCTCTTGTCCCATTTTGGAGAGAGGAGGGCCCTGGGGGTGGAAGGTGCTCCTGTCTGTGAAACAGGCTTGGCCCTGCACTGGAATTGGTTTTCCCAGGAAACCTGCCTCCTAAGGAGAGGAGCATCGCACCTGAATGTAAAGATGTGATTTCCTGAGGGACTCAATGACTCCAGATTAATCCAGAAATAAAAACCCCACAAGGGCATTGAGGAGTGTCTGTGCCCAGATAAACTCAGTGCCCAGCCGTGATCCATGGGTACCCAGGCAGCTGTTTGGCTTCTTTCCTCTGTCCTGCAGGTTCTCTCTGAAACCTGGAAGAGGTAGAAATGATGGTAGTGGTCAAGTATTTTATTGAGCAGAGAAGTGACCGGTGTTCCCCACATGGAATGGGGTGACTGGAGTGAGGGAGATGCCATCACCTGCTTGAATTTCCCACCAATCCCATCAAACAATCTCTCTTACTTTCTTGTTGGCACGTGGTTGTCGTTGGGCACTTCAGTAGAGCTGTGCTTGGCTGTGACCTGCCACTAGGTGGAGAAGCTTCTTAATGGGATGTAGTTGTTTCGAGTGGATTTAGGATGCTGGAAGCTGAGTGCTTTCCCTGTCCAAGGGATGGTGCCTATGATGAGTGAGTTACCTTGGGCTGCTTACTGCAAAATGCTGCTGCTGGGGCAGAACATTTGGTGGGAGGCTGTTTGTGGGACAGTGGTGCATGAAAAGGCTGCTGGCTTCTCTGATGCAGAGAACAGCACATGTATCTTGTGGACTAACAGGATCTTTCTCTTTGGATTCAAGGTTGGTGACTTCGGTGATGCCACAAATTGGCCAACACCTGGAGAAATAGCCCACAAGAGCGTCCAGGTGAGAACACAGAACCATGGTAATGAGCAGGGTAAGGTCCTTGCAGACTTCTCCGTCCCTCTGGAAGCACTGGCTGAGCCAGGCCATTTGGGGTGCTGAGTGTCAGTGTGGAGACAGCCAGGAATAGTGTGCAGGGGATTTCCTTTTAGGGTTTCCCATGGGGCCAACTCCCTCCCTCAGTGCTATTCTGGGAACCTGGAGCCCAGTCTAAACCCTGGGCTGGGAGAAACAGGTAAGGCAGCTCCCAGACCCACCCTCCTCAGTGCAGGAAGGGGCCTGGGCCAAAGTCAGGGCTTCCATAGGAGGAACTGAAAACACAGCAGTAAAGGACTGGTGTGTCCAAGGAGCTTGGCCCTTCCTCTCCTGCTAAAGGACGTGGGTGTCATTGAAACCTTTCTATTTTTGGGTGCTGCTCTGCCAGCTCCTGGCTGTCTGTCACTCACCCTTTTGCCAGTCTGGTCCCATATAGGACAGTCCCACCCAGAAGCACCAGGCTTCCCTGGCAGTGAGTGTCTCAGTACATCTTGAGCACTTCCCAGCAGCTGTAGAGGTCCTTCCCCTGTTCAGCCATAAGCCCTTCCTCAGGAGCAGGACAGCTCTGAGACGTACAGGGATGCTTCCAGCCTAGGGCAACATCTTCCTCTTCCTGCTGGGATCTGTCTTCAGCAATTTGTTTTTCCCACCTCTCACATCTTTCCTGCACTGGTGTGTCTCCAGCAGCCGCACAAAGCACCATCCCTTCGGAAACTGCCTGTCAAGAAAGACATGAAAGAGCAGGAGAAGGGGGATGGGAGCGATGGCAAAGAGAGCCTGAAAACCAAATCGGATGAGTCTGGGGAGGAGAAGAACGGTGATGATGACAACCAGAAGTCATCCCAGAAAAAGAAAGGTGAGGCAGTCCCCAGGTCTCAGCCTGTCTCCCCATCCACAACCCAGGTGGAAGCATCCACTTTCTTCCCTGAGGGCCATGCTACAGGACACAGTCCCAGCGTGGGGACAGCAATGGTGAAAGGTGTTGCAGGCTTCAAAGGGGCAAAGTCATTATCGTGGGAGCAGGTGGAGCAGGACCCAAGTTGGGATGTGACAAGAGTCTGCCCTCCTGTGTGCTCCATGGTGGCACAGAACAGCCCCTGACTGTGGGTTGTATAAACTGTGGTTGACACGTGAGTTTGGTCTGGTCTGAGCTTGGGCAGGCAGAAAGGGGCAGAGAAAGGACAAGTGCTGCGGCAAGCGCAACAGCCAAGTTCTGTGTCATGTCCATCCATCCCTGTTGGAGAGTCCTGGTCTTTGCCTTTCTGCATCCAGCAAGGCCTGGAGGGATGTCCAAGGAACAGGGTCTATCCAGAAGACCCTGCTGCTTTCTCTCCTCCTTATGTGGGGGTTGTGTGACCAGAGAGGGCTGCGGGGGAGGAGGAAGCAGATGCTCTCTGAACCTGTGTCACACCCAAACCCTGTCCTTTTGCAGGCAACAAACACAAGTGGGTCCCTTTGCAGATAGACATGAAGTCAGAGGTGCCTAGGGACAAAACGGCCTCTCGGAACAACCGGCAAAACGAGCAGCACAGGCACCCCTCCAACAACCGCAGCGAGCTGAAAGGTGGGGGATCGGGCTGGGCACCTGCTCCCTGCCCTGGCCGCGGGGCAGAGCAAGCCCTGATGCCCAGTGGGCACATTTCCTGTGTTCAGAGGGCTCTGGGTGCAGCGGGCTTGCTCCAGGGACGTGCTTTCATCCCCTAACACTCCTCCTGCCTCTGCTTCCCCGTCTGCTGCAGGCTGGCACCCGGACAACAAGCACGAGCGCAGCTGGCAGGACCACGACGAGACCTCCAGCGTGAAGAGCGAGGGAGGGGCTGTGCGAGGGACCTTCCGGGGCAGGGGCCGGGGCCGTGGCAGGGGCCGTGGCCGTGGCAGAGGAGGTGATCACTGTGTGTGTGGTCTTGTGACAGCAGGGAAAGAACAGGGCATGTGACAAAGTGTGCGCAGCTCTGCGTGTGTGTGTGAGAGAGATTTGGATCTGTAAAGTGGGCAGGGGAGGGCAGAGCACTGTAGGGATACAGGGAAATACTGTGGCAAATCATCCCAGCTGATAAGTTGAGCTGCTTTTAACAAAGCAAATAATTCTTGCTAGTATTTTAATAGAAGCAAATGTCTTTCCACTACTCAGGCCAAGCTCTTGTTCCTGTTTTCTGCCCCTTTCAGTACCTCTGTGAGCAGGAGTTGAGGCGTGTTGGTAGTCTGCATAGGCTTTATGTCATCTTGAGACACAAGCAGGAGTCTAGTCTTGGATAAGGAAGACCATCTGCCCTGGCATTTGACTGGACAGTGTCTGTGCTAACCCTGACCTGGCTTCAGTAGAGGTCTTTTGTGTATCAACTGGGCTGCCCAGTTGCTCCTGAATAAGAGGCCTGCTGGCCTCTCCTGTGCCAAGGGCAGAAAGCATGAGGACAAAGGATGTGGCTGCCCCATTATGGCCTACCATGGGGCCCTCAGGAACAGTGCAGAGGTGGGGGAACTATTTGTGCAGGAGTCAGGCCCAGTCTGGCAGGTCCCAGGGTCTCTGTGCTGACCCTGACTGGTGTCCCGCAGGGCACTTTGACTACCAGTATGGGTACCGGAAATTCGAGGGCTCGGATGGCTCCCGCACCCAGAAGTACGCCAGCAACATCACTTACTACTTCGACAACATCAGCAGTGCTGAGCTCTACAGCGTGGACCAGGAGCTGCTCAAAGACTACATCAAGCGGCAGATGTGAGCACCAACCTCTTGTCCTTGTCTGAGCTTTGGGTGGTGGTGGGGACTGCGTGGCCAATCCCATGGGAAGGGTTAGCGCCAAGGTGCATTGACACTCCACTTCACTTACAGCACCGGCTTGCCCTATATCTGGGCTCCCCAAGCTTTTCCCTTCAGTAGCTTAAGTGGGGGGGGTATAATTCCTTAGGGGCGCCCAGAGGACAGTGACTCGGAGCTTCCTCTCACTGTCATGTTGTCCATACAGAGAATATTACTTCAGCGTGGACAATCTGGAGCGAGACTTCTTCCTGCGCCGCAAGATGGACTCGGATGGCTTCCTGCCCATCACCCTGATCGCCAGCTTCCACCGCGTGCAGGCACTGACCACCGACATCAGCCTCATCGTCAAGGTGAGGGCGAGGAGAGGTGGCCTTTCCTTCTTGGTCTGCATCTCACTGCCCCTGTTTTCTGAGGATGAGTTAGCCCCTCAATGTGCCAAGGCAGGGCCCTGAGTTAACCAAGTTATCCCTTGGTTCCAGGCCCTGAAGGACAGCAAGGTGGTGGAAATTGTGGATGAGAAGATCAGGAGAAAAGAGCAGCCAGAAAAATGGGCTCTGCCTGGCCCCCCTATGGCAGACTATACTCAGACTGACTTCTCACAGTTCATAAATTGCCCTGAGTTTGTGCCCCGGCAAAGCTTCCAGAAAGAGACAGGTGAGCACTGAGGGAATGTGGAGGGGGGAGGCATGGAATGCAGTGCTGGGACTGCAGCAGGACTGAGGCCCTGATAGTCAGGAGTGTTCCCTAGGGAACTCTCTGCCATTGGCTTTCTGCGTGGTGGTGGGAGCTGGTGTGGGCTCTGTCCTCAGACCCGCAGAGTGCTGCTGCCACTATACGTGGGGAAACATAAGAGACTGAGTCTGTGGCTTTTCCTCTGCACGGGCTGAAGAGATTCAGGGAGGGTCAGTCCTCCTTTAAGTCTCTTGGCTTTCCCTGTAAGTACTCTCTGACTGCTAGGCAGAGCAGAGGACACTTGGGAGTCAAACTTTTTCCTTACTGAATGAGGAGATACTGGTCACAAATTGGGGAGCAGGTGTGGAACTGTCAGCCGAGTACTGGGGAAGGGTCTGCTGTCCTTCATGGGCTGCTCCTGCTCTTGTCACCCTATCCCATGGGGGCTGGCAGGAGCCCAAGGCTGCACCTGAGAGCCCAGCTGGAGGATCTTCTTGGTCCTGTTGTAAGAGTTTTGGCAGGAGAAGATCTGTTCCCGCTGGCTCCAGACTGTCTTGGGAAGGCATCCTGGAGAGCAACAGAGCGCCTGCCTTAGGGCTTTGTGTGGTATGGAAACTGCCACTTGAAAAGCTCTGTGACAACCACTGGCATTAACTGGAGATTCCCACTCCAGCACTTCTGGGCACTGTGCAGATAAGCCTTGGCCACAGGATTTCCAGCTAGTTGTGCAAGGTGTGCTGTGCTGCTGGAATGACTCCTGCTTTGGTCGAGTAATTTGTAAGTACACAACCTCCCAGGCTCCCTCCCTCCCTCTAAAGCACCTTGTGGATCTTGTTGACTCTAGAGTCTGCTCCTGGCTCCCCACGTTCTGCCAGCCCCGTCCCCACCAAAACAGAGGAGGTCAGTAACCTGAAGACAATGCCCAAGGGCCTCTCCACAAGTCTGCCAGACTTGGATTCAGAGACATGGATTGAAGTGAAGAAGAGACCTCGGCCTTCCCCAGCCAGGCCCAAGGTAGGTGGTGATGTAGGAGCTCTTGGAGTAGGGGTCTCCCAGTTGTTGGGGTGACTTGAATTGTAAGTTGTCAGGCTTCAGATCAAGTAGGGTCTGTGACCGCCCACCCCCCCCCCCACCCCACCCCTTGGAGGTGCTGTAAATAAAGTGTTCTTGCAGACGGGCAGCTTGTGGTTGGGGTAAAAAACACAGGGCAGTAGCTGGGTCTCCTGTTGCTTGTTTCACTGTGTGGTCTTCACCCTGTGTCCCCCTTGCCGCCCTACCTGTAGAAACTGGAGGAGTCAAAGACGCCACAGCAGCAAAAGCAAAAGGACCAAGATGAACCTGAGGAGCTTGACTTCCTCTTCGACGAGGAGATGGAGCAGATGGATGGCCGCAAGAACACCTTCACCGACTGGTCAGATGAAGATTCGGATTACGAGATCGACGACCGCGACGTGAACAAGATCCTCATTGTGACACAGACACCTCCTTACCTGCGCCGGCATCCTGGTGGGGACCGGACTGGCAACCACACATCCAGGGCTAAAATGAGCTCAGAGCTGGCCAAGGTGATCAATGATGGGCTGTACTACTACGAGCAGGACCTGTGGACAGAGCAGTTCGAGCCTGAGTATTCGCAGATCAAGGTGAGAGCGGCTGATTCGAGGAAGGGAGTGTGTCTGTGCTGCGGGGAGCCTCGCGTGCAGCGGGCTGGCTGCTGGTCAGTGTGGGGTGAAAAGGGCAGCACAGCAGGTTTCAGCCCACTCATGGGGTAGAGGTAAACTGGGATTAGTCCTCCAGCAGCATGTGGGATCCCAGCGTCATGCTCTGCCATATCAGGGATAAACACAGCTCTGTAGCAAGACGTAAGGCTGCAGCCAGGTAAACAAAGTGCCAGAAGTGTGGTGACCTGGAACATGGGGCCTGTTGTTCCACTGTCTGCCAGGGTGTTGGTTCTGTGAGGGGAACCAGGTGTCTCTGCACTGTCCATAGTGCCCTGTGCTTCATAGCACAGTATTGAAGACCACACGCACTGGGGACAGGTTCATATATGTCTGGGCTGCACTTGGCCTGTGCTCTTCTCCATTTTGGTGTCAGTTTGCACAGACGTGGGCTTTTTATAGAAAGCCCATCTGCTGCTTTGAAACATTTGAGTTCCAGCTTGGTGATTCTCACGGTTGGGGACTTGCCTGGACTTGTTCAGTGGCAGAAATTATGGCTGTGAAGTGGGGTGACTTGGTGGAGCTACAGCTGAGCTCAGTGCTGCCATGTCTGGTACATGGCCTGTTGCTGAAGCGGTGCTGCTCTCTGGGGTGATGGAAGCTGTGGGGAGAGCAGGTGACAAGAGACAGTGTGTGCTGTGGGTGTGGGTCCTTCAGATGCACGGGAGTGTTGTGCCCCACTGCTGGCATGGCTGTGAGGATGTGGGGAGCGGGCTCTAGGGACACAACACTGCAGCAGTGGCAGGGAGTTCCTGGCCAAGAACAGGTCACTTGAGCTCACCTTGAGCCTTCTACTGCACCAGCACTGACCTGGGTGGGTAAAAGCCTGAAAGAAGCAAGTGCTGGTTAGTGGAGCTGCCTTGGAGGATTCCTGGAAGCTTGAGAGCAGCAAGTGGCTCATATCTGGACTGTGCAGTGCCCAGTTTTGTCTCCCACATCTCCCCTTCCTGCCCCTGTGCAGCAGGTTGCCTTCTGGGCACCCAGGCCCTGTGGCTGCACTCAGGGCCCAGCACTGTGGCTGTTGCACAAGCAGAGCTGTGGTTGTGATGGGGTGAGGGCAGAAGAGGGTAATTGGTTGCTTCATCATCTTCCTCTTCCAATGCAGCAAGAGGTGGAGAACTTCAAGAAGGTGAATATGATCAGCAGGGAGCAGTTTGACACCCTGACCCCAGAGCCCCCTGTGGATCCAAACCAGGAAGTCCCTCCAGGTCCCCCCAGATTCCAGCAAGGTAAGAGATGGAGCATGAATGGGTGGGACTGAATTTATCCCTGTTCTGTATGCTAAGAGGTTCTTGGAGGTAGCAGCTGGGGGGAAGCTACTGGGGCCACAGGCACGTGGGATTGTCTTTCCCAGAACAATGATGTTCTTCCAGGTGAATATTTTTGGGGCTTCAGAAGAGGAGGTGAAAAAGTAGGGGTGTGAGGAAACCTTGGCAGACTTGGATGTAATTACCTGGATGTGATACTCCTCTTGGACAGTCTCTGAGTACCTGGAAGGTCTGAGTACCTGCCAGGCCGTGTTTGCCCATGTGTGGCACCCAGTGCCATGTCCTTCTCTTGAGGATGGGGGATTTGTTGCTGTAATTTGCCACTATAGAAAGCCCATACCTTGTGGGATCCGTGGAAGCTCCATCCTTGGATCTGCTGCTGGGCTTTAGGCTTTCTGGCCAAGCTGGTCACATGCTGGATTTGAAATTGCTTGTGTGGGAGGGCTGGGATGTGTCCCTGCATTCCTGCCCCTGCTACTTCCCAGATGGCAGTGATGGTCATGCTCAGAGCTCAGCCTGACCCGGGGCGGGGGATTTCTCCCTGCAGTACCTACAGATGCTTTGGCCAACAAGCTGTTTGGAGTCCCCGAGCCTTCCACCATCGCCCGGTCTTTGCCCACAACTGTACCAGAATCACCCAATTACCGCAATGCCAGGACCCCCCGGACCCCTCGCACGCCTCAGCTGAAGGACCCGACACAGACGCCCCGGTTCT
Source organism: Acropternis orthonyx (assembly GCA_035583155.1). Lineage (NCBI taxonomy): Eukaryota > Metazoa > Chordata > Aves > Passeriformes > Rhinocryptidae > Acropternis > Acropternis orthonyx. The sequence continues at coordinate 12,918,595 of JAWWEU010000029.1, forward strand.
ACCCGGTGGTGAAAGAGGGCAGGACGATAGATGCCAAGGTGGGACCGGGGCTGGGCTGTGGGATGGGAGCTGGGGTTTCCCAGCTGGGGCCCAGGGAGGGAGGGAACACATCCCTGATGTACCATGTCTTGCAGACTCCACGGAAAAGGAAGACGAGGCACAGTTCGAACCCTCCAATGGAGTGCCACGTGGGCTGGGTGATGGACTCTCGGGAGCACAGGCCACGAACTGCCTCCATCAGGTACCAGAGACACACGTGCAGGATCAGGGAGGAGCCAGAAACGGGAAAGGGAGCGAGTGTGGGAAGGAAGGGGAAAGGCAGCATCTGCTCTTGCAGGGGAAGTCTCCTTTTAGGTGACTGCAGAAAAGACTAGGACCAAAGTTGCCCCTCCTGGAAGGGCTTGGGGAAAATCTAAAGCCATGGAGAGCAGCAAGATGTTAAAAACATTGGTTCCCTTCCTAGTAGGCTACTCTGTGGCTCAGGTCCAAAGCCCAGGGTTAGACAGAGGGAGTGGGTGGGACCAACAGACGGGTGCTGTGGGGTGGAGCGTGACCCCACTGCACTGTCAGCTGGGCGGTGCCAAGGAAGGGTGCTGACAGCAGTCTCTCACGCTCAGCTCCAGCCCCTCAGAGGGGACCCCAGCCGTCGGAAGCTACGGCTGCACCCCACAGTCCCTGCCCAAGTTCCAGCATCCTTCACACGAGCTGCTCAAGGAGAACGGCTTCACACAACACGTCTACCACAAGTACCGTCGGCGCTGCCTTAACGGTAGGGACGCTGCACTGAGGTGTGGGGCGGGGTCTCTGCTCAGCTGTACTGTGGGGGGCAGGAACAGCCAGGGGGCCACGGGCAGGGTCCTGTGGGACAGCCCTGCTGGCAGCTGATGTGTCCCCACAGTTTGGGGAGAGCATGGGGCTGTGCTCAGGGTGTGCAGCACCGGGGCTGTGTGTTGTCACAGTGCCACAGGACCCTCCTGTACATGAGCCCCTGACTGCCTTGGAGAGAATCTGCCTGGTAATGATCCCTTCTTCTCAAAACAGAGCGGAAACGACTGGGTATTGGTCAGTCCCAGGAGATGAACACGCTTTTCCGGTTCTGGTCCTTCTTCCTCCGAGATCACTTCAACAAGAAAATGTATGAGGAGTTCAAGCAACTGGCTGTGGAGGATGGGAAGGAGGGATACAGGTAGGAGGGGAGAAGCAGAGTGGCCTCTCCTGGGAGGGGAGTGAGGGAGGAAGGGTTTGGCCTTTTACAGGGCTCACAGCAAATAAAAGCAGCAGCTCTGCCTTGCTCAAGGGTGGGTCTGGGTCACCCTCTGTCACCTGCCACCGGTACTCAGCAGGGCTCTCACCTCAAGAGCCTCTCTGCCCTGTGTTTTGTGCACCCGTGCCTGAGCCCCACCTGCTGCTCTGTTCCCAGGTACGGTCTGGAGTGCCTTTTCAGATACTACAGCTATGGGCTGGAGAAGAAATTCCGGCCAGACATATTTAAGGACTTCCAAGAAGAGACCATCAAGGATTATGAAGCGGGTAGGTGCCTCCTTGGGATTGGCAGTGATGTGGTCCAGCTGCTGTGTGTCTGCCCCTGGGCCTCTTGTCATCTTTTTGGGGAAGGCACGTAGTGCTGCACGTTAACATGTGCTGTGGGGACTGGGTGGATGTCCTGTTGCTCACTTCACGGGAGAGGGTCAGTGAATGTTCACTGTCCTGAAGAGTCCTGGGTGATGGAGGAGGGCAGTGGGAGGCTGTAGCTCTCCCAAGGCATTCCTTTAGACACACCAGTTCACATAGGATTTCTCAAGGCCCTGCAGTGGCTGAGCCTTGTCACCACCAGGTCAACTGAGCTTGGAGACAACCCAAGTCAAGGGGGCTTCCCAGGACTGTTGTATGTTACTTCCCTCCAGGTTTTCATCTTGCCTAGGTTGTTTGTGCCCATGGGTGGCACAGGAGGGTCTCTGGGGAGGCCTGGAGGAAGGATGTCTGACGTTTGGGTTGGTTTTTGTCCTGCTGACAGTTGTGTTGGTTTTCTTTCCCTCCAGGGCAGCTCTATGGGCTGGAAAAGTTCTGGGCCTTCTTAAAATATTCCAAAGCCAAAAATCTGGACATTAACAGCAAACTGCAAGAATACCTCAGCAAGTTCAAGCGCCTAGAGGACTTTCGAGTAGATGTGAGTAGACACAGCACCTGCACCACACTGGTGGCCCCCTGCAGCCACCCCTCGGCCCTTCTGAGGACAGAGGATTCTGGGGGGGGGTCCCCAAGAGGTGGCGGGGGGGGGAGGAGGGGCAGTGACATCTACTGTCACTCCCTGTCATTGCAGCCAGGCTGGGAACAGTCTGCAGGGCTGGAATACTGTAAATCCACTCAGAACAGGATGAAGAAGCTGGATGAGCCTGTTTTCCCTCATGAACTGAGAATGGAGAAGGAAAGGGAACCTTGATGGTTTAAGTGGAGCCAGCATTGCGTGGAGCTTCTGCTCCTCAACTCCTGGACTTGTGTTCCTGTGTGGGAAGCAGGTGCCTAAGGACAAGTTGTCATCTTTGTGCTTGACTGAAAGTCAATTGATCTTTCTGTCAGCAAATCCGGCAGTGGGAGATGTGGAGAGGAGAGGGCAGCTGAGTGCTTGGGGGTATGTGTGTTCCTTGTGGGCCAGGGAGAGAGGCTGCAATTGGAGGCTTGCAGGAAGGCTGTTCCCTGATCCTGGGGGAGGGCACCTGCATTTGGAGGAGGCTGTGCTGATACTGGGGTGCTTCTCTTCCAGCCACCTATGGGAGAGGAAGGCGGACACAAGAGATACCCTACGACGTCAGGGGGCGATGGCAGGAAGCGCTACCCATCCCAGTCTTCCAGCAAAACGGTCAGCCAGTGCCCATCCAGCCAAGCCCACGCCTCACCCAGCCAGCCTGCACAAGAGGATGCCAAAAACCTGAGCCAGCAATCCCCTGCTCCATCGGCTGCAGAGTCGCAGACAGTGGGGAAGTAGAGAGGCTGCTGCGTCTGCTTCCTGTGGGGGGTGGGGTGGGTTGGTGGGGGACTGGCTTGGAGAAGGGTAGACATGAGCGGGGGGGGGGGGGGGGGGCAC
>JAWWEU010000029.1:12921776-12943188 GCA_035583155.1 Acropternis orthonyx
GGGGGGGGGGTGGGGAATGGCTCGGAGAGGGGCACACCTGAGGGGTGGGACAGGAAGGGAGCTGCAAGGTGGGTTCCCAGGAATAGGCTGCTTGGGAGAAACTTCAACGCACACGATTTTCTTCTCTTGTGGCTGGAAAGCAAAGACTATCTGCATCTAAAACACCATTTTGCGATTGTAACCCTGACCAGAGCCAGACCCGTTCCCAGCAGACCCACCCTTTTCTTTCCCTTCCCTCCCCTCCTGTGCACACACTCATGTCTTAGTGTCTCTTCAAAAAAAAAAAAAAACACGTGTTCTGGCTGGGTTGGAAAGGGGAGATTTTTTTATTATTATATATATATATCAAGTTTTAAATTATTGCTAGAAGTTCGTCTGGATTTACCAAAACAAGTCTGCTGTGTGTGGCCCCAACGACTCCCCTGTGTGTCCCCCCTCGGATTGCGGGGCAGCCGCTCAGGAAGCTCGGAGGAGCGAGGCTCCCCCCCGGGGGGCCGAAGCCACAGCGTGTCCCGATGCTGCGGAGCCTCTGATCTCCATGACCCGGCTGACGTCTCCCACCCCACCCACGTACGGCGGTGCCTCTCCGACACCGCCCACCCCGGCAGGAGCATCGCCCTGCTCCTTCTTCTCCTGCTCCCTTCTCCCCAACGTCTTCACCTTCCCGAGGGTCTGGCTCTTCCCTCTGTCCACCTCTCCCTCCCATCACGGACAATTTGGAAGTCAACCAAAGGACCTTTGCCAAGGATAGGCTTGTTCTGACTCCTTCCTGCGAGGATGGCTGGTTGGGAGGCTGGCAGGCACCCGGACTCGAGCCTGTGCGGACGGTGCATCCGCTGCCCCAGGATTGCCCATCGCGTGCAAAGACAGGACTTTGCCGAAGGAGCTTTTTCTCTTCCTTTTCCCTTGGAAAAAATGACACAAAAAAAAAAAAAACCAACCACCCACAAACCCCTCTAAAAAAACAACAAAAAAACTCTAAAAAGACACATCTCCCTTTGCTTTCTTCCTTGGAAATATTATTGAAGAAAAAAATCAAAAAAACAAACAAAACCCCAAAAACACACAAAAAAAAAGTTGCCTTATGGTGGAGCTGGAGACTGGGGAGGCTTCTTGGCTTCCTGCACCCTGGGGTGCACTGGGCTTTTGGCCCCACCCAGGCCCAGAGACTCCTCACGGCATTGCTGCCGAGCTGATCTTCCCTGCGGCCTTTCCTCTGACCCCACAGCTCGCTCGGATGCCTCCCCTGTCACAGAGCCTCCCTGCCAGGACTGAGTGTCCCAGGGAAGGTGCTGAGGGCAGTCACATCCAAGACTCGTGCTCACGCAGTAGTTGAAGCCGCTCCGCTGTGTTTGTACCATGGCAGCCTCCTCCCCACGACAGCGACTGTACGTGCTCATGGCCTTGCTCAGACCCCCGGCTCTCTCTGGGCAGGAGGTTGATCTGCTCCAGTCTGTGCTTCCAACGTGGCTGGGGGGTGAGCAGGGAGATTGTCACAGCAGCTGGAGGGGACTGGTCCTCGCTGGGAGCGAGTGGGAGGGCTGGTGTGTCCCTGGTGCCACTGTTGCTGTGGCCTGACGGGGAGTGACGCAGCCCCAGGAAGCCTTTCCCACGGCAGTCACTGGCTCAGGACTGCTAAGGGGGACTTGTGCAGGGGCGAGCAGGGGAGCTCTTGCCTCGTGTGTCATGTCTTGGCAGGTGGCTGTGTGGAGTCTCCCACTGAGGGCACAGTCCCCATGCACCTCCCAGGGCTAAGGTGACACTGTGCAGCTCCTCGCTCGGCTGAGGCAGGGGGTGGCTGCAGAGCTGCTGTGGCATTTTTACTTGATTGATGCTTCTATCCAGCACCTTCTTCAGCAGGCAAACCCTCCCCAGCCTGTGAGCTGGTTCCTTTGCAAGGGGCATGTGTCGGCGGGGTGAGATCTTGGAGATTTCTAGTGCTGCCTCTGGAGGTGCTCCAGAGGTAGCATTGGAAAGTCATGTTCCTTTCCAGCCAGACCTGCCTGCCTTGCTGCCAGTGCTCCATCTCCTGGGTCCTCAGGATACCTGCTGTGCAGATGGCTTGGTTGTGGCTCTGGTGCTCCACCTCCTGAGCTGCAGAACGTGCTCCTGCGTGGTGTGGAGAGGGCATGCAATGGGCAACTCCAAAGGTGCAGCTCGTTGTGTTACCCTCTCTGCAACATCACAAACTGGCATCAAATAGTGTTTTCCCAAAGGATCCAGTTGATCCAGAGGTGCATCTCAGAGCTGGGAGGAGTCATCTCTCCAGGGCTGTCCCTGTGCTGCTGCAGGGCAAGGGGGTGAGAGCAGCCAGGAGCTGAGAAGCAGGAGGGGGGAGCACATACAGCTGTCATCAGCAGTGGCCGTGGGTGCTCACCAGGCCCTGGCTGAGGTCATCACTTCCCAGACTGACACTGCCTCGAGGATGCTGCTTTGGTGGGGGGAGCTGGGCTGGAGCGGAGTGGCTTTGTGAACTGCTGCTAGAACTGAAAGCACAGCCGGGTTTGAGAGGCTGGGGAGCTGCTACTTTGCTGTTTCCTGGTGGTGTGATCCTGCCCTGGTCCATCCACCCCTGCCGTGTCACCCTGCAGCTGGTACCGCTCGCGGGCCCCATTCCAGCAGGCCGTGGGTGCACCATGATGGCAGCAGAGCTCTGGGGTTGTGGGGTGGGAACTGCGCAAGGTGGGCAAAAAGTAACACTTGTACAGTGCTGTGGCCGTGACTGTTATATCTGGATTTCCCCTCTTGTGAGCCAGAGTCAGATCTCTTGAGGTTACGGATGTAGCCGGGTTTGTCCCTGATTTGGGAAGGAGGAGGCTGGATCAAGGACACTGGAGATGTGTTGCTGGTTGTTTGCAAGTGGAAGTGGGTCTGGATGTGCACGGGTGGCCCCGTTTGCAGTGTCCTGTGCTCATCGTGTCAGTGCGTGTTCTCTTCTGAAGCCAATTGCATTTTAGCACCAAATACAATATCAAACAAGGAGGAATGAGCTTCTGCTGTGTATTTGTTGCTTGTGGAGCAGACTGGAATTGCTTGGGTGGTAGAAGAGGTAGGATGTTTCCCCGAGAACTTCGCAAAATATGAGTTGATTTTAAATAATATTTTCATTTCTGAGCTTGAGACTCTAGTCTTGGCATGGAAGAGTTTTCCCTTCCCCCTCTGCCAAGTCAGTGGTTTGTCATGTTAGTGTGTGCACCTGTTTCCCAGGGGAAGGTGGGTCAGAAGAGCAATTTCAGCAGTCCCACCACCCTCCAGGTTTGTGGACTGTGTGCCTTGTTTTGCTGTCCATTGGACAGCAGCAGGCAGGGCAGAGCGAAGGAAAGACGGACATGACAGCCTGAGGCAGCTGTTGCTTGCTCCCTCCTGTCTTCCTCCAGATGGAGGGAGCACAGAGCCATTCACTGCTGCTCCGTGCAGGGGTGGGTGCTGGCAGAGGGCAGGGAGCTCCCTGGGGCAGTGCCCTGCACCCTGTGCGGTGTGGTGGCCGTGGCCAGGCCAGGGCTGCCGGGTGGATGGTCAGTGCCTGGCCACAGGAGGCATCGCATGCCACTCATGTTCCAGCTGGATGAAAGGACAGCTGTCCAGGGGGTGTTTGTATTTGAGGAAGCTCTTAGCCTCCTGCAGAGGAGGGAGTTTGGCCTTGCTTTTAGCTTGGATGCTTCACTTCCACTGTGTTTTTGCTTGTTTTAATTTTTAGAGGTTTAAGTGGTTGCACGTGTGCTCCTGTGAGTGCTGATCCGTCCCGCAGCTCGCAAGGGTTGTGTGGTGCTGGTGCCCAGCCACTGGCACAGCCTGGGGGGAGCCCCAGCTGCTTTTGGAAAGGCTGAGGGAGGCTGAGTGAGAGGATTGCTCCCCATCCCACCCCTCTTCTCAGGAGGTCTCCCAGGCTGCCCACAGCTTGGGGCTCCTGGGTCGAGGTCAGCCCATCATTAGGATGCAGGTGACCGTAACAGATACAGAGCTCTGGCATAGGGTCAGGAGCAGAGGTAGAAGGTGTGTTTCAGAGGAGGCTTTGTTGCTCATTTGGGAAAAAAAATAAAAAAAGTCATAATGCTGCTGCTCTGTTTTTGCCTGTCCATCCCTCTCCTGTTGCCCCCTCGCACCCCTGACAGCGGCTTCTCACCGTAGCCCTTGGGGGTCCCTCGAGTTTTGGCAACTGCTCGGACTGATCGACTGTACTGTAACAAACCGATGTGTTTAACCTCGGTGTCCTGCCACGTGTCTGCATGGCAGTGCAGAGGGGGCCTTCTAGCTGTTAATGCCTTTCCAGTTACTTTATCAAAAAGAAAAAGAGAAAAAAAAAAAAGGAAAACTGTAAATGTAGCAAGCTGTGTTTGCAATGCTTATTGTCTCCTGTCTCCTCTGAGGCTGGTTATGTCACTTGTCACTGTTTGAAATGGATGCTGGGCTCCTCTTGAGAGGGTTGCTACACTTGATGTTAAATGCCTCATTGGCTTTTTTTAAAGTTTCCCATACAGGTAACAAACAAATGACTTTTTGTTTAAGCAAATGTTCCTCTCGGTGGTGTGGAGCAGGTGGCTGGAGGGCAGCGTTTCCAGTAGTTTACAGTTTCACTTTCTGCAGACACTTGAACATAGGACCGATGTATCTGTGACAAGCACATCCCCTTGGTGGGAAGCTCCAGAGGAGCAGGGAGTGCTGTGGGTGCCAGCGGGCCCCTGTGGGGTGTGCCGGGGTTCCCCCAGCTCCCCACGCTGTCCCTGCTTGCTCCCCTAGTGTCAGTCCTGCATCAGGGGGGCTTGTGCCCATGGTGTCCCTCATGGGAGGGGGTTCTTGGCACCACATGGTCCCTTGAGCCTCCCTGGTGCAGCCCTGCTCCCTCTCTTCCCCTCCCAGCCTCTCCTGGTCCCTTTGAGTTTGTGAACCTTTGGATCTGTGGCTCAGGAACCCCTGCTGAGCTGCACCCCGGCGAGTGCAGCCCTCTGCTCGCTTGCCTGGAGCTAAAGGGGTGATGGTTCGATGTGCTGCCCCTTCTCAAACCCCATGTGTCCAACCTCAGCCTTCTGTTTCCCAAAACTAGAAAGTGTGTGCAACCTTCTTCAGCTGCATTTATTGTAGAGACAAACTTAAAATGACTCATCACAGACCATGTATCACTTGGGAGGAAAATCTTGTTAATACGGCCCGCTGTACATGATCCATCTCTGTTGATAGTACATAATCTTTGACCCATGTGCTAGGATCATCATCACGTATAAAAGGAAAAGAGAAAAATGTAAAATACTTGAATGAGAGCTTGTATTATAACATTAATATTATTCAGAGTATCTGCTTTCTAGGCTGATGTGATTCATTATTCTAGTTAATGCTTTAGTCCTTTGTAATTTGTGGTAATTATGCTTTTTCCTTTTTAATACAAAAAAAAATGTATAAAAATAAAAACTTCAAAAGACAACACAGCCTGGGTTTTCTGTTCTGCCTTGCCCCTCCCCCAGGGAGCTGTGAGCTGATGAATGGGCTGTGTGGTTCTAGGGACTGGAGGAGGGGCAGGGAAGTGAGCTGGCTTCCACAGGTGAGCCCTGCGTGTCCCCTCCTCAGGGGGCTGCTCCAGCAGTGGGGGGGAGCTGTGATGTTTTTGTCCCAGGCCCCCCAGGCAAGATTAAAACTTGAAAACATCTTTGAAAAAATTCACAGTATGTGTCGGGGGGTCTGAAGGTTCTTGGGGATGTGCATAAAGTTCTGGGGGCTCCTTTTTGGAGTCTTTTCTTACAGCATTTCACTGATCTCCACACAGCTCAGGACAGCAGGGACTCTGCTTTCCTTGGAAAGCCTCTTTCCATAATCTATCATTGTGGAATTTTGGTTGTATCTTGGAGTGAGATGAGGCTCAGGAGGAGGAGGTGATGGCATGTAGCACATCAGTTCCCAGCTCTCTATCCCTGTCCTATGAGAGGAAACTCAGTTTGCAGCTGTTGGTCTGTGGAGCAGCGATGAGGCCGTGACACCCCTAATTCAGACCTGGACTGGCCTCTCCCGGGGAGAGACTGCTCTGGGGAGTCAGGTCCCTGCTGTATGTGCTGGGGAGAGTTTCTAAAGCTGTGGCACCACTGATTTTCCATGGGATTGCATCCCATATCCCAGGTGCTCTGACTCTCAGAAAAATAGTGGTTTTAATCCTATTACATTTAGCTACAGTGACCTTGCTGGTGTTTCTGTAGGAGTGCTCCTGAGAGAGGCCAAAGCATCGCCCACGGAAACTGGTGCTAAAACCTCAGTAATGAGAACTCCCCAGAGCCACGTGGCCCAGAACATACCTGGCTCATGCACTGAATCATGGGACATGGTGAAACCAAGGGACAGTGCAAGAAACAAACCACTAAATTTTGTTTACTGTGTCTTAGAAAATAATGGCAGCAAATGTGTGGTCATTTCCAGCAGCATGTTTAACTTCAGTTTCAGTTGTGTGAACAATAACTCATTTCCCAATTAAAATACTATTTGGCATAAATCATTGTCTCTCACTCTGCTGGTCGCTGGGCTCTGCAAGAGCTGGTGGGCTGGTTCACTCAGCCTTCTTGGGTGCCTCAGGGATGCTTTCAGAGAGTGGTGTGAGGCCAAGGAGGACCTTGTGTCTCTCAAAGGCCTTGGTTTGTCTGAACACTCTGTCTGTGCCATGCAGATAATCCAGCACTCCCAGGACTCCGTAGCACTGGTTGAACCTGGGAACCAAATAGAGATAAACATCACTGGAAAGTTACTGAGCTTACCTCACCTTTCCTATTTCCATTCCTTTGGGAGCCCTGTAACCTGTCTGTGTGATTTCTGGAAGCAACATAGAAGCATGAGTGAAATTTGTGCAGTTTCCCTCTTTGGTGCCTTCATTATCCAAGAATGATGGCACAGAGCAGTAGCTGTGTCTCTCCCAGGCAGCTCAGAGCTGCAGTAACTGTTGGACACTCGTATTACCATGTCCATGTGCTCTTGAGACCTGACTGCCCTGGAACACAGTTGTGCTTCCAGCACTGAGACACTGGACTACTGCCCAGAGAGCATCTTGGATCTGCATGATCTGTGTCCTGGTACGAGCTGAGGTTCGGGCAAAATGACTGGTAAGAACTGGCACCATGTTGGTGGTGCATGAACTGTCTCACAGTCGATCTGCAGGAGGGGCAGACTTGGAGAAGTGTCTAAATCTGGTACACATCTGGGAGATGGGAACAATTCTTCCACTGCTTGACTATGTATCCCTGAACAACCTGCTGCAACTGCTCTCTCCAGCATAGGAGGAGGCTGAGAAGCTCTGCCAGGAAGGGTTAAATATGACTGTGCAATTATCTGGTCAGTGTTACTACTCCCAGAGTGTGGGACAGGGGACAGAGAGGCTTCCTGGATGTTTATTTCACCTGTGTGATTTGACCCTGCTCTGTCTTTAAATCACATGCAGTGTCCTCTAAACTTCCAGGAAGAGCCTCACAGAGAACTGTCCTTGACAGGGGTGGAGTCCCTTGAAATCCTGGTCTCTGTTTCACTGCTGTAAGAACTGGCAGCATGAAACCTACTATCAGCTGAACTGAAGAGCTGCTCTGCTTGTACACAAGTTGTGCAAACCCACATGGAAAGGAGCTCTGCCCATCAGCAGTGCTGGAGTGCAGGGAGAGGACAGGGAAGGAAAGCTGAGCAGTGCCCAGACATACTTGAGGTGGTGGAAGTCATGGAACTCTGGAGATGGCAGGAAGGGCAGGTGGTAGCCGCAGTGTGAAATGCTTGTTGTTATGAGAGCGAGGGAGAACCACGCTGAGATTGAAACGATATGAGACCCCATGATCATTGGGCCAGTCATGACAGGCAGCGTGTTGGAGAGCTGGAAATGAGAACAAAACCACCTCATTAATGGCTCCACAACTGGCAGACTCTCCTCAAGGAGCTGAATTGTGTCACCTGGGTGATACATAACATTAATTGTGTGCAAACAGCATAAAGAGAAGATCCCTCTGCAAACACCTTTATATTCATCCACAAAACAATTACAGAGTTCTACTAACTGCAAACCACAGTCATAGCCCAAGCTCCCTAAGCTTGCAGTTGAACTTAGACATGAGGCCATGGTTGCAGGGCAGTGTGATTCCAGTAAATCATCCTGGAGTCACAGGTAGGAATTTCAGCTTGACCTTGGAATAATGCTGAGGCTGCTCTTGGGAAACCTCACTGTAAAAGGGTACGGCCTGTGGACGCACACAGCAATGTGATGATCTGCATCACTTTGCTGTGTGCTGCCCATGACACACAGGAGAGACTCACAGAGCTGGTGCTGTGGCCCAGGACTAGTATTAACAGGAGATGGGAGGTGTTTCTGAGAAGTCTTGGCTGGAGCAGCACTGGGAAACACTCCGGCAAACACCGATCCCAGCCACCAGCATGCAAATCCTGACAGAACTCTGAGTCCACACCCAGACTTTTTAAGTGCCAAATCCTGTGCTGAAAGCACCATCTGTGCTCCCAGTCTCCTCTGGGCTCAAGGAAGCCCCGTTTAGTCAGTTCCTTATCCACTGGAGGCCCTTGGATCTGTGCTCTTAAAGCTACTGGAGTCCAGTATAAACAGGTTCTGCAACCTCCCTATAGCCAAGCTTCTTGGCAACACGGCTCAGCTTCCTAAGGAGAAAGGCACATTTGCTTCTCTTCTCTTACCACTCCTCCTAATCCCACGGAAATCACACTCCACACAGCAATTGGAAGGTAATCATGGGAGAATCCACTTACTATGTGTTCTACTGGGTGAGCATAAATGGAGACCACGCCGATGGGGGCTGTCCACTCATGGTGCTTCTTGTGAATGTGCTTATACAGGACTGGGTGGTGAACAAGCCTAACCAGAGAAAACAGAGAAAGGCAGGTTTTGAGCTCTGCAGAAAGGAACACAGAGTAACAGAGCACAGAATTTATGCTGGGGACTTGCTCGTGTTTCCTCTAATGTAATGATTTCAGAGCAGCTGGGAATAAGAGTGTAGGACTCCTGGCTTCCCATGCTGTCTCTCTCTGTAGTATTGAGACTTCACTCAACTGATGTGTCTACTGCCTGATGTCAAACTTAGTCCAGATAAATCCCATAAATCAAAATCCCTGAATGACTTATTTGCTCAAATCTGGGAGAAATGCTTAGGGGAAGACTCACTTTATATTTTCACTGTTTTGACTTTTCTAACTGGCAACTATTAGAGGTCAGAATTTTCAGTTCCATGAGTCCTTTGTAAGAAATGGCTTTTATGGTGTTTTTTTGGGTGCATTTGTCTAAAAGAGAAACCTGTGTATTTCTGGGAATGCTGGGCTTGCTTCTGCATGGGCTTTTGTCTTCCTTGTTTTAGCTTTGTCCTCTAGTGTTGATGTCAGTGCTTGGAATTCCTGCAGTGTTGGGAGTCAGGCCTTGTTTCGTAGGTGCTGTGCAAGGGAACAGGATATCAGTCACTGACCTTTTGAACTTTTCTTTCAGGATATTCAGTTTCAGTCATCAAAGAACAGAGCTCTTGTGTAAAGCTGCCTGTTTTGTTTCTTCCTCAGCTTCTAAGCTGTTCCACCTTTGTAATTTTACCCATTTTTGCTTTTACTCTAGGTATTGACAGCACCAAAGCCTCATGTTGTAAGGGTGGATTTCAGGACCTGTAAGTTTTTCCCTATAAATACGAGATCGGTGGAAGAGGGGGACTAGGATTATTGCTGCTGTAGGAGATGAGTATAAGCTTAAAGACATGGAGGAAAATCAGTCCTGTTCCTGTGCTTGGCTCACCTGTGTGTATAATAGAAGAGAATTTCCTCTGTTATGGTGAAGACGCTTAACTCCACAAGAAACCACTGGAAAGTGGGTAATTCCTTGCTGAAGGTGTTGCCCCACCATTGCATGACATGGAACATGGGCACAAGCATGGGCAAGGAGATAAGGAACTGATTAGTCAGTGCTGTGTAGATGGCTTGGCACAGCTTCTTTGTGTCCACCTGCAAAAGAGAAGTCAGTACTTGAGGCAAAGTCAGAAGCAATGCAGCTTTAGCTGGAAGGATAAAAAGCATTAAGATTTATGGGCAGTTAGTTCTGGGATCAGCTTTTAAAAAAGCTGTCAATCCAGATATGATCTGTAGCCTAGTTACAGGATCTGCCTTTCCCTCTGCACTGGATATACAAGACTTGACTTGATTCTTCTGGAATCCTACCTGGTTGCAAGAAAAAGCCTAACAGGTTCTTCTCCCCCTTCCTGGCCCAAGAGACTGCAGGAAGTGTTTAGCCAGCAGAAGAGGCAGAGTGGGAAGTACTTACAGGATCATTCTTGCCCAGCTGAATGCGATAGCGAGTAATGAAAGTTGGCTTTCCTGTTATATCAGCCACCATAAGGATTCCATTGAAGCCCCAGAAAGCAAGTGCAGGCAGCAATGCAGCCCCTGTGGCATGAGGAGAGGGCAGAGATGTGTGAATGAATTGAGAGCTATGGCTAAATTGGAAACAAAATACACTGGCATAGTATCCAGAGGACCTTGCTGGGACCCAGAAGTGCCAAGACCTGCCCCAAGATGCTTTAAAATGGAATGTGGGTAAGTTCTGACATCCAGGTAAGACCTAAAGAATGGGGAAGGAGGTTAGAGAGGACAAATGTCTCATAGGTTGAAACTTGAGAAAACTGAGGCTAAGAAAAGGCCCCTCTGTTCTGGGTTGCTCTTAAATACAAGGATAAGGTTGAGTTGATCCCTACAACCTTGCAAGATCCCTATAAGTTCTGTTCATTAGCTGTTAATCACAGAAAAGAGTTTTACAGGTGCTACAGCAACAGTAAAATCCACTAATTTCATGTAAATTTTTAGTAATTAGTTCTACTGAGTCATTCAGTTCTCACAGGAGCAAAGTATCTTCACAGGGAAGCCATTTCAACAGCAGTAAAAAGATCAGATTTTTAGGGGGTCTAGTGGTGACCCCATCCAAAGGCAGAACAGCTGCACCACATCAGCTGTCTCTGGCTTCCAAACCAGTGCTTTTCTGTGGGAGGATTAGCAAGTTTGGGAAGGCAGGTCCAGGTCCCCCTTTTACATATAATACATGGATAGTTTCTCCTACAGAGGAGTGTTGTTAAAACTCACCAAGGAGGAAGATTGTCCACTCATCTCCCTCAAAGAAGTCATAGAACTCCAGCCACGTTGTTTGCGAGAAATTGCCTAAAGTTACATTCTGCGTAAACCTGTGGAATACGAGTTCTTGGTTGCCCATCTTCTTGTCATCCACTTTTTCCCCCTTTCCACAGAAAAGTTTCCCCTCAAGTCACTTTGAACAATCTTACCAAGACACAGAGTTCACTAAGGCAGTGAACATGAGCAGGCCTGTACTGAAGATGTAGGCACTGATCTTCAAGGCATCCCGGAGTTTCTCTTCCTGTGAGAAGCAATAAGAGGAAGCACGTGCTGCTGAATCCTGCCCTGGCATTTCTGGTATTTGCAATGGTAAAGGCAGTCCTGTGACAGCCTGTTTTGTTTCACACACACACTAAAAAACACAGTAACAAAGCTGCTACGGGATATTGTGTGTAATTGAGGGGGAGTACACGCATATCCATCTGCCATGCTTACAGACACCTGATGTGTCACTGATGTGAAATTTCTCTGGAATAACCAAAGGGAGAGAAAGAACCACTGATTTTTCTTGCTCCATTTTCATTTGGCACGCTGCTCAGTACCTGGAGGGCTGTAATACAAGGGGTTTCTGGATAACTCAGAGCAGCAGGAAAAGAACACTTGGGGGTAAGGAATGGTGCTCCATTTCAGCACCTCCCTCCTTTAGTATTTTCTCCTTCCCAGGATGAAGTATGCTTTCTCCCCACAGTAGGCAAGAACTGTTGTGCTCAGATGACCTGGTTAACAGCTCCAGTGAATCCAGAACCTCTCCTCTCAACATTCCTCTTTGGTTTGAAGCCCATTGCACATACGACCAGAAACTTGCTTTTTTTCCACCAAGTATAACAGAACTTTAACACCTTTCCTTGCATAATTTACTTTGCTGTGCCTTTAGGCCATCACAGGTGCAACTCAGCTCTAGTGCTGAGAGTACAACCTGGCCAGCAGGTATCATGTGCCATCTGTATAGAACTGCTGCACATCAACAGAGAGCTAAAACACTCAGCTTCTCACAAGTATAAAGCTCTCTAAATTCCTGCTTTCAGTCACAGAAATATTATCTTCTGAAGAAATATTCCTGTGTACAGCACAAGGGCAGCTGTAATGTTAGTAGGACCTTTTATCACAGTAAGGATTTTAACTGTATAGAGCAACTGCAAGACTCAGAAAATTACCAGTGAGACCTTTTGATTCTAGGAATAAGTATACTCAAAAAGCAGCATTCAGTATATTTGAATATTTAAATACTCAAACCCAAGTTGTTTAGCAAATATATAACAAACTTTTAATTAATGATCTGCCTTTCAGAGTAGCCAAGTTGGAATTGGTTCTGGAGTTCAGCAATCTTAGTTTGGGTTTTCCTGAGGGAACATGAATTAGCTATTGTCTTCTTCATTCCTCTGTCCTTCCTGTTTTTTAACTGTGGTGTTGTGCTGTACAAACAGACTGGAGTAGAACTAGTATGATTCATAGCTGCTGTTCTGCTTGTCTCCTATCAGAGAGGACAAACAAGAGAGGCAGCTCCCTGAGAAACATTGAATGCAGGTGGTTTATGGTAATGCGATATAAAGTAATCCTCTTTACATGGCTTTCAGATTCTGCAACAGCTACAGAACATTATACCTGGCCCAAGACTTGTCAGCAATACTTATCTGTCCCAGGACAGAACTTTGTTCATTAGCACTGAAACATTCCTTATTAACAAACAAACAACTATTTCCTCCTATCAACTTGTTACTTTTTTTTTTTAATCGAGTGAGCAACTGGGAAGGAATTAATTGCCAGGACTCTTGCCCTACAGCTTGATGTTTGTGAACCCCTACAGGTTTATATCAGAGCAATGTAATCACTTGCCAGCGTTATCACTGGGTGTACTGAACTGCAGAGGCTGGGCTGGCAAAAGTCTCTGCTCCAGCTTCAGATAGTGCCTGCTGGATCCTGGGCTGGAGATTTGCTCTCTTAGCAACTTCGTACTTCCAGCTGCATCCATGTTGTGCTGAGGTAATACTTTCTTAATCTTTAGACTCTGGAACATCACTCACATATTCTTTGAAAAAAAAAGGTTACAAAAGCTGTAAAAACCTCTGAACTTTTTAACAGATCCGTATCCTATAAAATCCTTTTTCTCCTGGGATGAAGAAAGAACATACCAAACAAAAATTCTGATGTCTTACAAGTGTCAAAATTTTTAGTTAGACCAAGTGAGATTTCAGATGCCTTAGCATCCATCAGCTGAAGAACTCAAAGGAGTTAAAAAAATTAGTAACTCCTAATACCAGACACTGTGCACATCCTGGCTTGAGACAGCACAGAGAGTAGCTCACAAGCTCAGCACTTCAGCCATTTTAAAAGCCCTTTGGCTAGAAACTATTTTGTTTTGAGGCTGTGCTTTTATTGCATGTGATGAAGTGATTACGAGTGAATCCCACACTGTAATTACATGAGCTGTAGAAGTGCAGAGTTTACATATAAAAAAAAATCTAGTTCATCAAGTCCAAGTGCCTAACACCCTGTTTCTCTTCATGCCAACAGCTCCAACAGAGTAGTTTTCAAACTAATTCATGGATTGCTTCAGTTCTTGCCCTTAGAGGGCTTGTAGAAGTTGGCAAACTCCCTAAGTGCAGAACAGGGTGGATGCTGCCAAGGTAAAGAGACTGGGGCATACCAGAAGGGAAACACAGTGTTTAGCAGGACCACTTTGTGGTCCCCCAGTGAAGTGGCCCACTTTCTGGTTATGGGGGAGCAAAGGTAACAAGGCCCTTCCTCACTTGCTGCTGTAGCTGCAGTCCACTGGAAGGGAAAAATGCAGGGGAAATGTTGCTGCAGTGATAAGAGATGAGCTCCTAATTGTGCTAAAGTCATCAGAACGAGGATGTGTCTGTCACTTCTCTTAGATGATGATTCAACACATCCAGCCTTCCAAAGCACCTAGATAATGCTTCCTTTAAAAGATAGCCTGGAGCCTTTACCTGCTTCTGCTGCTCAGCCATAGTGGTATATCCAGAGTCTGTTTTCATCTGAAATAAAAGGTGATCCAAATAAGTGAATTTGTACAGCTGGAGAGTGAAAGAATACACTGCTGACAACAGCAAATCCCCTCAACTTCCAGTCACTTGTAAAAGTGTAAAATAGTTACTCTCTGTGCCTTGTCCTGTCCTGCTCCATCCTTCATGTTGACCAATGAGCAAAGCTGAGCTCTTGGAGAAGAAAAATTCCCTTACTGCCTGATGAGTTAGAAGTGTCCCAGAAGACTAACAGGGGTGCAAGGACAACAAAGAAAAATGGCAGAATAGTCAAACTCAAGCTTTTAATTGTGGCACTGGTGTGTTATGGCACAGCTGCCTCTCTTGATGGGGCACAGGAATACACTGCACCAGCAGCTCCAGCCCTTCTCAGGCTGTAAGGAAATGACAGTGTGGGACACATGTTCTTCCATAATGACAATATGCAGTTTAACTAACAGATATGAAAACAAAAATCCAGCTACAACAAAGTGAGTTTGTGCCATACAGAATTAACACAGTAGAGCTCCACACAGCCTTCGTTTACGTGGAAGGTGAACTCTAAGTTATAGCTTAAGAACACGGTAAGTGAGAAAATCATCTTTGCTTCAAGTCTTACTATGGTCAATTAGAAGGTCAAAGTCCTAAATGGACACGTGACCACCTCATAATAAATCTCCTTGCATTTGACTCTGGCTTGACCAATTGTTAATGGTTGTGTTTAAAAAAAATTAAAAAATAAATCAGACCCAAGGTTTAAGTAGCTGCTGGCCACAGCCATGAAGGGTTCCCTATTTCAGGCCATGTTCTGGTTGTCCTAAGGATTATTGTGTAGCTGTTTTTATATTGCTGTTCTCTTACCATCAAATATAATTAGCAAAAGCTAACAAAACATTCCTTAACGTTTTCTTGGCTTCACATGATCTTTAAGAAAAAACACTCAAGTTCTAATAATACAACGGTCAGACTACTGAGGATTGCGGAATTTAATCCATTTTGCTTTTCATACTCAGCAGAATATTCAAGCATAGGCAGAACGTGTTACCTGAAGTACAAAGGAAAGCACAGACAACGTTCAAAGGCACCTGACAAAGGTACAAACAGTTGGAAAATTACTCATAGGAAGAAGATACTCTATTACCTTTAGGATGGAGGAGGGAAGCCTCTTAGGAGTACGCTTCTTGGAGTGTTTCAGAAAATAAGCTGCCAAAAAGAAGTCCCTGTATTAGCCAGGAGGTTATAGTTTTGAAATTTGAAATTATAGCCTTCTGGGTTCTTATGAATACAACTCTGTTTTATTTACAGGTGTTTCCAGCTCTGTTTCCCTACATTACATATTAGTATGCAGGTTAAAGAGCACGAGACAGAAAAATTAGAAGCCTTCTTCCTGCTTACTAATGGACAGGAAAGGACAGCCCACCACACACTTTAGTGAAAGAAACTGATGTTAAACAGTTCTGAGAAGGAAAAAAGAAAAATCAGGCAAACAGTAATCTGAAACTTGAAACCATGAGCCCAACTTCCAACCCCCTATTTCAACACTAGGGTTGGATGTACTCCTGTGGGAAATTCTAACATTTGGTAGCAGTCTTAAAAAAAAAACAAACCCAAGTTCACTTTGTCTCCCTTGGCCAAAAAAGGTAGTGTGAGAGGTGCCCCGAGGTGCTATTGCTTAAAATGACAATGTGGTAGGGAACTCAAAAGTGTCACAGGGCTTCTTGTCTTTCCCCAGACCTAGAGCTCCTCACTACTGGACTTTGTGAGCTACCAGAGCCAATCCTCTTTTGCCCTAATATCTTCTTTGCCAACCACAACTTCATTGATAAAATACAGTTGGATCCTAAGATATTTGATGAAGAATACACATAAGAAGTAGTCATAAATAACCTGCGGGCCTGAATACAACAGCAAGAATAACTTGCCACATGAAAAATTTAACTTGATCTTATGGTAGTTTTTAAGACCTTCTATCACATCTGTTAATGTACCATGCACTATAAGCCCATCTTGTCATGCAGGTCCTCTCAGGGCAGGTGTGCCCACTGTCTCCAAGAAAACACTACGAATGCTTGAAATATGTCAGGCTTGAATAATCCATTCCTTTTTGAGGCTTTACTCCATTCCAGTTTTCTTAACAGGTTGTTCAGAGCCTTGAACAGTTGAGTGTCTGCATGGAGGGAGATTCCACAGCTTCTCTGTGAAATCTGTTCCAGTATTTGACAACTTTCATGGTAATTTTTTTCCCCTCAGAATTCTCCTTGTTATAATTCCTATTATTTGCCCTTTGGCTGTGCACATCCCTGTCTTTACAACCACCCAGCAGGGAGCTGGAAACAGTAATATGGAACACTTATTAACATGTAAAATGCAATATGCAACCTCTATTAAGCCACATTTCAGGATAAAACTTTACATTATTTACATTAAACCAAGATAAATTTGGATGGATTAGGTTTTCCCCGACAACTAATTACCTAGTCTTTTTATTGTTGGATAATGTCTCTCCTGATTCAGAATACACCAAATACATTAAAAAACCATTCCTGTAACTATGGTTGTTTCAGCAAACAAAAAAGCCATTCAACTGCTTGGCACCACTCTGATGTTGGCATGTTTTACAGCCCTGAATCAACCAGTGAAGCTCTCAGCTGCCTACAGCTATTTCCAAATATCAGCTAGAACTAGTGCTGTGTAAGAGAAAAGTTCCTTTCCAGTTATTTCAAATTACTTAACACAAAACTTGATCCAAACCAAATTCTCAACCCTAAAGTAAAAGTAATTGCTTTCCCAGTCTCTTGGAATTAAAGGGGAAACACACTAGTAAAAAAAGAATTCTAATACATGTTAAAAATTATTTCCATATATAACTTCATTTGTCCAACAAGTGTTCATTAAGTCACAGATCTGTTTCCAATGAATTTCCCACTTCAGATACCAGAAAAGGCTAGTTTGTCTAAGTCATATTTTACTATGCTCAATTTAATCTGAAAAGGAAAGAGCTGCCATAATTTTTACATTTGTTTTAAAGTGCATCATTATTTATGCCCCATCTCTGCTGTCCCCTCACATTTCTGGTGCCCAGACAGGCCCCAGCTGAAGCACCACAGTGCCCTTCGGCCTGTACTGCGCTCATTGCACTGCATCCTTCTGGCAGCAGCCAGGCAGTGCTGCACAGTGGGTGCACTGGACTAACAGGTACACCTGCTGTGATGCACTGGCTGCCCGTCTCAGTATTCCTTCTGCCCTCCTGCTTGCATCTCCTGTTGCAAACCTTACTTCACTGGTATCAATTTTTATAGTACACAGACAGTAGAAAACTGCTTCTAGGAGAAAAAAGGCTGTGACTATCCATGAAAGTAGAGACAGAAACATAACACAGGGAAACAGAATAATAAGACCACTTACCTGGTCAACTGAGAAGCTGCATCTCCACCAAGCTATGTGGACAGACACAGGACTAGACGTCGTGTTTGATGTCCTACCAAGTCCTGTATGGATCTGAGGGCAACCACCGTTCCTAGAAAAGCTTACAATGGACTTCACACAGTCACATGACATTGCCTTTTAATGATTTCCACAAAGTTTCTATCATATCTTTTCAAGCTACTACACCCTTGAACTCTGGCTGCTCATTCTTTGCTCACCTTCTGCAGATGGTAGCCTAGGAGAGGTCCTTTTTATCTATTCAGAGCCCAGAGTTCAACTCCTCACCTTTCACTACTGCTGTGGAAACTTTATGAGGGTTTAGGCAAAGGCACGGGGGGTGTGTTTCCAAGCAGGAGCTGGCTGTCCCCTCCCAGACAAGTCATGTGAAGCCAGTGCCATGTCACTGTTAGTGCTGGCAGTGTTCCTCGTGCCTATGTGCTGTTACTCGATTAAGCATGTGGAATACATCTCTGCAGGTAAGAGTTTTTGACCAAGAGTTCAACATTGTACCTGAGAATAAAAAGGCCACCAATACCCTAAAAGATAAGTAGTTTTTGTAGTTCAGTAACTCACATTTTTGAGCACAAAATAGCTACAGTGAGTGCAACCACATGGGTCAAAGGTGTATTTGTTAAAAGCAGTAAGGGTTACTGTGGAATTTGGCAATAAACAGCACTTCAGTTTTCATTCTGTTGTACTAAGTCTATAAATTACACCAACACTGTTGCTACACAGTGTCCTCAACCAGTTTACAGGCATTGATTCCATGAGGAAGGAGAAGATGCACATAGGTCAGCGCATGCTTGGCCTCAGTTGTCTTTAAATGTGATGTTTACAGACCATAAAGTCTGTAATTACGGTATTGCAGAGAGCAAGATGTAATTTACAGTAGTATTTGTCTTTATTATGCAAATGTGGCCCCAATCTGTTACTTACCCAATATACAGTGCCTTGTTACAAACTAAGTTCTGAGAACTGCGGGTGTTACTATAGTAACTTCTCAGACTTATTTTTCCACATGAGGAAAAACAAGGAACATCAACCTCTGCTTCACAGTTAGCCTTCACAGGTGAAGCAACACACCCTCTTGTTTGGTAAGCAACATCTCACGCCAGCAGAGCTGAAGTTGCAAGCCCGACTAGGATTTAACACTGTGACTGTTGCCACTGACACTTTCTCTTGACTAATTCCAACTATTCCCCAGGAGGGAAAGAAATTGTAATTCTTAGCTATTGCTAACCGCTATTTATCACACAAGCAGAGTCAACAGGGAGGAATGTGATTCCTTCAAACTATGTACTCACGTGTAGAGGAGGAAGTGGAAATGGGCATTTCAGGATGATGTCCTGAGCTGATCTTTGTTTGGACTTGAGATTGCAGTGGGAGGACTGTTCATCCAACAGCCAAAAGTAACTGATAACACGGTGAATTTCACAGACCTCAGTGTTTCTTTTTAACCATTGTTCAATTCCAACATGGGTTATCTCTGAAATATTAATACCCATAGGAACAGACAGCTCAGCACATTACAGATGTGACAGCTCATGACATTACATCACAGGGATGTAAATGTCATTTACCTTCTGCTGCAACTTGTGTCTAGCATGTGTTGTCACTAATCAGCTGCTTCTCTGCTGGCTGCCCTGTGTCCTGCACTTGTCTTCACCACAGACATTCCAAGACTGGTGCAATCTTTGCTGAGGAATGCAAGAAGTCTGATTTCTTCTCAGCAGAAAAGCTTTTTGATTAGATACTTGACACCTTTAATCACTCTCCCCAGTTTTTTAAATAGTCACAGGTCGTTTCACTGTTTGAAAATAATATCAGGAGAAAATCTCTGAGGCATCTTTTAGGCTTGCACAAGCCCAGACTGATAGTTCCTCTAAGGTTGAAGAGGAATCTGACCTCGGCACACCTATTCCCTAATCCCCTGCATTCTGAACCAGATTTCTGACCATCTCCCAGAGCACACATGGCCACCACCTAGTACTCCAGTGGTGGCTTTGGAAGCATCTGTGGAACTACGGAAGCACTAGGAAGATGTAAATTCACCTTTTAGGATTTCCATAAGTAAGGTTTTTCCTCATTTGTGGTGGTGTGACGAAGCTCTAAAGGAAAAGAACAACTGTTTCTGCAGGGCATGATCCAGGACATGCAGCTCCAGATGCCCAAAGTGAAAATGTTGAGCTTTATTCCACCTTATAATGTAGCTCTACACAAACAAACTGGTTTTTTTGCTCTGGTCTTAACCATAGAGAGGGTGTGAGGACTCATTGGAATGCTGGACCTGGAGGCAAGCTTGGTAACTTCCAAGTACAAAAACAACGGGACTTTTTCAAAGAGGAAAGTGCCTTTCCCAGCTATTCTTTATTAGCCATGATCAAAATCAGCCATACTTGGAAAATCAAATTCTGATCTCCTTGAGCAAAATACGTCTCCACTACAAGTGTAATTTATCACAGGTGATTACTGCATGCAACACATTTTTGTGACAGTACCAAGGCACAGCTATTTACAATGTCTTGAGAAGATGCATCCTCTCTTTTCCCCTGGATTCAATGTACCTTCAAGCACTGGGTTTATAACCAAGAAAAATTATATATATATATATATATATATAATTTCCTCATTAGGGAAACAAAAAAATCTAACCTTATATTTACAGAGTGCTGTAATCCAGCCTGCTGAATTTACTTGGTAACAACGTGTTTTCTTGCATGAAATCCCAAACTCAAGTGATCATGGGAAGAAAGGTGATTACTTTCTGCTAATGTAGCATATTGCATAAGAGATAAGATACACAATGTGAGACTGCAGAGCTAAGGCAAAACGGTAATTCTATCATCTATGAAGATAAATTTTGAATCAAAGTAACCTGAAATAATGGGACCTCATAAGATGCTGACAGCACCAGGGTCACTTGAGACAGAGCAGCACTCAAAGAAAACTCTTCTTTCCTGATGTTACATTTCTGCTAATGTATGAACGTTAAAACCGAGACACTGAACTATTTCTGAAATGGGAAAGATATCAAGACTTGTTTTCCCAGATACTTTGATCAAAATGGGTGGCCAAGTACTGAGATTCAGTGAGAGGAAAGACTCCCAAGGGGTGGGCAGATAACCCAGTACCAGAACATATCTATGTATCTATATATACACAGACACACGCGTTTTTTATAACAGATGCCACCCTGTCCAGAAGGCAGGCAGTTTAAAGGAAATACTACCCAAGCTTAATTAGTACAAGCTTCCACATAAATTGCGTTATCTGCCATCAGCATCAGCCAGCAAAGCAAGTGTTGGTGGCCGTGTCCCACAAGCAGTTAGCTTGTGCTGCTGCACCAGACACAGCCTTCTATTGGTAACGTAATTTAAATTCCACTCCCGAAACAGCAGAAGCCAGACTAAAAGCCTGCAGCTGTAGCAGAGTTGTGCAGGAAGAACTTTGTCACCTAACGAGCTTGAGACGCACTGCACCGCAGGGGCACCCCGTGCCGGGACAGCGGTGAATCTGAACTCTGGGCCTTGGAAAATAACCCCTCATCCCACTCCGCCCCCCCACCCAGCGCGGCCTGGGAGCCCGGGGGGTGTGCTCGGGCCCGACCCCGACCCGGGGACCCCCTCACCTCCCCTGCGGTGAGGGAGGGGCGGCCGCGGCTCCTCCCGGGGTGGCTCCGGCAGGGGCCGGGGCGCTGGGGGTCCCCATGCCGGGAGCCCGCCCGGCCCGGACGGGCGCGATGGCGCCTCTTCCCTCACGGAGCGGAGCCGCCCGGTTCGCTCACCCCTCATCCCTTCCCCCCCCCCCCGCCCGCGGGCTTTGGACGCGCCCGCAGCGCGCAGCGCCGGCGGCCCGGGCGAGCCCATTATCGGCGCTGCGGGGGG